>OY856411.1:315084338-315514338 GCA_963693085.1 Alisma plantago-aquatica
TGAGGGAGTTAAAGATAATAGGACTAAGGCGACGGAGATGAAGGAAAAGCACTCAGTGGTCAATCCAGAGATTGATGAAGTAATCATGATTGAAGATGGGGAGGGACATACAGTAGTGGAGATAGACATGGGAATAAGTGAGGAGGTTGAACACGACACTGGTGAGAAGTTGTCAGTGGCCACGAGATTAAAGAAAGACAAAAGTGGGAGATCCACACACACCAAAGATAAGGACCTGATCCAACGCAAATGTGGGTCCAACAATATAGTTACAAAGAAGAGGAAAGGCAGGAGTAAACCTCTAGACCCTTCAAGGACACACCGCAGTAGTGCAAGATTAGTTATTTTACAGGATGTTGTTGAGGAACAGCTCATCCAAGCAACTTCGTAAGAGACCACAATGATGAAGGGTAGTCCTCCATCGGAGAGGGGATAGCAAGTGTTAGAGGCATCTCCATCTAAAGAAGACGGGTGCTGAGTGTCGATAGGTTGGTTATAAGGTCCGACCTCATCTATTTCGTTCTTAATGAAGCTATTGTGCAGGAATACCATAGGAATAGGCAACAAAGACAGGTGCGTAGTGCTTTCTAATTACATATGTGAACATAAACCTATGATGGTAGCTATCTTGGAGTCGAGAATCAGTGGAAAGCCTGTGACAAGGACTATCAGGAATCTGGGCTTTACCCACTCGAATAGGGTGGAGGCGAGGGGTTTTTCTGGGGGCAACTGGCTTTGTTGGAAGGGGGAGGAATACAAGGTCAACATTATAAATAGTCATCATCAATTTATCACCTGTAAGATTGATGAAATATTTGTGGTGACAATTATTTGTGCCAATCCTCACAAATCTATCTGAAATCTTTTATGGAAGCATTTATTTGACATTGGAGAAAATATGAATGAACCCTCGGTGATCTTGGGAGACTTCAACACCACCTTGGTACCAGAAGAGAAATTTGGTAGCAACATATGTGATTATACTGAGGCTATAATCTTCAAAGAAACCATCATGGAAGCTGGACTTACATATTTGGGTTTCTCAGGTAATCGTTTCACTTACAAACATGACAAACTACAGGAAACGCTAGATCGAGTGTTGGCCAATGAGATTTTCATCAGGAAATTTCCAGAGCTGATTGTAGAACACCTTCCTAGGCTATCTTCCGATCATTGCCCACTTTTACTAAAGTTGAAGCGGTAGGTCCAGAATGACAATATGTTTGTTGCAAAGGCATCTTGGAATAGGAATAAGGCCATTCAACAAGTGGTGAAGGAGGCATGGGCAACATCTACAAAGTTTTATGAGGCTCTTCCTAGGGCTAAGATTAAGCTGACCAGGTGGGATAAAAAAGAACAACAGCTGAAGTATCGAGAAAAGAAGAGGCTTACATACAATATCACAAACTTGCAGAAGCAACTAGCTAAAAAATATTATGAAATTACAGAAAATTTATTCATGGATATGCAGAGGGAACTCCAGAGCATTATAAATAAAGAGGAGGATGACAGGCATCAAAAGGCACATATAAATTGGATACAGAACGGAGATAACAATACTAGATTTTACCAAGCTTGGGTGAATCAAAGACGGAGACAAAACTCAATTACATCTCTAAGGAACCCAGTAGGGGGGTGGGTTGCGGATGAGCGTGAATTATTGAGCATGATGGTATCACACTTTGAGAAGGCCCTAACAGCACCGGTCGACAGGGTGCCTACCAACATACATCAGATTCCTTACAGGTTCAATAAGTTCAGACATGAAAAGTTATAGGTCCTGGTAGTAGTGCCGATAATGCAGGAGGTTTATGATGTTTTGAAAAGCATGAAGGAGTTCAAAGAAGTTGGTCCAGATGGTATCACAGTAGAATTTTTGAAACATTCTTGGCAGGCAGTGGGTCAGTCAGTCACTACCACCGTCCAGAGAATGTTAGCAGGAGAACCAATTGACGAAGTTGCATGCAATGCTACTATATTACTCATCCCGAAGGTTTCTCATCCTGAAAAGTGTGAACAATTGAGACCGATATCTTTGAATAATATTGTTCTGAAGTTGGCTTCTAAAATCATTATGGAGAGACTTAAAAACATCATTCCTACGTGGATCTCCCAGGGACAAAGTAGCTTTTTACCTGGTAGAAGAATAACTGATAATATTGCTCTTGTGCAGGAAGTGGTTCATGGTATGAAGGGGAAGAATTCAGCAAGAACAATGGCCCTAAAGATAGATCTGACCAAAGCATACGATCGTATGTCTTAGGAATTTATTGAAGACACGTTACAAAGAGTGGGCATACCAGAGAACATTAGAAAATTTATCATGCATTCTATCACTGGTGGGAAAGTTTCAATCGTATGGAATGGCAATATTTCACACCCATTCAAAGCTTCTAGAGGTCTAAGGCAAGGGGACCCTTTGTCGCCTTACATTTTTGTGTTGTGCTTGGAACGATTATCACAAATGATACAAGGTATGGAGTAGGCTAGAGAGTGGAATCCTGTCAAGCTGGGTAGGACAAGAGTTAGTGTGGCACATGTGTGCTTCCCTGATGATCAGATATTGTTCGCTCAAGCTAGTTGGTCACAGATGCAGAGGATTATGAAGTGATTCAGTGCTTTTGAGCAGGCTTCGGGTCAAGCCATTTCCAGTATGAAGTCAAGAATATTTTTCTCTAGAAGTGACCCAAACTCGGTCAAGCGACAGATACAGAGATTCAATAGGTTTCAAATCATGGAGGATCTGGGCAGGTATTTGGGAGTTCTTATTATTCATTCTAAGATAACAAAAGTAACTTACTCCGACATAGCAGATAGAGTTGAAGGGAGAATCAACGCATGGGCGACAAAAAGTTTGTCAAGGGCAGGTCGAATATGTCTTGCCCAATCCACCCTCTCGACTATTCCATCGTATGTGATGCAGACGACGATAATTCCTGCTAGTTTATGTGACCGAATTGATGGCCTAATAAGGAGGTTTATATGGGGAGGCAGCTACAAAGCAAGGCCTATCTCTCTCGTATCATGGGATAAAGTGAAAAGTTCAAAGAACCATGGAGGTCTGGGTATTAAAGCAATGCGAGAATGGAACAAAGCTCTTATTCTCAGAAACTCATGGGAGTTGGCGACATGTAGAAACTCCATTTGGTGTAAATATTTGAAGGATCATTTTGTTAAGAAAGTACCCGGGAAGGCGATTGCAGCATCAAGACTTGCCCAAGATGCTTTGGAGGGAAAGGATTTCATCTTCAGGAACTCAATGTTGATACCAGTGAATGGAGGGTCAGTTAATTTCTAGACTGACGCCTGGGTAGAACTTGGCCTTATTTTGTAGGCACACGTACAAAGGCCAGTTCCAATCGAACTAGAAGACCTGTGAGTAAAGAGTCTATGGATAATGATGCTTGGGATGTGGAGTTCTTGCAGGAATACTTTGAATAGTATGTAGTAAGACGCATTATGAGAATAGAGATACCCTTAGGGGGTACCTATGAAGATTATAGGGGTGGATCCACAATGATGCAGGCTTATACACAACCTCATCTTCCTATAAAGTACTTAGAGCACATAAGGAAGTAGTATGCCAGGGGGAGTGGAAGCGCTTATGGAAGCTCAAAGTGTCTGGAAAGGTCAGACTTTTGGCCTGGTTAACACAGCATGAGGAGATTCTCACTAATGAAAGGAGACTGAGATGATATGTGACTAACGTGGGAACATGTCAGAGATGTGGGAAGGAAGACAAAACCACCCTCCACGCCCTTCGGGACTTTGAGGCAGTAAAGAAGGTCTAGCAAAAGTTGATTCACCCTACCGATTTAAACATTTTCTTTGGTTCTAGCACCATGTTAGGCTGGCTCAAGATAATGAGAATGAATGGTAGACTGCCGGAAAGTAGCTTCTGGGTTGCATGTCATTGCCTGTGGAATTTCAGAAACCTGTAGGTGCTTGAAGGTGAGCTCAAACCGCTGGAGCATCAGGAAGCTAGCATACGCAAGGAGATTCATCTGAACTCAGAAGCCTATATAATGACCGCTGGGACCGCAGAGGGAGGTCTTACAGAACGGTGGTCTGTTCCATCCAGGGACACGATAAAATTAAACGTGGACACAACAGGAAAGAAAGGAGAAATGTCTACGACAGCGGTTGTGAGGAATGCACACGGAGGCTGGCTGGGTGGTTGGGGGATAAGGGTGAAGGCAACAAATGTGCTGGAAGTAGAATTAGCAGGCATTATGCTAGCAGTTAAGAAAATCCTTGATCAGAACTGGGCGAGGGCCATCATCGAGACTGATAGTCTGTTGGCGATGAAGGTGTTGATAGATCAATCAGGAGCTTACCCTAGATACGCTTTCTGGTCGAACAGGGGGAAAAAGGAGACGGGGAACCAGATAACTGTGCAGTACAGGAACCGTCAGTACAACACAGTTGCAGATGGCCTTGCAAAATTACACTTGAAGTGCAATGTAGACAAAATGTTCTATGAAAGTCCTCCATGTAGTTTACAACAAATTTTTCACAAAGATATTCCTGTAAACATGGAGTCCTTAGACCCAGGAGAGTTGAACCTAGAGCTAAAGTGCAGATCGCACTGCTTAAGATGTACTAAGGGATGATATAAATATAAGAGGGGTTGATTAAAGAAAAAGAGAATGAAAGTACAATAGATTTTTGAATTAAAATAAAATTGCCAAAATACTCTTGATTAATTATCATAAATGATGCACTAATAAATGATGAATATGCATTAATCAGCCATCTGCCTAGATATGGGAAGGCATATTTTGGTACCAGCCTGGATAGGGGATACATGAGAAATCACCTTCCTGAATAGGGGGAGACATGATGAAGTTATCCGCCTGAATAGGGGAAGAAAGTGGAAACTGTAGTATGAGGCCATGAGGGGTTATGACAATGGGTGGAGAAACCTAGATCGAGTGGTCATGATGAAAATGTTAATTTTTTTTATTAAACAATAATTATTGAATTATGTTGTTACCATTATTTGTGAAATTTTGTTTCCCCCACACACCAGTATGACTTGTCATACTGACTGATATTTTGGTTGGCGTCATTTTTAAGATAATCTTGCTAGAAATTGGACATTCAAGGAAAGAAGACATTGAAAGAAAATAAATGAAGTAAGGCCTGGAGGATAGATAGATGGTTCATTTTTGGTATAATTTGAGAACCCATATTTTGTAAACTTTAGTGAAAATATTTTTTTCAGGTATCAAACTTAGTTAGTTAAGTAGAATTTATTATTATTTTTTGATTGTGTACAAAACCATTTGATCCTATTTTGAGATAACAACTCTAGTTTCTTGGCCTTCCTTAATTGCGGGTTTTCGAGGGATGAGGTCATTACATTTGGTATCCGAGCCTAGTTTTCCACATAATCTTTAATAATTATTTAATATTGAAAAGTATTTAGAGCCCAAAGGGAGTTATTAGAGAATTTTTCAAAGATGGAGGTGTCTAGAAAAGGATCACGATCTGGGGGCTGGCAAGATTTCCCTCCTCCCCGCTAGTGAGTTTATGAGGACTCTCAGAATCTGTGTGACTGTTTGTCAAAATCTGAGGATTTGACCCGAAATAAGATACCTCTAAGATTTCTCATCTACTCTTATCACTTATTTGTCCCAATTATATAACAAACTTTAAGTGCCTAGGGTTTCTCTCTCTCCACCTTCTCTTGAGTGTTGGGGTTATGAATGACAAGGAGTACGGTAACCTCCACCAAACAATAAAGTACATGTAAATAAGATGTCATTGACATAATTTAGAGTGGTCAAAAAATCATAATGTCATTAACTACAACTATAAGGAGTTCATCAATGCACGTAGGTACATCAAGGATGGCATGTAGGATATGAATGTGTGTTGAAAATACATATTAAAAATGGTAAATAAGTGAGTCCTTAATAAGGAAAATATGAAGCCCCTTAGTGCAACATTAGGATTGGTGTCCTGACTTAAGGCAGGTTAACCCAAGAGTGGAGGAAAGATCTATGAGAAGAGTAAGCCCTAAGATCGTATTATGACCAGAAAAGTATAAACTCCTTCTAGAAGGAACTTGAACATGAAGTGTGTCTCCACACAAATACTAATAGAATGTAGAAATGCATCTACATGAAAGCAAGTCGGGCTAGAAAATGGATTATATCTAAGATAGAGGGTTAATGTTTGTTGGATTATGAGTTTGTTCTAGTAGATGGAATGGATGAGGAGTTTAGTAATGTGGTAATATGACTTATGATGACCTTAGTTAGATTTGAGAACTTGAATTTAATTTTGGGATTTGATAATATGAGTGGGTGTATGCTCCTCCGGATAAGATAAGATATATGCTCTATAGTGCTAGGACCGGTTATAGGGTTAACTTAGGAGAGAGTGAGACCTAGAAAGGGAAGGTTGGGAACCTAGACTCTAAGACATGAGGAATTGTGAGAAATGTTTGTCCTAGACAAGAACACCCTAAGAGGATGAGTTAAATTGCTTCATGCATGATCCATAGAGGCTTGTTGTACCGTAGATTTCCTTTAAGGGACCAAACCCTAGAGACAAAGAAGGAGGTTTCTTGTACAAATGTGGAAATGGTATTAGTGTCGACCATATGGACAGGGGAAAGAGAGTCCTAAGATCTTAGAGAGCTACATAATAATAACATGTTGTGAAGCCTCATACTTGGATTGGTAGTTCCTAGTGTAGGACTCAAAGGGTTGGTTACATAAAAGAGAAAGTGGGGAAGGAAATGACATACCATGTTTTGGTTCGGTACAAGTTTGAGTGGCTAAGTCATGCGATTTACATGACCAATGCTATAGAGCATAACCCCAAGCTCTAGACCAAAGAGGTAGTGGTGATATCCAGTGTGGATAGTAACCACAAGGTTGAGTGAGTCCATAGTGACTAAGAATGGTACCCCCCTCAAGTATTAGGTTAAAGAAAACCCCACTTGGACTATGATATGTTTGATGAGCCACTCATGCAAGTTGATCTAGCACTACCATGCTAGCATAGGTACATTTGAAACTGGTCTAACCTTGAGGGATAATGAATAAGATCTCTACTTGCTGTTAGTTAGCCACCTGCATGAAGTATGATAAAGGAAAGTGACCCACTAACTTCATGATGAACATTTAAAAAGGAACACATCTTAGCATGAGAAAGTGAAGATGGAATAATAATTTTAGAAATATTGAACATGGATACAATTGACTCAGGAATACATGGTGAATAAATTTTCCTTCTTCCAAGTTTTCTTTACCAATGTAGGTTTACTTTATGGGATCAATTAAATAATGTACTTGGCACTGAACATTAGATAGTGTTTCTAAAGACCTAAACACAAGGGACGTAATACACTAGCCTTATTTCAATTCGTGATAGCATAGTGACCCAATCTGTGAGTGATAGGTCATGGGATATAATGATAAAAATGCATAAATGATATGATGTAAATATGCCTAAAAGGTATGTTCCCTTGTGAAAGTATAAAATCTAAGCACACGATCATTTCTGTTGGTTTCTAATGGATGATAGTTTTGTCTTGTCCTGGGATAGAAACTTCCCTAGGTAAGGAGAATCCACAAATTAGTTTAATAATTGAGATAACATTAAAATTCACTTCAAAACTTGAGAGACTAAGTGAAAGAAGCTTAAAAGCACATAATTAGATCATGATTCTTGGAATCCATGTATGACCATCTCTAAGGGACATGATTAAAAGTCACTATGGAAGTGATTGATATAATGGGACCAAGCCAGATGGGTAGGTCTTCATGTGCCCAATAAAGGGCATATAGAAAACTATGGGTACCCTAAGAGTTGAAGGAATTAGGGTAAGATAATTATAAAAGACATGATGTGCTTGGATATTTCACAGAAAGCTCAAGAAAAATGTATGATTAAATCAAATAAAGTCATAACATCTCAATATACCCCTATGTCAAACCTAAGGTCAAGTAGGGGTGCTTAAAGGTACGTATGACTGTTGGGATTAGGAGGTGATCATCACTTACTACATAGGACGATAGGGTCAGGAGGTAACAATAATCTTTGCTCAAGGCCCATGGTTTAGGTGATTGGCCACTTCCATGATTTCATGAGGCCAAAGGGTAAATGAGGGGCTCTCCATATATGTATACGGATGAGATTGCTCCACAATTACATGTACCCCTAGAAATCTTGAGGATATGACTAAGGCTCATGAGACATTAGGTAATAATGAAATTGCACAAACCCTAGGGTGAAGAATGCTTTTTACTTTGTGGATTGAAAAGAATAAATCATTTAGATTAATGTGTGATGCACCATCTCTACTCTTGGAATGGAATGAGCTTTGTATTTGTACTACAACCAAATCCTTATTACATCTAGTTATGAGTGTGGGATATGAGAAAAACACATGACATATTAGAAAAGGAAATGATATGAGGAATAAATGCTTAATCTAAAATCCTTTTAGGAAAATTGAGAATTTAAGGTTTTACCATACCCTTATGAGAGAATATTGAATGAATGGCTTGGGAGAACTAGATGAGAAAGGTAATTTACAAATTGTAATCTCAATTGAGGATAAAATTATCAAGTGGAGATTGAATTCAATAGGTATAAGATTGAATCTGGTGATCAAAATAATGGATGAAATAGTTGAGGTGCCAATTAAATTTAACCCAAATCTGATTTGTTGATCAATCTTGTAGCAACTATTTAGATGACCTAGAATTAGAAGAAATGAAGGGTTTGATGGAGAAGTCTCAAACATATATCTCGTTGGGTGTGAGTGGTGGAATCTGATATGCAATCTGTATTTAGATTCATGAGGATTCACCCTTAAAGATTCGTAACTTAAAAGAAGATAATGGTTCTAAGTATACATTACATTAGGATGATTCAAGACATACAATGATACTTTTGTGAATGAGGAGAGAGATAGAAGTATATGTAGCTAGTTGTCTCACATACTAGATGGTGAAAGTTGAACCCCAACGACTCGGTGGGTTATTGCAACCAATTGATATTACTGAAACGTGACTCGACCACTATGGATTTTGTGGTAAGTTTCCTCATGATAAAGAAAGGTCATGATGCATCTTGGGTTATCTGAACAAAATGTCAGGAGATAGTTCGCTTGCATGGTGTTTTAAGTTCAAGTATTTTTTAACATAGCCCAAATTTCATTCCTAAGCTGT
Organism: Alisma plantago-aquatica; assembly: GCA_963693085.1. Taxonomy (NCBI): domain Eukaryota; kingdom Viridiplantae; phylum Streptophyta; class Magnoliopsida; order Alismatales; family Alismataceae; genus Alisma; species Alisma plantago-aquatica. Next base: position 315,093,533 of record OY856411.1, read on the forward strand.
GAAAATAAGTGCATGAAGAATGTAGTACATGATGGGAATCTGGTATAACTTATCACCCCAAGACTGAGGTACAATCAGACCTTAGAAGTTCCTTTGCTTGATTGGGGTCGATCGTGGAAGCAATACTTGCCCTTAGTTGATTTTTCTCATAATAATAGCTACCAAGCCAGTCTCGAGATGCCTCTGTGCAAAGCTCTTTATGGGAGGCCGTGTTAGTCACCACTTCACTGGGATGAGGTTGGTGAGAGGACCTTGTTGAGATCATAGGAACTTCAGATTTATGCTAATAAAGTCACTTTGACTAGGAAGAGGCTGACGAGAGCCCTACATCAACTGAAGTCATATGCAGATGCAAAGAGGATTGATTTACATTTTGGTGTGGGTGAACATGTGATTCTAAGAATTCGACCCCTTCGAGCTATATCTAAGAACAGAGGAAAGATGAATCCCGATATGAGAGCCCATTTGAGATCCTAGATGAAACTATTTGTCGTCTATAGTATGATGCATGATGTATTCCATGTTCCCAATCTGAAGTACCATATGAAGGATCATGGCCATGTGCTAAGCACTGAGCCTATCACACTCTAAGGGAGGCTAAAATACCTTGAGTCACCTATGAGGGTGCTGGATACCAAGGTGGAGAGAGCTCAGGAATAAAAGATAGAGATGATAAAAATTCTTTGGAAGCACCATGGAGAGGATGAAGCATGGGGGCTAAGAACGGGCATGGAAAGGTCCCCTTATAAATTATATGTATGATTAGTCAAATTTTGAGGACGAAATTCATGTAAGGGGGAAGGATGTTATGACCTCAGTTTTGGTTGTATTTTAAATAATTGGAATACAATTATTGTATGAAAAAGGGCTTGATTGAAAATTGTGTATTTATTTAAAGAATGAATTTCTTTGCAAATTTTCCTTGAATGATAGATTTCATCATTTGAATAATCCAATAACGAATAAAAGGGAAAGTGACAGAAGCAAATCCCATAATAGCCAAAAATCTAGATAAAATTGATAATGAGCTTGAGAAATCCTCTAGAAGTGGCATAGATGGCTAAAATGGAATAATTTTGGGTGCACATGGTTTCTATTAAAAGATTAATCAAAATAAAATAAATAAAGAAAAAAGAAAGAGAAAAGGGTGTGTTTTAATGCTTGCTTAATCAAGGGAAGAAAATCCTAAAATTATGAGAAAAAGGATTCTTTTAAGAAAATGTAAAAAATGAATTCCACAATGTTAGAAATACATTAATGGTTTTTTATATTTGATTTAAGAATATAAGTCATCTAATTTGTACCATAATGTGGTATTTAGTCTTTCCATATCGATTTTCAATGTAAAAAGTTATGGACATAGTTTCTTACCCTTAACACCCATGTTCAATAGGGAAGTTTGATTATAGCTACGTGATAAAGAGAGAGAATAATAAAAAAGAAAAACTTGGAATAAACCATGAATTTAAGAGCATGGCAAGGGAACATAGGATTGGAAAGTAATAATGGGGGTAGAAGGAAACACATCGAAGAGGCTGGACCAGGGGGAGGTACAATCAGTAGAAAAGAAACCAGGTTGGGAATAGAATGATTCATCCTCCTCTCCTATTCCTTATCGTATCCTCTAGGGTTCTCCTTTATCCAATATAAAGAACTAATGAATCTCCACATCTAAGGGAATGCATTAACAACAATCCCTGACGTCTTGTCTACATCACTAGAACCCTATATGTGCCTGGTTCCATACAAAATGACAATAGGCCAGAATCTGGGTGCAAACCTAAATGCATGTCTTGAAAGGTTCATGGTAGGCCCCAAGCATCTTCAAAAGGTCTATTGTGTCCCTTCTCTCCTACCCTAATGTTGGGTGCATACTCACTAAAGTTGGGACTTCGTCTTGCCCATTGCTAGAGGGACCTTGTAGTTCCCTTCTCCTTGTACTATCTCTGGATAGGACGAGCACCTGATGACTCTGGCGGTAGTGGCATGATCTACCTCAGCTTCCCCCTAAAACAGTAGCGTCCAAGACCAAGGAGTATGGTGCCCTGACCCTCGCTCCCGTCGTGCAGTCGCGTAAGGGCTGGGATGACCCCAAAACAAGGTTAGGGGTGGGTCATAACAAAATGACCAGGGTACCCTGGATGATGTATGAGAAGATGAAGGGCACCATGGTCATTTTCCTTGAGTTAAAGAGGCCATCCAACTTATATTATAATCACTGACGTATCGAGCCCCTATTGGATGAGGTAATATAAAACTAGCAAAAATCCTTGTAGTTAGTAGGATGATCATACTAAGGCAAGTAATATATGAATGGATTAGAAAAATGCAAGCTACTCAATAAAAACATAATCTTGACCTACATCTGCTTCCAATTCAAAAAGTGTTCAATGTTTCTATCTTTAAAGTGATTAAATGGATCAAAACCCTAATTTTGAAGTATTGATGAATCTAATGAACTTAGTTGATGTTTTTAATCAAAGTTCAATCTATTGTGAACAAAAAGAATACTTTGGATTCATATGAACATCATAATCCAAGATTTGAAGGATTAGGGTTTCTTTTTGATTAAGAGTAACTTTAATGATTGAAGAAGGATTTTCCAGCATAACAGTGTCAAGCTACATATTCTTTCATATTCAAAATATTAACATGATAAAAGTTGGATTTTTGCATAAAAATGTAACATTTGGAATATAAACATGAAACACCAAAACTAAGGTTGTGGACCAAAAGGGTATTAAAGCAAATAAATGAACTTATGGAGATTGGAACTTAATGAAACACAAAGATGAACTTAATAAACTAACTTGGAACTCAAGTCAACCCTGAAGGTATATGTCGGAATCACATAGAGACATATGGGTGTTATGCCTTAAATGTTAGGTCAACTTGCTTGAGTGCTTGTGTGGTTATTGTTAGTTATTCATATTTGGACTTCAAGTGCTTCTGAGATAGGTATGTGGTTACATTGTGAATATTTGTTGTAGTTTCACGTGGTTTCTCAGACTTTTCTTCACATGGTTTGAAGATATATGATTACTTGTTTATTTCATTCCATGGAAACTTTAAAGTGACTATGACTATCACATTATATATGAGCATGACTAGCCCAAAATTAGGCCACCTCGGGATCTATGGAAAGGCCATCTGCTTGGATAGGGAAAAGCATTTTTTGGTACCAGCCTAGATAGGGGGTACAGGAGAAGTCACCCACCTAAATAGGGGGAGACATGACAAAGTCATCCGCTTGAATAGGGGAAGATAGTGAATAATGATGTATGAGGCCCTAAGGGGTTATGATAGTGGGTGGAGAAACCTAGATATGGTAGTCATTATGAAAATGTTAAATTTGTTTTGTTAAACAATAATTGCTGAATAATGCCATTACCATTACTTGTGAAATTTTATTTCCCCCACATACCAGTTGACTTGTCATAATCACTGACATTTTGATTGTCGACATTTTTAGGATAATCTTGGTGGAAATTGGACATTCAAGGAAAGAAGACATTGAAAGCAAATAAATGAAGTAAGGCCCAAAGGATATAGATAGATGGTTCATTTCTTGGTAAAATATTAGAACCAATATTTTGTAAACATTAGTGAAAATATTTTTTTTCTATTTCAAACTTAGTTAGTTAAGTAGAATTTATTCATTATTTTTTATTATTTGAAAAAGCATTGGTCCTATTTTTGGAATAATGGCTCTAGTTTCTTGTCCTTCCTTAATTGGGGGTTTCTAGCGGATGGGGTTGTTATAGATATCCTTGCCACTTGATAAGAGAGACTGAGAAACACATCTACATGCACATGATACTCAATATATGATATTAAAGTCACATATATCTCATTTAGTATGCTCTAGGTTCAAGGAATATGGATTGAACATTGAGATGATGATGTTTCCATGCCTCAAGTTCATTCCGGATATCAGAGACAAAGGAATTATACTATCACTATAACACCTTACATAGATTGTAACTAGGTTGAAATTGTTCCCCAACTTTACATTCACTTGGGTAGCACGAATGTGTGATTAGGAACCACTCTTTTCTTGTGATGTTATAAAATAGTTATGGACATTCACTACCAACATGATATGGGACCTATAGGGTCACACACATAGGAATTACAGTAGAAGAGGAGTTTAATCATGAATGATAATTGAATTAATTACCAAATTGTTTAGGATTTCAATTAAAGCAACAAATTAGCTAACTGGACTCCCAATTGATCATCTCATGTGATGAAATGACCATTGGAGTTTTAGGTAGATTAAAAATTGAATTGACTGAGTCGTGCCTGAACTGATGAGTGAACCAACAAATCCACATAGTGAACCAATCGACTCAGGTCACCAACTGAACAGTTGGGGCTGTGATATGACCGGCTTGCAAGGGCGAGACACTCAGTTCATAGAGAAATTCAATTGCATAAAGGATTAGTAGTGACGTCATGTTGTGCATTAATTGGATTTGAATTTCCAATTCATATGGAATTGGGAAATATGGAAAAATGACAACTTCACTCATCGAACTGGTCAGCTTGCATGTGAACCAGCCAGTTTTCTTCATGAACTGACCGTTTCTCTGCTCACAAGTTGCAAATTTCATGATCTTCTGTTCCTTCCACTCCAACATAGAGTGGTAACCCAGACCCTAACCCCTCCTATAAATATTGGGGTACTGGGGGCTTCTTAGGACAAACTCATTCACCTCCGACAATTGTTATCCGCTCTGGTTGTGGTAACCAATAGAGAGCCTAATCAAGTCCTACTTGATAAAGGGGCAGATAGAAAGGGAGAAAAATTGTGGGAGAGAAAGTTAGTGACTAGTTCACCATTAGGAGGGACAACTACTTCCTATCTATTCTAGTAGAACAACATGATTTCTAGGTGGTCCGTGTGGACTACTATAGAGGTGAGGAGGCTATTGTCTACCGTTTGGAGGAGAATGTCATCCTGTAGTCTATGGTAAAGACCAGGAGATACTCGGACATTGTTGCAGTGCAACTTTGAATGTTTCACTCTTGCAAAGGGTTATAGTCGCTAGACTTGCTCCTGGACTATGTAAGAACTTGTTAAACCATATTTCCCATTACATAGTTGTTGACATGATCTTGCTATCATGGGAAATAATAACAAAACTTTTCATTTGTGCTACCTACTCTTATCCTATTATTTCCATGTCGTTCAGAATTATAAAATTCTATATTCAATGTATAAATTTGAGTTGTAATATTCATCTTGTAAAATGTACATGTTGACATTGAAAATGTAAATGTTGTATGCATATGATTGTTTATTCTTGTATGTGTATATGGATTTTGTGTCTCTCTCTAATAAGTATTTTTAGATCTCATCGTCTTGTCCCCAGGAGGTTGCAGGGTAGCATAATCAGGGGACGCTACGTTAGCAACAAACAATCTATGCTATTTTGATGTGTCATGAAGAGTGTGTCTGTTGGATATAATATAAATAGTGCCACAATTATCTCCTACCCCATGCCTGAAAAGGGAGAAAGAGATAGCATGTGCCAAAATCATCCCTTATCTCATTGTCTCTCTATCCTTTCACCTTTTTTTGAGCTATTTGCCCCAAAATGGCTAATGATAAATCAGACTATAATGATGAATCTAGCAAGCCATTATGCATATTTTACCTTTCTTATTCTAGAGACTACCCAACTCCCAATCTCTTCAGGGGGTTGGGGCTTAAAATGGATTCCCTCTAGACTACCAACCTTTCCTATACAAGGATATGGGGATTTCACCCTCGGCTCCTAGGATTCTCATCTCCCCTCAATTTCTCACACACTACCTCGAGGATTGTTGATGACCACATACTTGGTCGTCAAAAATTCCATCTTTTTCCTGACATTCCAAGCGTATGGAGCCAAATGACTAGAATGAGAGAATCCTAAGACCTCCATGAAGGGATCATGTCCTTAGTCTTCCTTGGTGTGGATATGGAAGGGATACCTGTGACCTGGTTGCACCTTTAGAAAGTAGCTTTTTGGGGTAAAGGTGCCAGACCCCATCAGACCATAACAGGAGTTCTAAGAAGATCGCATAAAATGTGTGGACCCCTTCCAAACTCCAGCACAACATCAATAAGGTATTATTGTCCTCTTAATCTTCCCTATGATACTAGCTTAAAATCATGAAGACCCAGACATCAAGTCAGACCCTTTTAGTATCCACGACTCAACTCAAGGGTCCTTCAAGTCCATGAGGACTTACCAAATGTGTCTTTATCTTCAATTGTGGACACCACATCCTATGATCAAGAGTCAACCATCAGGTTGACCTCACCATGGATGAGAGTAACAAAATCCAACCAAAGAAGGGGATGATCAATCCCTATGTGGATTTTAACCCAGTTCCCCTACTCGTGTGATCAACCCTGAATGCTATAAAAGGGTAATAGGATCTTTTACCCTAGATTAAAGCCCCGCTAGTGTGGGTGAAGGAGTTGATGTGGTGTAGGCCTATTGGCTAGGCTAGTCTCATGTGGTTTTAGTGAATAAAGTGTTTTACCAATGTAGCATCTTCTGAGTGGTCAATTAGTGTTTTATTGTAATAATTCTTGTAATTAATTGATACATCACAATATGTGGAACCTACATATGAAATTGATCAAGAAAATGCATAGAATATGAGTGAAAAATGTTATGACCTAATTATGATCGTGGTTCAATAAGTATAGTGGATACATTAGCATAAAACAAACCCTAGATTTGATTAATATTTCTCAAATTGAGTAAATATGGTTATTTTGTGATGTTGATAAATATAATGGGAACTCGAGATGATGGCAATAATGTTGATGGATAACTAGGGTTTCTAGGTCATTAATCATACATGTGTTGAAGTTGGGTTATGAGACCAAGGGTGCGACCTATTATGGTATTAATACACATAACCTGATCTATGTGATCATATTAACATGATATATTCAAACTATGATTTAGGATTACATATAATGTCTAACTAAGGCTCCTAAATCATTAAGTCCAGGAACATGTGAATTAGAGTTTCAATGCATAACCCTAGTGTCAACTCTACACCAAGGAAACCTAAACATTAGACGAAACCATATTTAGTATTTTGAATATGTACGATGAGACTTTAGGGAATACACTCATGCATATTTGATGTTTCTCAGATTTATGCTAATTTGATTGGATAATATATGCTTCAAGTATTGGAAGTATAATTGCATGGATTCAACATGTGGATCAGGCACATGGTTATCTTATATTACTCACATTATCAACTGTCGATGGTTTGCATGATAATTTCTAAAGTATTCACTCAAATGAAATAAACATTTGGATGTTTATCTAATTCATGCTCATTATAATGCCAATATGAGTATAATATAAAGAAACTAGAATATTATGATCCCTGGGTTACACTGATCCAGGGGTTGTACATATAATCCTAAGGAGGGACAATGATTACACCTAGACCGATCATGGGTTAAGATATGAAATCAAAATACCATTTCATATTTGATTGATGCATTATATCTTGTACCGTGTACACAATATAGAAATATGCTAGTCGTGTTTTGTTTGTTGATGTTTTAGGAAACTACCATATACAAAGATACTAGAAGATGGTGAATCATATTAAAATAAATTGAAGACATTAAAGCTAAGTCTTGGAGGTTTAGTTAGATACATTTTCTCATATGTATCAGTTCTCATATAAAGTTCATGTTTCTCCTTAGAGGTGCATCATTATAAATCTCGTAAATTTTTGAAATAAATGGAAATTATTTTTTGTTATTTATTATTTGATAAATCGAGATACTGGAAGTTTAGGTAATGGCTCTCAACTTTAAGGTCCTAACTTAATTGAGGGACATTCAAAAGTGTAGGTCAGTACATTTGGTGTATGGGCACCATATTTTCAAATAATATTTAATAGTTGATATATTAAATAATCTTTAGAAATCTAAGGAAAATAATTAAGGAATATACTAGGGTAATGGTATCTAGAAACGATCATGGTTTTAGGGGCTGGAAATATTTTTCTCCATACAATTAAGTTGATATGTAATGATTCCCTTAACCACGGTGATACCTTCCTGGCTAGAACCTAGGGTTTGCCTGAAATAATCTTTCCTCCAAGTCTTTCATCTCTAATTTCATCTTCTTCTCATATGTTTTCTTAATAAACTCTAAAATTTACTTCCTCCTCATCATAAGTTAGGATTTAGAGAAAAAGAAGGATTAAGGCTTTCTTCGCCAATTGATGTACATGTAATGTTGAAATGCTGATATAGTTAGAAAAACTACTTTTATGGGGTTTTCCTTGTGAGGGTAAACACTAGATGGAGCTAGACTTGGTCCTAGAAATACCCAATGTGGGTCAAGGGATATCTAAAACCCTAAGATGCATGGTGTAGTCCCTAAACCTAACCCTAATGGGATAGGATATAATGGGAGTAGTATGGGTGAAACAATAGCTATACCCATATAAACCCTAAGTAGGGATGAAGGAAAGCGAAAATACAAATGGGTTGAGTTTTCCCTACATACAAGTACATGGAGTAATGCATATGTAATTCATGTGAAGGGTTTTGAATATGCATATAAATCATAGGCAATCAATGGTTGCATAAGAAAGAATAAAACTTACAACTCACTTTTAGTGGTGGTTTCCCTACCCAGGGTTGGTCAACTCAATAAGTAGAAAAGAATTATGGTGGAGGCACAACCCCAAACCCATGTGGTCTGGTTGTGGCTAGAAATATTAACCTCATCCTTAAAGTCAACAAGGCACCCTAGGTTAGGACCTTCCCTAGAAGGGTGAGTTGACCAACCTTATTCTATGAATTATGGAAACATGGGTGTCCTCAAAGGACCAAACCTAATGGGATGGGACATGATGGGACTATATGGCTATAAGGGATAGATCACTTATCCTTACCTCATCAAAACAAGCTATCCTTAATAAATGAGAAATATAATTCCAACATATATAGTAAAAGTGAAAATTTGGTTAGATAAATCCCAAGTAAAATGCATAATATGAAAGAGGCAACTCACTGAAATAAATCTTATGAAAGCCATCTAAGTTATAGGCTCTCCTTGACCAGGGTGAGTCATGGGATACAAAAATGTATATGAGACTCTTATCCTCATAAAGGTGTAATTGAATTGAGAGGCACCATGAAGTTAGGACATAACAATAAACCCTAGGAACGATAGAATCTCAGGTCAACTCTAAGGTCAAGTAGGGATGCTTAAAGGTATACAAGATGCCAAGGGGCCAGGAGGAGATCATGACCTGAGTACATAAGGCCTATGAGACCAGTAGAAAGCCATCCAGGTGCACATAAGGCCCATAGGGCTATATAAGGCCCAACAGGTCAATGTGATATGCACTCAGTGAGTACATAAGACCTGTGAGGGTAAAGAGCAGATTACATCAAAGTAATATATACCCCTAGAGACTATAAGGGAATGACTAAGGCTAATGATATGTTGTTACAAGACATAAAAGAGCATATGTAATAAATAGTTGAACTAGAATCTTAAAGGGAGTGATGCATAAACTTAATAGATGGGAAAAACACTATATTTTGAATTCCTTATACTTTTAAGAAAATTTATGAAAAATAAAATGTATACATTAGATGGATCCATTATTGAGAGCGACCCAAACAAATTTTGAATTAGAAGACAATGTATGGATACACCATCTCTGATCTTTTTTTTTGGTCGGTCAAAAATCTTGTTGCTTTTTTTTTCTTTGTTTTTGTAACTGTGCAATGATTGTTGATTCCCAAACAAGAATCAACTAAAAAAGACACTATATATCTATCTTTACATCTAACAAGGCAGCCTATAAGACCACGACAGAGATAACAAGAGAAAAGGGCCTCAACCTATAAGAGGCTTGAAGCTTCAAAGAACCACCAAAAAAGTTGAAAAGAAAAGGCTCGACCATCACTACAATAGTGAGAGGGGAGCAAAGAGAAATGTGCACTACTACCACCAACAGAACCATCAACAAATAACATGCCATTCTTCATCACAACGGATAGCAGAAGAAGAGAATACACCAAACAAAAACCCTAACTTCCTTCAAAAGTAATCCATAATCCAATCATAGACCTCATACTCATAGAGTAGACTTGCAAACACCAGGAAAAATTCCTTAGGAAAAAACCACAAATATCATCACAAACCACCATTTTCCAAACTCAACCATCACCATAAGGTGAGTGGGGAGCAGAAAATAGAACCCCAGTAGTCAAGCAAGCCATCCCAGGAAACCATGCATCATGACAGTCAAATGCCACTGCCCTCACAACACAATAGAGGTGTAGAGTAGGATCGACCATCACTACAACATTGAGAGTGGATCAAAGAGCAAGATACACTACCACCAACAGAACCATCAACAAAAACATGCCATTCTTCATCACAACAGACAACAGAAGAAGAAAATTCACCAAACCAATCGACCCATCAGAACCCTCACTGCCTACAAACATATTCCATTATCCAAGCACAAACCACACACTCACAGAGCTAACTTGCAACACCATCTCTGATCTTGAAATGGAATGAACTTTTTATTTGGGTATGTACTCAAACACTTATTTCATCTTATTAGGAGTGTGATAGATTCAATAGAAAAATTTTATTGACATATGAGAATGAACGCCCTAAGATGCAATTATTGGTAAAATCTAGGGGTTTGAGGCGTTACTTCACCCTCATATGAAAATAAATCAATAGTAGTTTGGAAACCTAAGTGAAAAGGTGATATACAAGAGAAATTGAAATTAAAAGTGAAGATATAATCAATAAGTGATAAAATCAAACACTGAATAAAGATGTGGATATAATTGGAATTGAATTTGGGTTACCAACCACAGTAATGTGAGGAATTTTTGTAGAAATATTTTTTTTAAAATATAATCTACACAAAACCTATATATGTAAGGTTGATAGTATATTTAGGGTTAATATGAGTAATCTTTCACCCTACCTTATTAGGTATGAATTTTGGGGACAAAATTCTTTTTTAAGTAGGAGTAAATGTAATATATTCCAATTTTGCAAATTATGTTTTGCTCAAGAGGATGGAACTTTATTAAAGAATAATAAGCTCAATTATATGGCATTCAAATTATGTTACTAGAACCCTAGTTATGCAATTAAGGGTTCAACATACCAACTTGAATCCACATTGAGGGATAGGTTCAAACCATGGCCAAGTGAGGCCCATGAACCCTTAGTTATGCAACTAAGGGTTCAACATACCAACTTGAATCCACTTGTTTTTATTAAGGAAATTATGTATCCTTGATTGTAGACATTAAATTATCTGACTTAAGAGAGAGACAATCGACACTGTTTTAATGTTTAATACAGAGCATGGCCATTGGATCTGAGATCAAAAGTTCTACAATTATCACCTACGTTGCATCTGAAAATGGAACAAGAGCTAACATATGTCACGATCTTCCTTCATCTCATTCTCTCTCTGCTCTTCACCCTTTGTTGAGATATATTTACCAAATAAGTTCAGATGCAATGACGAATCTAGCAAGTCATTACATAATTCATACCTTTCTGATTCAAGAGAATACACAATTCATAATCTCTTCATTAATTTGGGGCTTAGCATGGAATCCTTCTAGACTATTATCCATGCTAATAGAATTTAGTGGGAAGTTCACCCTCAACTCCCAAGACTCTCCTCTCTCCTCATTTCCTCCCATGATGTCCCAAGGATGGTCAACAACCCCAGACTTTGTTGTCAAAAATTCCATCTTTTCCCCAGCATTACTAAGCATCTACAACCAGTTTATTGAGTTGGGATCGTCTTCAAACAATGATAAAATGACCCTAGTCTTTGAAATCTATTGGGGTGGGTCATAAAGCAATACATGTAAGTTGTTTGTTCCATCCCGGAGAATCTTGTCAGGGTGAAGGTGCCAAACCCCTTTTGACCAAAAAAGGAGTTCCAAGATGATCATTGAAGGTGTCTTGACCCTTTCCAAACTCTAGAACGGAATCAATGAGGTATTTTGATCCTCTTTCGGTTCCCAACATAAACAATGAGGTATTTTGCTCCTCTTTGTGATCCCTATGTTACTGATTTAAAACTATGGAGACCCATACATTGAGACCAACCCATCTGACTGTCCACAACTCAACTGATTATATCTTTAAGACTGTGAGGACCTACTAAAGGTGTCTCTATCTTTAGTTGTCTCCAAGCCCTGGGAATTAGATTCAACCCTCAGTTTGACCTCACCATGGTTAAAAGAAACATCAATGAACCCACAAAAGGGGATGAACAATCCCTTTGGGGATTTTACCTCAATACCCCCACTTGTGTGATCAACCTTGACTACTGTAAATGGGTAGTAGGGCTTGTAACCCCACATTCAAGTTCCTACTTGCATAGGCAAAGGCACTAAAATGGCATTGACCCACTGACTAGGCTAGTTCCATTTGGTTTTAGTGGATAAAGTTATAAATACGGATGTGGCATCTTCTGATCGGTGTATTGAAGTTTTATTTGTAATAATTCTAGTAACTAATTTGTTGGGCACAATATATCAAAGCTATATATGAATTTTATCAAGAACATAGTAGAATACAAATAAAATATTTTGAGATATGATTCTTATCGTGATTTCAAAAGTATAGCGTTACATAATTATTATGTTATTAATACAAATCAACATTCAAATAAAGTAAATATAGTTATTATATGATAATGTTGAATATAATGAGAACTCCAGATGATGATGATGGATAATTAGGGTTTATAGGTCTATAATCATACATGTGTTTCTTTTGGGTTATGAAAGTAATGTTGTGATGTGTTATGGTCTTAATGTACATAAACTAATCTAAGTATTCATATTAACATGATATGTTCAATATATGATTTAGGGTTACCTTTAATGTTTGATTAAGGTACTAAATCATTTAGTCCATGAACATTGGAATCCAGTTTTAAGGCATAACCCTAGCATCAAATCTACACCAAAAAACCTAAACCCTAGACTAAACCATATTTAAGATTTTGAATAAGTACAATGACAAACTATGTTATACAATATTACATATTGAATGTTTCTTGGATCTCTACTAGTTTGATGAGATGATATATTCTTAAATTACTAGAAATATAATTACAAGGATTCTACATGAAAATCAGGTAATGGTTATCTTATAAATACTTGCATTATCAACCACCAATAATTTGCTAGATGATTTCTGAAGTATTGATTTAAATGAAAACAAAATGTTGGATGTCAATTTACTTCATGTTCACTATAATGTCAATATGAGTATTATATAATGATACTATAATATTCTGATCCATGGGTTACACCTATCACGGGGTAATACACATAAGCCCAAGAAGGGACAATGATTACACCCATGATGGTAGACCAAACATGGGTTAGGATATGAAATGAAAATATCGTATCTTATTTTCAGGTATTTGATTAATGCATTATATATTACACCACATACACAATATAGAAATATGTAGACTACATTTTGGTTGTTGGTGGTTTGGGTAACTTCCATATATGAAGATATCAGGACATGATGAATCAGATGAAATAAATTGAAGAAATCAAAGCTAAGTCAAGAAGTATTACTAAAAATACTTCTTCTCATATGTATTAGTTCTCATGTAAAGTTCATGTAACTCCTTAGAGAGCATCATTATACATCTTGTAAACATTATTTTTGAAATTTATGGAAATTATTTTCTATTATTCATTATTTACTAAATGTGTATCTTGGATGTTTAGGTAATGTCTCTTGAATTTAAGGTCCTTACTTAAGTGGGGGACATTGAAAAGTTTTTGCCTTTACAACACGATTGGCCTTTTTGTTCCCAATTCCTATGAGAGTGAACGACCTTAATTTCATCACAAGAGGACTCAATAGAATATAACCAACTGACTAGGAGCGCTCTCCACTTGATTCTTCATAAAATTCAACATTTCAATAAGAATCTTCATCATCTATAGGATTGAATCCTTCAGAGCTCAAGGTTTCATATTAATGGATCTATCATGATCATTAACAATTCTAGAAGCTCGTTGCCTCAAATTTTCTTCCTACTGGTCAAATATAGACCATGTCTCTTGGGGGATATCCATGAAAGAACCTCCACAAGAATGATCCACTTAATCTTGACTCATTTGAAAGAGAGTAGTGTAAAAGGACTAAACAAGGTGCCAGAAAGGAATTTCATGGTTGGGTCACTCTCTCAACATTTCTGAACCTATCCCAAGCATCATGGGCCCTCTAATTATTCATTTGGTTGAAAATTGACTGTAGCATGTTGCATTTGTGCCAACCTTGAGTTTCATTGAATCATACCAATCATGATTTTATGGGTTCTCATTTTCAATCCTATTGAAAGTTGGAAGAATCCCAAGATGGCCCGGTGGAATGGATAATTCTACCTTGGAATTTGATCAACTCTATTTACAATCAGTGAACTATATTTTTTGGGCATAAAATAATCATGTAGTGTCATGTTCATGAGTGTGGCCACTCATGTGCATCTCAGTCTCCCATATTACTCTTCTACGAGTTGAGTGTCACTTCTACAAGGCACAACCAATAAAAAAGACAAGCCAACAAGAAAGTTTGCAAAAGCAACACAAAGAATAATGAATAGGAATTGTGGGGAATGTAGGAAAATTTAAAGATAAATGAATTATCTAGGTCGTGCACTTTCCTCCCCACTAACGATACTAGAAAGCTTGGTGCATTCATAGACACATACACTTGAGATAAAAAAATTTGTAACCCTAATGGACATGCTCAAATACCCAAAAACTTACTTGCAAGTGCATATCGTAGAACAATTAGGGTTGTAAATGGGTACGGGTAGACCCACGGACCCACAAATTCAGACTCTTAAAAAACCCATTGTGGGTCTAGTTTTTTATACCTACATACTCTTGGACCCATATACCCTTGGACCTACATATAAGCGGGTCCAATAATGGGTATGCTTGGACCCAGACCCGCTAGACCCATGTACCCGCTATATATAAGTAACTACTTAAATAACATATTATATATAATACTTTACTAGTCTAATTAATATAATACTTGAGATTATATCCTAATCTAACCACAATAAGGTTCAGACTAGTCATATCATAAAGAATTAACTATTCTAGTTTCAATAATGAACATTATATGTAAACTTAAAAATCAAAATGTCTACTAATTTACATTACTTTCTACATAAGTTAAACATTATGACGACGAGTACAAATATGTAAACAATTAACTCAATTAATGCTAATGTATAAAATATAGCATTGTCTAATATAACTATTGCATGCTAACATGCTATATAATAACAATATCTAGTTGTCTTAAAATATATAGAACATAGTCATTTCTCTTACACAAATAATATGATGTTTTATAGAACCGCTTTCCCGCATACCCACACTGGATACCCTCTATAATTGTGGGTAAGGGTATGGTGCGGTCCAGGTTTTGTATTATGTGGGTCTAGAACCGGAACCAAACCCACTAAATTAGATGGGTATGGATATGGGTATGGATACACCCGCACCGTACCCACACCATTTACACTCCTAATAACAATAGGCGATAAGTTAGGGATCAAACCCAAGGAAGAAAAAGGGAACTAGATCTAAGTTCATTTTGGTCTAGTTTCATAATGTGGAGTCTAGATTTGAAGGGTTTAACTTTGGCTTTGTGGTTACATTAATGGGTCAAGCAAGAAAAAGAGAGAAAAACATACTTTAACCCAAGACAATTTAGTTCTAATTAACATGGAAAGGGGACACAACAAATGAATTAACTAGAGTAAGAAATATCAAGTTAACACTAAAGACGACTCTAGTAAGGAAACCTTAATTATCAAACTAGAGAAGGCAATAAGCTAACTAGGAAAACATTTACACTATACTTGCAATTTAAGCAAAAGACAACTACAACACTAGATTAGAAACTAACTAGCTATGAGTAAAATAAGAAATCATAAAGGTAAGCTAATCACACTAGCTATACCTAGATACTAAGAACAAGAAAAAGATTATTTAAACAATTTATGAAGATAAAATAAGTAAGAACTAGCTAAAGAATAGTGAAATTAGGGGTTTGATCAATTAACAAACGTGTAGGCCATTTGAGATAATGTAACTATCACCTAGGTTGGGGGTCATATCATTCAAACATTACTCATTCATTTATATCATCAAACCAAACAACAAGTTAGATGCTAGAGAATTGCCCTAAACTACAAATTGGCCATTGATGGAGTGGGGCGTGTATAGGGGAACTACTCCATATCACCCCCAATCCAACCTTATGAAACTCCTATAGATTAGGGTTTAGGTGGAATTAAATTAGGATTGACCATAGATATGTTTATAGGATAGAAACTATAAGGAAAATTAGGGAGCCTAGATAATGACAGAGGGTGGGAATGAGGGTATTACACCTCACATCGCCTACCATCTAGCATTTAGACAGCTCCAGGCCAATTGCACTAAGCGCTTCTAAACTTGATTCTTAGATTTCACACATTGGAGTATGAGAAGGGATATATATGTAGTAGTATGGGGTGCTACCCCAGGATCCACTAGTTGTACCTAGGAGCAAATCCCAAAACAACTATGTATAAGCCATTTAGCCTATGATCTAGGTGTTTTCAAGCATAAACCACAATGTAATCCATGGGAAATTAGAAACAATTAGAACTTCAATCATTTGAAATGAATTTATAAAGTTTATCGAAGTCACATTTTAACCCCAAATAGACCACATAAGGGGTCCTTATCTAATCAAAACAAAATAAAATGATGGAGGAAGAATGAGCACATGAGAAGTAGACATAGGAACTCGATGATTAATTCTCCTTCTTCACCCACCTAAATAATCACACCCTTCTTACTCCTTGATGGGTGGATGACTTGTAATGATGACTGGAGGTAGCCAAAACCCTAAAAAGTGAGGGTATTAAGGTGTAGGATGAATGAGATGAGGTGGGTGTAGGTACAAATGACTAGAAAAGGAGTAGGTAACACCTTAAATGCTTGGATTTTAACTGTGATTTGTAACCATTATAGCACATCCACTCGATGGTACCATGGCTCAAACGAATCTTTTACTTACACATTGATCTTAAAATTCACCATCCATGGAGTTCTTTATTTTAGCTCAATTCTTGACAAGTAGGGGTATGTTCGGGAAGCTCTTCGACTCTCTTTAGGATCCTTCAAGGGTAGAGAAACCATTAAATGATCTTCTTTATATACCTTCTGTACAAAGCATGGTCGAGGTACCTGAGAAACATGCAAACAATCTACATAAGTGCATTTTACAATAAACCATTTATTGGGAGAATTAGCATGTTAAATGACATGTTCAGATGTGACTGAAGAGTAAAATGACACATGATGACGCCCTAAATGAGGGTTGCATCAGTTATGTTGCACATATATGAGTGGGGTCGTGCTAGGGATGAAGATATTTCTTTTGTGATATTTCTAGAACTCCATGGAAATAGATTTCTAGGAATATGTCAAACCATCCAGATCCATAGTGATGACATCTACACTAATAATTATTAGCTATACAACATGGTCTTGTCATGGACATTCTTAGATAGGGAAATATTTCAATAGGAATTGATTCATCCTACTTGCAATACACTACTTCACAATGTGGGTGGAGGAAGTTTCTATCACAAATGCCTCAACTGAATAGGTAATCAAGTTCCTCAAGAACAACATCATAATACGAAATGGTATACTGCATGAGACTATCTCAAACTACAATACAAGCCTCATAACTAAAATTGTTAAAGAGAATTTGATCTCTTTAGGGATGAAGAATTATCGAACATCCACATATCGACCTTAGATGAGTGTATTTGTTGAAGCTTCCAACAAGAATATGATCAAGATACTCAAAATGATCACCAAGTCCCACGTCTACTAGCATGAGCATCTTCTGATGGCTCTCTTGGTGTATCAAGCTTCTATTTGAAATCCTTGGGAATGATGACATATCCACTTGTGTATGGAATTGATAACACCCATTTTATGGCTACTAGAGATTCTATTTTACTATCAAAATTGCCCCCAAACCTGACTTCCTCTCCATTTTATCTTATTTGTTGTATAGAAATAATGCCCACTAGGCCCCTAATAACATTGCCTATCTTTTGTAGATTTTCTCTTATTTTTCCACCAAAAGAGTGTTAATGGGCCCTTCCCGGCCCATCAACAACAAGTTACTCATCCTGTCACAGTCACCGCCTGATATGGAAGCAACCCAATGTGGGTGTGCCACACGGAAGCTTTGACAGACTCCAACTCTTTACCCGACATGGTGCCTTACCCGTAACGGTTTGCCAAGCTGACAAAGTCAGTTGTGCGATATGGCTACCCCTCGATGCAACATCCTACCAAAGCTCTTACCCGACATTACAACGTGATTTACTCACAACCCATCCCGCTACGCCCTGCTATCTGTGCCGGGTGACAGGCATGTCGGCCCCTGTCGAAGCCACGTGAATAGAGAAGACGGAGGACACATGTCCCAACAAGAGTCACAACTCCCACCAGCCCACTGCTTATAAATAGCAGCTACATGCCTACGATGGGATGTGTCAGAACCCTATGAGAGTTAACTCTTAGAGCACAGGAGCTAGTGTGTCGAGTTCTAGAGTCTGTCAGGTGATACTAGGTGACCACACCCCCAACTCGAGAGGGACGGGAGGAGTTCACTTAGAACCCAACCCGGTAGCAGCAAGTAGCGCGACACGACCTTCAAGGCTACTTCAACATGTAGAGTTTGTAGCTGGGCTTGAAATCGAGATGGCTCACCCATCTATACCTGACACGAGGAACCCGAGAACCTAAGATAAAGCTAACCCGATTAATGTCCTAACACGACACAATTCCCAACCCGATATGGCCTACCCATCACATCTACAACCCAATAGGGCTGGCAGCCCGACACGACCATATCAGGTAGGGAGTACTTTCCCGATACGCCCCTTACCCATCACGATTCACGACACGACACAGTCAAGAACCTGAAACGTTTGTATCCTGATAGGACTCCTACCTGTTATTGGGTTAGCGTTGTCTTAGGGGTCTATTGCTATGTATATTGATCCCCTATATCAAGGAGGTCGATACTTATCTTCCCTTTTTTAGCACTCTACCTTCATTTACTACTGCATTGTAACTAAACCTTTTTATCTCTTTATGGTTATTGGATTCTGTGGAGTTTATCTCATGTTGTTCTGTGCATGGCTCCTTTTTGTTGGATGTTTTCTTTATAGCATTTGAGCACTAGTCTCTTCTATTTGGATCACCCTTTTTACTAGCTATCAAATTGTGTTTCTCATTTTGACTCCTTTGGAGAGGGATGTCATAAAATCTAGAGCTTGGTCTGATTCGGGTGTACGAGAGTATCCAGAATCAGTGTTGCCCCGACATATCTTTCTGGTCCATCCTATGCCTAGTACCCTTGAGAGAGAGAATTTAGTGCATGGTTAGTGGATCCCTCTTTGAGAGAAGAGGGTGTAGGATGTATGCTGCTGCCACTAGTTATGTTTAAGTTTTCCTCCTTCATGTCATACATCGAGAATAGTTCTATCTCCTCACTTTTCCTTTATCTAAAAACCTCCATAAAAACTGCTAAAACCCTATAATATTAATCCTTCTAGTAACTCCTCTTGGAGATAGGCTTTTTGTTTGATTCTTTATGATTCTTTCTCATTGCATCAAAACCTTTTCTCTCGACTTTACGACGTTCTTAGACAAGTAAAACTTGAGTTATGAAGTGCCATTCTGCCTATCCCTGTGTTCGACCCCGAACTACTTCGACCCTATGCTAGTTGCAGGAGTCTTAAACATTCAGGTATTATAAATTTCTAAAGTCTGATAACCTAGACATGTCTCCATCCTTGGACCCACGTTTAAGGCTTGTCAACTTTTTGGTGCCATTTCCAGGGATAGGCAATGAATATCATTCTACAAACTCGAGCTTTACTTGCATTTTGCTGAAAACCTTGTACATATGCATATACTACTGCAAATACTTACTGTACATAGTTTATACAACACACTAAAACTTTTATACTTTTCTTTTCTTTCAAGGTACTTCTTCACCTTTCTGTGCCATCCTTGTGTCTAATAAGCCATGACTGAGCAACCTCCTCAGGCTCAATCCCTGTGCTCTTTTATCCAAGTCAGGGCAAATGAAGAAAGGAATCTGGTAGTGGAGCAACCACTCAATGTTGCCAACTTTGAGTTGAAACCTGCTTTCCTCCAATTGCTGCAACACAACTGGTTCAGTTGGAACACTATTGAAGAGAACCCGTACAACCACCTTACAATGTTCAAAAGGACTTGCAATACTTTTAAGATCAACAGAGTTCTGATATCCCACATCTACATCCAATGTTTCCCTTTCTCTCTAAGAGACAAAGCCTTCGAGTGGTATACAAGTCTACATGATGGAAGCCTTCTCGATTGGGAGCATCTAGCCAATGCTTTTATCGAGAAGTTCTTCCCCATAGAAAGGACGATCAAATGCCAAAACAAGATAACAAGGTACTCACAGAAACCCTTAGAGAAATTGCATGAGACATGGGAGAGGTTTCAAAGCTATCAGATGGAGTGCCCACACCATGGTTTTTCTGAGCCTTAGCTGATCATTACATTCTATAATGGGGTTCGTTATGTAGAAAGGAAATCCCTAAACGTTGTAGTTGGCAATGATTTCTTGGGACTCAGTGCCCAAAGGGCCAGAGAGATTATAGACAAGATGACCACGAACCAGCAAGATAGTGAGTACGATAGAGAGTCCATGAGCCACACTACTCCTAGAGAATCAAAGGCGATGGAGGCACTAGCGTCTAAGTTGGACAAGGTAGTAATTGACATCCAAACCCTGAAGGAGAAGGGATATAAAGGAAAAGTCTGGAAAGAGGTGGTGAGAAGCTACGTCACCTGTGGGGAGCCAGATCACCTGTCTGACTTCTATCCACACACGGCCGCTCAAGGTGAACCTGATGAATACAACATAGAGAATGTAAGCTACATCCACTATCGACACCCCGATCACTGTGGTTTTTCATATGAGAACACCAGCACAGCTGAAAATTCTCATCAGTTGGTGGGAGGAACTTCCTTGGGGTTGCTGCTGAATCAGCAATGCTAAGTAGGGTTCCCGCAGCAGAGAACATTCCAGCAGATCAGCCACAACGACCATCTATGATGACAGAGTTGATGTCTTTTTCTAAGAAGTAGAATAATCTGAATGAAAAGATACATAAAAGCTCTATGGATAGTACAACCTTGCTCAAGTTGATGTAACAACAGATGGGAGGCTTCTCAGCTGAGATAGGAGAGCTCAAACAACACAACAAGTAGATTGACCAGCAGCTGGCCAGCCTAGCCCAGAGTATCAATCACCAAGTAGGGTGTTTCCCCTCCAGTACCAAAGCAAATCCGTGTGGGAATGAAACCACAAAGATGGTCGTGTTAACGTCAGGAACAGTGGTACAACCAGCTATTGAGAAGAGAGCAACAATGGCGACAACACTAGATAAGGATGTTAACCCCGAGAAAGTGGAAGAAGTACCCACAAAGTCAAAGTAAGTGACGAACAAAAGAGTCGACAACGTCCCTTCCGAGAAGCATCCAGAAAAATATGCTCCTCTCTTACCTTTCCCCCATAAGCTGGTAAAAGCCCAGTTGACGAAGAGGTATGAGAAGTTCATGTCTGCAGTAAAGAAGTTTGACCTTGACATCCTGTTCTTGGATTCTATCGAAGAGATGCCCACCTACACAAAGTTCCTGAAAGACTTGATTTCGAGAATGAAAAGAGGTGAAGACATTGAAACTGTGAAATTAGCATAGATATCCAGTTCTTTGTCAAGGCGAATATGCCTTCTAAGATGAGAGATCCTGGGGCTTTTTTCATCCCCTTCCAGGTTGGGGATAACATAACCCACAAAGGTCTGGCGGACCTGGGGGCAAGCATTAGCCTAATGCTCTTGTCCCTTGCAAAGAGGATCAGACTATTGGTATGTATGCCCATAGAGCAAGTCATGTGGTGATGGTAATGGGATACTTTGTAAATGATTTGAATAATAATGAAGGCAATTTCCAATCTACATGTTTTAATTGTTTCTAAGATGATAGTGTAACATGATAGATGTCTAAAGAATTGTTTTACTCGATGATGTATTCTTTTGGGTTGAGGACCTAAACGATGAGATCATACAGATGTTAAGAGTATACATTCTGGTTTAGTCCCTAGTCAGTTGTTATTGTGGAAATAAACATAGACATAAATAACATTAAAGACTAGATTGTGTGTTTGTTGATGACAAAATCTCCTTAGTCATGATATAGTGATATCAAACCAAACACATAGGTACTTGTTAGAGAACATGTGTACCAGACAGACACACCGTGAGAGTGACACATGGAACCATGATTTGATAGTCACAGTCAGCTCTCACAGTGATGGTGGTGAGTGTGATTCTTCGACTTCAAATCACTACACTCAACAGATGTCGTTGGGTACACTTTGACATCATCAAACACAATCCTGAAACATGGGTTCTTATAAAGGTGATGATTGGGTGACTTTGACACATGGGGCTTTTGAGGGGTGAGTGATAGAGATGGGATTTGTCTCTCTTAAGGGAGTTTGATATCCATGGCCACTTGATGAGTAGGATTGAGAAAAGCATGCACATGCATATGTGAATCAATATGTGATATTGAAGTCACACACATCTCACCCAATTTGCTCTGAGATCAAGGAAATGGATGAACATGGAAAGGATGAATGTACCATGCCTTCAGTTCATTCAGGAAATTAGTGATAAAGGAATTATACATTCACTGTAACACCATTCACATATTGTAGGATTGAAGGTTGTTCTCCAACCTTCTATTTAACTTGGGTAGCACTGATGTGCGACTAGGCACCGCTCTTTATTTCTGAAGTCATAAGTGTTATGGACTTTCGCTACCAACGTGAAATGGACTTGCAGGGTCACACACAAAGGATTTAACCTGGAATAGGAGTTTGTCCACAAATGATGTTTAGATTGATTAGTAAAGGAGTTTAGTAGTTCAATTAAACACTCAATCAATTGATAACTCAATATCATAGTGTTCAAGGTGTTGGACCTATTGATTAGAGTATCAAATTGATTGAAACTGCAATTGACTGAATTTGCACTGTCTGCACTCCCAACCGATCGGCTCATGTGATGAACCGATCGGCTCAGGATAGAGTGAACCGACCGGTTCAAGGGTTGAACCGATTGGCTCAACTGGTCCAAATGAGCAAGTTGGAAAAGTCAGGTTGGTGAGAAATTTCTTTTCGTTTCACTTGTCCAATTTGATTGGAACAAGGATTGGTATTTGGATCAATTCAAAACTAAAGAGAAAAAGTCAACTGGGAACTGACCAGGGCAGTGAACCGATCATTTTAGAAGTGAACTGATCGGGTCAGGTTCCCCAACCAATTGGTTCAGTTGTGAACCAATCATCTTAGGTCTCCAACTGATCGGGTCATGCTTGAAACGACCGGTTCAGCTGGCGCAGTTGGTTGTTTTTTTTTTTGAAAATCTCAAACCCTTCTACTCCTGCTTTAATCCCGCATTGCCCAGGGTAGAGAACCCTGTCCCATGACCCTCCTATATATAGGGGTATTGGGGTCTTCTCAAAGTACAAATCAGAACACCAGTTACTCTGCAAAGTTGTTGTTCTCTCTGGTTGTGGTAACCAGGATAGCCTGAGCACGTGCTACCCGATAAGGGAGGCAAAACAAGGGAAAGACAACTACAGAAAAGTGACTGGTGGCAAGAGAGTGTGTCGGTAACCAGTACGCCAACAGGAGGGTGTGACTCCTAGTGTCTTGTGCGACAAGGCGATCGGAGTTCTAGGTGATCTGTGTGGACTACTACAAAGGCGGGAGACTTCTACTACTTGGAGGAAAACTGTAAATCCTAACAGTCCCTGTGAGACTAAGACCTGCACAGACATTGTCCAAGACTGGAGGTGAAGACCGCACAAGCCGTGACGTAACATCGCCGAGCAAGCCTCGGGACAAGGTATGTCTCTACAAACCATCCTTCCTAATGTATAGATGTTGACACGATTCCTTTATTTTGGGTTTGGGAGAAGAAATTTTTTGTTTCCGCTGTCTTCTCTGTCTCCCCTATAACCCAATAGTGGTATCATAGCCACATCAACTACTCTATACTTTAGGATTATCGATGTGATCGATTTTGGTTTGTCGCCTTTATTTATTGCATACGATGCGAATAAAATTGGCTTTATGAATGTCCAATCCTAAATCCACAAATTCCAATATACATATATGATATGTAATATAAATGCACTCGATATGCGTCACCCTTAAACGAGTTTTGTGGTGGATGTATAGTGTGGTTATGGCCAATAAACCCTATGTATGTGTGCTTGGTTGGATGTGGTTGCTTGCATCTCAGTATGTACACTAATTCCCTATCTCCTATTACTGATGTAACTTGAGATATCTTTCCTACCTTTTCTCCCCCCGAATGTAACTTGGGGTTTCCTTTTTCAAATGTAAAATAGGATAGATTTTTTATTTCATGTTATGTCAAAGAACAGAGGACAATTTGACAACAACTGAGACGATTGGTTCAAGGCATGAAGCGATCGATTGGCGAGCCAGACAACCATTTTAAGGACGAGACGAGCGGGTGGTGACCTGAAGAGATGCACGACGACCAGTGAACCAATCGGATGGAGGTGCCAGTTGATCGGCTGGTGGCACTCAACTGACTGGTCTGATGGTGAGCCGATCAATTATGGAGATGAGTTGATCAAGCCTAGAAAGGCAAAGCACATAATTCATCTTATATAGGTTGCATGTGATGTGGACCTAGATGACCGTGATTCCACTTGGCTCGAGGAATCACATTAGGATGGCCATAATCATTGCTTTTATCATTTCACATGTTTTCTATGGGATACATCATGTATATGATACTTACTATATTGTGGTGATTGGATATGTATATGTACCTATAAAAGCCAAACCCCTCATCTAAATATTAAGTCTTTTACGCCTTCCATTAGCGACACACATGAAAAACCTGATCAACCAAGTGTAGGTTACACCAAAGCGTGGTGCACCGTCTATCTCACTGAAGTGTGAAGGGTAAACATGTAGGTTCTGCCAAAGCAAGGTGCATGTTTACCATGTTGGCTTTTGGGATAGACTTAACTGGTGATTTTTAGAGCGTCTAAGCCCAGAGGCAGAAAATGTTCATGGTAAGGTGTTGCGCATGTTCATTAATCAAGAGTTGCATATGATGCAATTGGTATGATGGCCTACCTAAATAGTCAAGTTGTGGGCGATCAAACAAAGATGACTCATGACTTGATGAAATACATATCTTGCCCACTAGAAGATTGTGTGCTACAATCTTCCGAATTGATGGTGAGGGTTGTCAATTTGAATCAAAATAGTGGGAGCAGTAATTAATTAAAGGCCTAATTAACTATCGTGAAATTTTATTCAAATCAAATCAAAAGGAGTTTTGACAAATGCAATTTTTTCTTGTAGAATGGAAAAAGAATCATCTTTTAAAATGGGTAAATTAATTGAGAATAAATTCAATAACTGGTTGGGGATTGTGAGAAGTGTTCTTCACAATCTAGAAATATCGATAGCCTTTGAATCCACTCCATGTATGCTTAATGAATTGTTTGAGAAGAAGGATAGTTTTGACGAAGATCAATGGAACAAAGTCCAAGGACAAAGGTGAGGGAGAGAAGGGTTCTCTCGCCAAACTAATGTCAGAGTCTTCTGCATGGAAAGGATGGAAGGAACGATGGAAGAAGAAGCGAGAGATAGAGATCTCTACTTATGGTGTATACGTGATAGAGATTAACTTTACTACTTCTTTGACATGGGTACTTGATACCGGATGTGGATCTCACATTTGTTCAAATGTGAAGGATCTTAAGAGAAGAAGGCCTTTGGGGAAAGGTGAGGTTGAACTACATGTTGCCAATGGGGCAAGAGTTGCCGCCAGTGCTATAGGAACCTATGAGTTAACTCTACCTAGTGGGCTAATATTAGAGTTGAAGAACTGCTATTATGTACCTACCATAAATAAGAATATCGTTTCCGTCTCTTATTTGGACAAGGATGGTTTTGAATTTCTTATTAAGAATGGAAAGTGTTCCATTTCAAAAGATGGGATCTTTTATGGCAGTGCCCCAATGTCTTATGGTCTATACTTGATAGATCTAGAGACAAGTGTATACAATGTAAACACCAAAAGGCAAAAACTCAACAACTCAAATCAAATGTATCTTTGGCATTGTCGTCTAGGGCACATAAATGAGAAGCACATTTCTAGACTCCATAAAGATGGTTATCTAGACTCTTTTGATTATGAATCAATAGAGACATGTGAATCTTGTTTGTTGGGTAAGATGACCAAGACTCCCTTTTCAGGTAAAGGTGAGAGAGCTAGTGATCTATTAGGACTCATACATACTGATGTATGTGGGCCTTTTAGAACTAATTCCAGAGGTGGGTATCCATACTTCATTACCTTGACTGATGACTTCAATAGGTATGGCTATGTGTACCTGATGAAACATAAGTTAGAAACCCTTGAAAGGTTCAAGGATTTCATGAATGAAGTACAAAACCAACTTGGTAAAAGTATTAAAGAACTTTGATCCGATCGAGGTGGAGAATACTTGAGACAGGAGTTTGAGGACCTTCTGCAAGCCCGTGGTATCATATCAGAATGGACTTTGCCTGGAACACCACAGCATAATGGTGTGTCTGAAAGAAGGAATCACACTTTACTGGATATGGTGCGATTAATGATGAGTTTTGTTGATCTTCTGATTTCCTTCTGGGATCATGCTCTTGAAACTGCCGCATTTACACTTAACCGAGTACCATCTAAATTGGTTCAAAAGACACCATATGAGATATGGACTGAGAAGCGTCCCAATATGTCTTTTATGAGGATTTGGGGTGTGAGGCATATGTCAAGAAAATATTTCCTGACAAGCTAGACCCTAGATCTGTTAAATGTTATTTTGTTGGATATCCTAAGGAGACCAAGGGATATTACTTATACCACCCAACTGACAACAAAGTGTTTGTTTCCAGGGATGTTGTGTTCCTAGAAAAGGAATTTATTTCTAAAGGAAGCAGTGGGAGGAAAATAGAGCTTGAATAGGTTCAACCCCAACAATAAAACATTGAACCAGTAGATGTACAAGAGGAACATAGAGGATCACAAGGTGTTGTGGAATCTCAATCTCCTCAAGTAACACAAGGACCTCATAGATCTAGTAGAACACGCCTTGAACTTGAAAGGTTTGGATACCTTGTGACTCAGGAAGGCGGTGAGTTGATCATAGATGATGATCCAACTACCTATCTAGAGGCTATGGAGGGACCAGATTCTGAGAAATGGCTTGAATCCATGAAATCTGAGATGGAATCCATGTATTCCAACAAAGTATGGACTTTGGTGTAACCACCCGAAGGGGTAAAACCCATAGGGTGCAAGTGGGTCTTCAAGAAGAAGACGGACATCGATGGGAATGTGCAAACTTGTAAAGGTAAATTGGTTGCAAAGGGTTTTCAACAAGTTCAAGGTGTTGATTATGAAGAAACTTTTTCTCCAGTTGCCATGATTAAGTCCATCAGGATCATGCTTGCAATTGCGGCTTACAAAGACTATGAGATTTGGAAAATGGATGTTAAAACTGCATTCCTTAATGGGAATATAAATGATGATGTGTACATGACACAACCTGAAGGTTTTGAAGATCCAACGAATGCCAATAAAGTCTGTAAGCTACAAAGATTAATCTATGGATTGAAGGAAGCGTCTCGGAGTTGGAATCTTCGATTTAATGAGGAAGTCAAAGTGTATGGCTTTATTCAAAATGAAGATGAACCTTGTGTGTACAAGAAGGTTAGTGGGAGCATGACCACATTACTCATATTGTATGTGGCTGACATACTATTAATGGGGAATGATGTCTCAGCCTTAGAGAAGGTAAAGACTTGGCTTGGGAATACTTTCTCAATGAAGGACTTAGGAGAAGCATCCTACATTCTAGGTATTAAGATCTATAGAGATAGATCTAAAAGGCTTCTCAGACTAAGTCAAAGCACATACATTGACAAAGTGCTGAAGCAGTTCAACATGGAGAACTCAAAGAGAGGCAAAATCCCCATGCTACATGGAGTAACCATCTCTAGAGCTCAATGTCCCCAATCTTGTGAAGAGAGGGAGCGTATCAATGGGGTCCCATATGCATCAGCCATCATATCCATCATCTATGCTATGTTGTGCAAACACCCAGATGTCTCGTATGCCCTCAGCATGATGAGCAGGTACAAGTCAGATCCTGAGGATGGTTACTAGACATCCGTAAAGAACATCCTCAAGTAGTTGCAAAGGACTAAGGATCATTTCCTTGTATACGGAGGCGAGGAAGAACTGGTAGTAAACGGTTACACCGATGCAAGCTTCCAAACTGACAAAGATGATTACAGATCACAATCAAGATTTGTATTTTTCCTAAACAATTGAGTTGTGAGCTGGAAGAGTTCCAAGTAAGAAACATTTGTTGATTCTACTACAGAGGCCGAGTATATCACTGCTTCACATGCAGCAAAGGAAGCTCTATGGATTAGGAAGTTCATCACTGAACTTGGTGTAGTTCCCAGTAGCTGTGATGCAATTGAGCTTTATTGTGACAATAATGGAGCTATTGCTCAAGCTAAGGATCCCAGATCACATCAGCGGTCCAAGCACATACTGCGGCGCTTCCATCTCATACGAGAGATCGTACAATGAGGAGATTTGAAGATTTGCAAAGTACCAACTGAAGACAACATAGTTGATCCACTAACTAAGGCCCTTTTTCAACAGAAGTATGATGGTCATGCTAGGTCACAAGGACTGAGGTTCCTAGGTGACTGGCTCTAAGTGCAAGTGGGAGTCTGTTGGTATGTATGCCCATAGAGCAAGTCATGTGATGATTGTAATGGGATACTTTGTAAATAATTTGAATAATAATGAAGAAAATTTCCAATCTATATGTTTTAACTATTTATGAGATGATAGTGTAACATGGTAGATGTCTAAAGAATTGTTTTATTGGATGACATATGTTTTTGGGTTGAGGACCTAAATGATGAGATCATATAGATGTTAAGAGTATACATTATTGTTTAGTCCCTAGTCGGTTGTTATTATGGAAATAACCATAGACATCAATAACACTAAAGACTAGATTATGTGTTGGTTGCTGACAGAATCTCATTAGTCATGATATAGTGATATCAAACCAAGCACATAGGTACTTGTTAGAGAACATGTGTACCGGACAGACCCACCGTGAGAGTGACACATGGAACCATGATTTGATAGTCACATTCATCTCTCATAGTGACGGTGGTGAGTGTGATTCTTCGACCTGAAATCACTACACTCAACACATGTCGTTGGGTACACTTTGACATCATCAAACATAATCTTGAAACATGGGTTGTTGTAAAGGTGATGATTGGGTGACTGATGCGATGATTTTGAGTCGCATTTATGGACTTGTTTTACTTGTGTTTTATGCATTTATTGGTCATTTTAGTGGTTAATATTGCATAATTCATTTACTTTAGTCTATGATCCTTCTCAACATCAATTCTCCCTTATTTTATTGTTTTGAGCATAAATGATTACAATAATATGTTTTATTTCGGCTTATGTGGTTTTGTGTTGCAATTTCAGGAAAAACACATATCTGCAGCTATCGATACCATCGACAACTGTCGATACTATCGACACAGCCACAGGTTGCCAGTCATAAGGAGCAGCACATAGTCGATACCAAAGACAGGGAAGTCGATGGTATCGAGTTAGCATCAGGTTGCTGGCGAGTAGACAGTCGATACTATCGACCCAAAAGTCGACACTATCGACATGTGGAGTTTCAGTGACGGAAAAGGCATAAAACTGATGCCTAAGGGTGTCGATACCATCGACCCTCGTCGATGGTATCGAGTCAACGTCAGACGCAATGAAGAGAAGAAAAGAAGACTTGTCGATATAGCGCAGGGTCGATACCATTGAGCTGACTCGATGGTATCGACACCATCAGATGCAAGTTTGTTTCAAATCAATCTAAATCCGATAGCTGTGATATTTTTGCAACCTAACTCAGTGATTATACCTAATGATGGCCGCCAAGAGCTAGCTATCACGTCATTAGCTGTTGCACATGTCCCAAGAAGGTGTGGAGAGAAGAACGGAGCCTAGAAGCACGCCTCGATCATTTCGGAAGCCGAAGAAGACGTTTTCCACCGTCAAAAGGCTGCAGATCACACATTCTATGTCGATGAACGCTTGGATCTTCTCCGTTCAGGGGTTTCATTACTTATTCACATTTTTCTCCATGTTTCCCCTTTTCTCAACCATGTTTTGCTCTGAGATGAACATGCAGGGCTAATCCCCTTTATCTTTAGGACCGGGAGTAGCTCGGGGAAGCATTGTATGACATTTTTATCATAGTAATTCATATTTTATCTCTTAAATCCGTGGTATGATTCCGTTTTCTCAATTATATTGTTATGCTTGATCACCATAATGATAATCCAATGCGTTTAATTACTTTGAAAGAAGAATTAACGGATGAAAAGAGATGAAATTCACATTAATTAACAAATCCCTTGAACAAGGTGATGTAAGGTTAATGGTAGAAACCCAGAGGTCGATTTTAATGCACCTAGTTTAGGGTATATGTTACTACGACGGTGGAACCGACCTAGACATAGGTAGTGAATTGTACCATGACAGTGGGCAATTCTGACTACATGCCACTACCCAGATCAAGAGATGAACCTGAATTATTATATGGAAATTCATACAATGCTGACCCGCGGTGCAACTGCAATCCTAAAGATCTCCACTTGAATTGATTAAACTAAACCCTTAATCGATTGCTTTGTTTTCTTTTATTTTTAAAACCAACTCTCATAATCTTTTTATTGGTTTAGCTGATCGCAAACAGTTAGTAGTAGTCTACTGATAGTTTAGTGTCCCTGAGTTTGACTCGGGCCTCACAAGGGCCTATACTACATTGACGTGTGCACTTGTGTTATACGCATAGTAAAATCGTGTCAAGTTTTTGGCACCGTTGCTGGGGACACGACAATTGTCGGCACTACGAGTGTTGCACACTGTAGGCCACATTTTTATTTTATTATTTTATATTCATTTTTGAAATTCATCATTTATCTTTCACATTTTGTAGTCGTCTAACACGGCACTGAACTAAAATTACCATTTTGCAGGTACTGTGCATGGTGCATACGCGTAGCACCGACTACACGCTACAAGCACCAGAGGTTCCACTGCCGGGAACTGATGACTAGGAGGATTACAATCAAGACCAACTGAAAGATATAGATTCCGACTCAGAACAAGAACCCATGGTAGAAGAGCAGATGATATGGGAGAAGATAAAGGCTTCTTTCTCATCTGCTTCAAAAGGGCCAATAAAGAAGCATGCGATCAACATTCCGACTTACAAGATTGACCCAACACTAATAAACTTGGTCAAATCAAATGCATTTCACGGGCTTAAAAACAAAGATCTGATGACTCATATTATCCAGTTCGTGGAGAACTGCGACATGATCAAGATAGACAGGTTTCCACATGAGACATTGTACTTGAAGTTGTTCCCTATCTCTCTGGCGGGAAATGCACGGAATGGTTGCATAATCTTGACGATGAATATGTGTAATCGTGGAACCACATGGTTGAAGTGTTCTTTGAAAGATTCTTTCCACATGAGAAGACAAATGATCTGATCACAAAAATTCATAATTTCAGTCAGAAAGCGGGAGAAACATATTCTGAAACCTGGGAGCGATTTCAGATAATGCTGAGGAGGTGCCCACACCATGGTTTGGATAAGGGAAAACAGGTTAAAATCTTCAATTTTGCTCTTTCCAAGCATGATAGAAGTAACCTTAATTAAGCAGGTTCAAGAATTTTCTTGAACAACACAAGCACAAGGTGTTGGGAGATCTTGAAAAATATGGCAAAGAAGCAGTCTTGGGGCGATAGGGATGCACCAGAACAAGTCAAAGTTGTAGGTGAGTCCAGGGCCATCAAGGAGATGAATGACAAATTAGATCTTCTAGCCAAGAAATTGCTTGCTAAGGAAGATGCTGAATCTAATGAGGAAGCCCATGTCAAGTTTATGCAACCACATGGCTATAGAAATAATGATTATGCTTGGAGAAAGGATAGGAAATTCTCATGGAATGATCCAAACAACTTCCTCCAAGATCCATATGTGAATCCGCAACCAAGGGCATACGACAAAAGCACCGAGTTGCTTAGTCAAGTCGTGCAATAAAATCAAGAGATGATGAGTATGTTTAGCGAGTAGATGCAGTCCCATGGTGAATTTTCACTAAGTTTGGACAAACACTACAAAGTCATGGAGCACAAATGAGGGCACTAGAGACGACTGTGACCCAAATTTCCAATGAAGTGGCGGCCATGAAGCATGCCAATCAACAGAGACAGGCAGGGAATGTAGAAGTTTCTCAAGCACATCATCAAGTGATATATATATCTCTGATTAATGAGGCAGAGCCCCCAATGGTGGAGGTCCAGGAAAAAGGAAAAATGATTTTTGACACGGAGGCTACACCGAGAGTACCATATCCTCACAGTTTATATGGACTACCTGGCAGATATTTCTCATTTAGAAAATCCCACCAAGAACCCATCACGGTTGTTCCCACACCTAGGCAAGAAGAGTAGGTGAAGTCCATACTTCATGGTGAAGCTACAACCACTGAGAAAGATGAGCAGCCACAAGTCACACCAGCTGCAAATGATGTGTCAAATCCTATCCTAGAAGGTGGCATTGAAGCAAGCTTAGGGGAGGAGACCCCTAAAGTTCCATATGTGCCACAACACAAGCGAGCGAAAGACCCAAACGTGCCTTTCCCGGATAGTCTGAGGCCGAAGAAAGAGCATAGGCACTAAAAGAAGTTCTTGGAGATGTTTAGGAAGCTCCACATTAACATTCCACTAGTAGAGGCGATAGAGAAAATTCCTTCATATGGAAGATTCATGAAAGACATCATCACCAAGAAACGACAGATCAAAGATACAGATGTTGTGTGTGTTGATGAAAAAGTGAGTTCTATAATCCAAGGACGGCTACCACAGAAGAGGAAAGATCCAAGAGGTTTCTACATCCTATGTTCCATAGGCGGCCAACATTTTCCACAAGCACAGTGTGACTCAGGGGCAAGCATTAATCTTATGCCACTTGCCACTTTTCAAAAGCCGGGATTGAAGAAGCCAACACAAACTTCAATGACAATTGAGTTGGCAGATGGATCCATTGTGAAGTCGCAAGGTATATGCGAGGATGTGCTAGTCAAGGTCGACAAATTTATCTTCCCTGTTGACTTTGTGGTCATGGAAATGCATGAGTTGGAAGGAGGTGAGATGATATTGGGAAGGCCGTTCCAAGATACGGCTGATGCAATCACTGCCATAGGGCTAGGTTACTAGACACTTGGGATTGGTGATGATAGAGTTAAATTCAAATTGCCAAATGAATCATTAGAGACATCCCTTGACAACCCAGGTTAAAGGTATCCTTATGTCAAGCCTAGGACATTAAACTAGGGCGCTTGTTGGGAGGCAACCCAACCATTGGTAGTTTTGGTTAGTTCTTTCACATTTGTAAGTTAGTTTGATTTGATAGTATTTTTTTAGTGTAAACAAGATACCTTGATCGTTTGTTTAATGTGCATGACTGAGGCAGGGTCGATATCATCGACCCTTGTGTCGATGGTATCGAGATAGGCACAAGTAGGAGGCTGCAAAAATCCCTCAGATTCGATACTATCGATGGCCTCGTCGATGGTATCGACCCACCATTAGGTTGCTCGCCAGAAGGAGGTCGATAGTATCGACATGGATGTGGATACTCGTGAGATCTCTGGAGATATTCAGACGAAAAGTGTCTTAGTGAAGTCGATACCATCGACGGTCCTGTCGATGGTATCGACCCGGTTATAGACAGGAAGCGGCGGCCCGGCCTCGCAAGGGTGTTTTCCCTAAGAAGAAGTCGATACTATCGACGCGACAGGTCACCAATCCGTGAGAGGAAATCAACGGCGATCGCTGCATCAAGAGAGCTGATCCATGGGATGGGTCGATACTATCAACCCACGTTGATGGTATCGACGAGTCTTTGATCTGGGCCCCCACATCAGGCTACCGACAGCCGTTGATACTAGCTGAAGATCATATTGTGCTACAGGTGTCGATACCATCGACCCGAGTCGATGGTATCGACGGACACACAGCAATGTCGACCACAGTTATAAAAGGGATGGATTGTCGTCATATGACGTCACACCTTCAGAGTTTTCCTCCTCTACTTGTGTCGTGCGTCTATGTGTGCAATTAGAGCCCGACTACAAGCATCTACGGAGCACGTTCTTCCCCGAGCATTCACCGAGCAGAGATTGTCTTCTCTGATCTTCACCGAGCTCTGTCTTCTTTTCCTTCTTTCTCGACGATGATAGTACATACAACCGATGCTTCTTCTTCACATGCGGCTCCAATGGAGATCCACGAGTTCATCCCTCCACCTACCCATCTATTCCTCACCCGTAGATTGTTCATCCTTCCACGGAGGTCAAGAAGTTCTACGAGGAACTGATGAAGCGCAAGATTGAGCTGACCCGCTACGTCGATCGGGACATGATCCGCAATCTGGGTTTCGAGGCCAATCTTGCCTACATTCTCAAAGGGAAGGCAAGGCATACGGGCAGGAGGCCCGATGAGATGGAATTCCACACCGACGGCCAGCCATTTTCTGATGAATGGCCCACGTACAAGGAGCTAGTGGCGGAGTTCATGGCGTTGCTGGATATATGTGTCGTGCCAAATGACATGAACGCCACTGATCGGGAATGGATCAAAGGCTGCGTTTCTTTCCGGCTGTACAACAACAATTACACTCTGACCCTCAGGCAGTTCAATTCCATCTACAACTGGAATCATGGGAGAGATCAGTACTAGAGGCCAGACAACCAGACTGACTATGATGCTAT
The DNA here is from genome assembly GCA_963693085.1 of Alisma plantago-aquatica. Lineage (NCBI taxonomy): Eukaryota > Viridiplantae > Streptophyta > Magnoliopsida > Alismatales > Alismataceae > Alisma > Alisma plantago-aquatica. The sequence goes on from OY856411.1 coordinate 315,128,794, forward strand.
TTTCGTCGAGCTAGTGACTGTGCCTCTAGGAAAATCCGTCAGCTACCATAATGCGGCGGTTGCAGATTTTGAGCATCCGTTTGTGCGGGTCCTTCATCGCATGCTATGCACGACCTTGTTCGCTCGTGGTGACAAGTCTATCAGCAAGTTTCAAGAGACAGATTTGTTTTTCCTGCACAAGTTGCTGAAGCGAGAAGAGTGCAATTGGGGCGCATTTTTCTTGACGCGCATGTTGGGTGTAAAGAGGAGTATGCGGAAGGCTCCAATCCACTTTGGAGGGCTCATCACACTGCTGGCCCACTATCTTGGGTTAAATTTCTCCCAGCTTACTCCCCTCTCCAACAGGAGCAAGGTCAACTTGCAACATCTGCACCGCTCCAACCTCATCTTGCTTCGGGATGGCTTGGCATATGCAAACTGCCATGTTAATCAAGCATATCAAGAATGTTCACTTCCAGACCTCATCCTCCACATCGCGGGCGCTCAACATTTCCGATGGCATGTCATCGCCATCGAGGACTCGTATGAAGACGATGACAATGACAATGACGGTGACGAGCCTAAAGAGGAAGAGGAGGCTTTCACTCCTCTTCGCATACAAGTGGCACCTAGGAAGCATCCCCGCATGCATCTGGGTGCATCTTCATCTTCACAGCCTCCGCCACCTCAGCCCTCTCCTCAAGGAGAGGATGTCTATTCCATGCAGGGGATGTATACAATGCTACACGAGATCCAACACACCCAACTGCAGCATACAACTTCATACACCGGTATTCAGGATACGACGAACCGACTACTTGATAACAAGAGGACTATTTTTTAAAATGAGAGCCTCCTCCTCGACAACCAACAACACATCCACACAGGTTGCATAGCATGGAGATGCAGCAACAACCCTTCTACGATAATTACTGGAGCCAGAATTACTTTGGGGGGTATCCACAACCTCCGCCCATGCCTCAGTATGATCTGAGCTTTCAGGGGCAGTACCCATCTTGGGACCCCACGGCCTCGCAGTACCCGCCTCCTCCTGAAGAATGATTGGTATCTCTGTTCTATATTTTTAAGGTTGGGAGTTGGAACAACTCTATTCTTTAGTTTTAGTTTTTATTATTTTGTCTTTTGTCATTTATTTCTTTTAGTTTTTAGTTTGTTTGTAGGATCCACACTCTATCTAGTGTAATTGTGGATGTCTTAAGTCTTGTGTCATCTCGTTGCTTGTACATGGGAATTAGGGGGCAAATTTGAAAAATTTTAGTGTTTTTGCAAGCTTTTTGTTCAACTTTGAGCACATAACTTAAGGAAATAATTGGGGTTGTCAACTCTAAAATAGAAAATCACAACTATACATTCCCATGATTCATGAAAAGTGGACGAAATTGGTTGTTTGAGCCTAAACTGAGCAAATGATAATGAGACTTTAATTTGAAATAAGAGAGAGAAACCTCTTAATTACTTCACAGGTCAGTAAGGAGGGACACATAATAATTTTCAAAGGTTCAGTCAATTAGTCTTGTGATCTATCCACCCCACTGTTTTCATACTCCACCTTAAGAATTGGAAGTACATTACGGTTTTAATCTCTTTGATTGTATTCCATATAGATAGGTCTTGCATTGCAACTATTTTCACGTAATTTGCATAAAAAAATATAGATAAGTTATACATGCACATTATCCTTAGGTGCGTGTCATTTAGTTGCATAATCATCATTTTGTAGCTTCATTCACATTTTTGTGCATATAGTACACCATGCATCTTATGTCTTTTGAAACATAAAAGGTGATGAACTTGTTTCGTACCTTCTGGATGCTTCAAGTGTATAAGTTATGAAACAATAAGTGAGACCGACAAACAATTCGTTGTCAGCTATGAAAATAAGGGCTTGAAAAGAAAAATAATAATAGGAGAAAAAAATTGAAAAAAAAAGAGAAAAAAAGTAGTGAGAAGAAAGTAGGATTAAGAGGGAGAAAGGAACATAGTCTCACCTACATTTTGAATAAGAATAAGTACATGATGTAGTTCTCTTAGATATTCCATCTCACCTTGAGAAGGAATGAAAGTGCATGCATCATTCCACTCAAATGTAGGCATTAGGGCATTTACACTTGCATTTGCATCATATAGGTCATTTTTGCTTTGTGCATGTTAAAATCGTATAATGCTTCCATTTCTTCCATGAGCCACCCATTCCATCCACCCATTGCTCGAATTAGTAGGCCACCGTGATTTTTCTCCTCACTCATCAATACTAGGAGAACTGCTTCCATGTAGATGGTAGTTATGCCGAGCAACGTAGAATAGAAGATCACAAGATGCACTGGGTCTGGACCGGAGAATTTTATTATGTTAACTGCCTTATGTGATAGTGTTCATTATTTTGGAGGTAGATATCTGTTATGGATGATTACTGTCACCTTTAGGGTAATTATCATTCAGTGGTTAGTGAGGGCCGATATGTGAATGTCCAGAGGGGATCATGTGGTGATGTTTGTTGTGACGATCCGTTCTTTAGTTGACCCTCACAATTCTATTCTAAAGTTTAGTTGCTCAAGGGCAAGCAATGTTTAAGCTTAGGGGAGTTATGATGTGATGATTTTGAGTCGCATTTATGGACTTGTTTTACTTGTGTTTTAGGCATTTATTGGTCATTTTAGTGGTTAATATTGCATAATTCATTTACTTTAGTCTTTGATCCTTCTCAACATCAATTCTCCCTTCTTTTATTGTTTTGAGCATAAATGATTACAATAATATGTTTTATTTCAGCTTATGTGGTTTTGTGTTGCAATTTCAGGAAAAATGCATATTTGCAGCTGTCGATACCATCGACAGCTGTCAATACTATCGACACAGCCACAGGTTGCCAGTTGTAAGGAGCAACACAGAGTCGATACCATCGACAGGGAAGTCGATGGTATCGAGTTACCATCAGGTTGCTGGCGAGCAGACAGTCGTTACTATCGACTCGTGGAGTTTCAGTGACGGAAAAGGCATAAAACTGACACCTAATTGTGTCGATACCATCGACCCTCGTCGATGGTATTGAGTCAATTTCAGGCGCAACGAAGAGAAGAAAAGAAGACTTGCCGATATAGCGCAAGGTCGATACCATCGACCCGAGTCGATGGTATCGACACTGTCAGATGCAAGTTTGTTTCAGATCGATCTAAATCTGACGACTGTGATGTTTTTGCAACCTAACTCGGTGATTATACCTACTGACGGCGGCCAAGAGCCAGCTATCACACCATTAGCCACTGCACACGTCCCGAGAAGGTGTAGAGAGAAGAACGGAGCCTAGAAGAACGCCTTGATCATTTTAGAAGCCGAAGAAGACATTTTCCACCGTCGAAAGGCTGTACATCGCGCATTCTACACCGATGAATGCTTGGATCTTCTCCGTTCAGGGGTTTCATTACTTATTCATATTTTTTTCCTTGTTTCCCCTTTTCTCAACCATGTTTTTCTCTGAGATGAACATGCAGGGCTAATCCCCTTTATCTTTAGGACCGGGAGTAGCCCGGGGAAATATTGTATGACATTTTTATCACAATAATTCATATTTTATCTCTTAAATCTGTGGTATGATTCCATTTTCTCAATTATATTGTTATGCTTGATCACCATAATGATAATCCAATGCCTTTAATTACTTTGAAAGAAGAATTAATGGTTGAAAAGACACAAGATTCACATTAATTAACAAATCCCTTGAACAAGGTGATGTAAGGTTAATGGTGGAAACCCAGAGGTCGATTTAAATGCATCTAGTTTTGGGTGTAGGTTACTACGATGGTGGAACCGACCTAGACATAGGTAGTGATTTGTACCACGACAGTGGACAATTCTGACTACAGGCCACTACCTGGATCGAGAGATGAACGTGAATTATTATATGGAAATTCATACAATGACGACCCACGGTGAAACCGCAATCCTAAAGATCTCCACTTGAATTGATTAAACTAAACCCTTAATCGATTGCTTTATTTTTTTTTTAAAACAACTCTCATAACCTTTTTATTGGTTTAGCTGATCGCAAATAGTTAGTAGTAGTCTACCGGTAGTTCAGTGTCCCTGAGTTCGAAACGGGCCTCACAAGGGCCTATACTACATTGATGTGTGCACTTGCGTTATACGCACGGTAAAATTGTGTCAGTGACTTTGACACATGGGGCTTTTGAGGGGTGAGTGATAGATATGGGATTTATCCCTCCTAAGAGAGTTTGATGTCCATGGCCACTTGATGATTAGGATTGAGAAAGGCATGCACATGCATGTGTGAATCAATATGTGATATTGATGTCACACACATCTCACCCAATCTACTCTGAGATCAAGGAAATGGATGAACGTTGAAAGGATGATTGTACCATGCCGTGAGTTCATTCAGGACATTAGTGACAAAGGAATTATACATTCACTATAACACCATTCATAGATTGTAGGATTGAAAGTTGTTCTCCAACTTTCTATTTCACTTTGGTAGCATTGATGTGCGACTAGGCACCGCTCTTTCCTTGTGAAGTCATAAGTGTTATGGTCTTTCACTGCCAACGTGAAATGCACCTGCATGGTCACACACAAAGGATTTAACATGGAAGAAGATTTTGTCCACAAATGATGTTTAGATTGATTACTAAAGGATTTTAGTAGTTCAATTAAACACTCAATCAATTGATAACTCAATATCATAGTGTTCAAGGTGTTGCACCGATTGATTAGAGTATCTGATTGATTGAAACTGTAATTGACTGATTGTGCACAGTCTGGACTCCCAACCGATCGGCTCATGTGATGAATTGACCGGCTCAGGACAGATTGAACTGACCAGTTCAAGGGTTGAACCGATCAACTCAACTGGTCCAAATGAGGAAGTTGGGAAAGTCAGGTTGGTGAGAAATTTCTTTTTGTTTCACTTGTCCAATTTGATTGCAACAAGGATTGGTATTTGGATCAATTCGAAACAAAAGAGGAAAAGTCAATCGGGAACTGACCAAGGTAGTGAACTGATAATTTCAAAAGTGAACCGATCGGCTCAGGTGCCCCAATCGATCGGTTCAGGTCCCCAACCGATCGGTTCAGCTGGTGCAGTTGGTTGTTTTTTGAAAAATCTCAAACCCTTCTACTCCTTTAAACCTACATTGCCCAGGGTAGAGAACCCTATCCCATGACCCTTCTATATATATAGGGGTATTGGGGGCTTCTCAAAGTACAACTCATAACACCAGTTCCTCTGCAAAGTTGTCATTCTCCTTGGTTGTGGTAACCAGGATAGCCCGAGCAAGTGCTACCCGATAAGGGAGGCACAAAAAGGGAAAGACAACTACAAAAAAGCGATTGGTGGTAGGAGAGTGTGTTAGTGACTAGTACGCTGACAGGAGGGTGTGAATCCTTCCGGTGTCTTGTGCGACAAGGCAATTGGAGTTCTAGGTGGTCCGTGTGGACTACTACAGAGGCAGGAGACTTCTGCCGCTCGGAGGACAGTTGTCAATACTGACAGTCCTGGTGAGACCAGGAGCTGCACATACACCGTCCAAGACTAGAGGTGAATACTGTACAAGCCATGAGGTGACATCATCGGGCAAGCCTCGGGACAAGGTATGTCTCTACAAACCATCCTTCCTAATGTATAGATGTTGACGTGATTCCTTTATTCTTGGTTTGGGAGAAGAAATTTTTTGTTTCCGCTACCTTCTCGGTCTTCCCTATAACCCAACACAGACTTACCGATATGGTGAGCATAAATATGAGAATTCAGCTTGTGGGTCACACCTTCACCAGACCAGTTGAAGTAGTTGAAGACATGCTCATTAGAGTTGGGCGGTTCATTATACCATGTGATGTTGTTTTGATTGACATTGTGGAAGACCCTAGCTGCCCCATTATCTTTGGGTGACCCTTCCTTACAACAGGCAGAACACTCATTGATGTGGAGGTAGGTATGATAACAATCAGGGTTGGAGGAAAGAACATCGACTTCAACATCTATGATTGTATGAAGGCCCCCTCGTTCTTTGAGTCATCGTATTTCTTCGAAAGCTATCAGCAGCTCTATAATGAGGTAAGAGAAGAAAAATATATGGTAGACCCACTGATGCGTGCCTTAGCTGGCAAAGCACAAGTGGCTGAGGATCTAGAAGTCAAAGAACTATTAGCATTTCTGGAAGCGAAGGATTTGTAAAAAGAAGAAGACCTAGTGGAGACAGTGATGTACGCTGCCCTCTATAAAGATCCCACCAAATAACAAGAGAAGGAGACCCCACCCGAGTTGAAAGTCTTGCCGCAAGGTTTGGAATATCGTTTTCTGGACAAAAAAGGGATGAACCTTGTCATCATTAACTTGGAACTGACTAACAGCCAAAAGGAACAATTTCTTGAGGAGCTAAAGTTATGGAGAAAAGCCCTAGGTTACTCGATTAGAGACCTAAGGGGGATCAACCCTTCTGTATGTATGCATAGGATCCACTTGGAAGAAAATTTCATGTCTTACGCCCAACCACAATGGAAGTTAAATGAGAAGCTGAGAGAAGTTGTTAGTAAAGAGGTTGTGAAACTCCGAGATGTAGGAATAATATATGCCATCAGCGACATCACATGGGTGAGTCTCATTCAAATGGTTCCAAAGAAGGGAGGCATAACATTAGTTAAAGGAGATAAGGGAGTAGAGGTTGCCACTAAGACCATCACCAGTTGGCGGATGTGCTTAGATTACTGAAAGCTCAACACCGCCACTTCCAAGGACCATTTCCCTCTCCTGTTTATCGACCAGGTGCTTGAGCACCTGGCCCACCACTCTTACTTCTACTATCTAGATTGGTATTCAGGGTTCTACCAGATCCCCATTCATCCATATGACCAAGAGAAAACCACCTTCACATGTGTCTATGGGACTTTCTCTTTCAGAAGAATGCCCTTTGGGCTCTGCAATGCACACACAACCTTTCAGAGGTGCATGAATGCCATTTTTGCAGATCTTCTGGAAGATAAAATGGAAGTCTTTATGGATGATTTTAGTGTTTAAGGAAGCTCCTTCGATGATTTTCTGAATAACTTATATCTGGTGATGAGGAGATGTGAGGAACAAAATCGTACCCTTAATTAGCAGAAGTGCCATTTTATGGTACAAGAAGGGATAGTTCTGGGACACAAGGTGTCTAGTCAAGGCATTGAGGTTGACTGATCCAAGGTGGAGGTGATAGCTAAGCTTCCTCCACCCTCATCTATAACTAGAGTTTGATGTTTCTTGGGCCATGTTGGCTACTATCGAAGGTTCATTAAGGACTTTTCAAAGATCACAAAGCCCCTATCAAACCTACTGGTAAAAGATGTGAAATTTGACTTCACTGATGAGTGCCTGAAAGCATTCTCCACCTTGAAGGACGCTTTGATCTCCACACCCATTCTCTAGTACCTCGACTGGGGTCTCCACTTTGAGCTCATGTGTGATGCTAACGATTTTGCCATAGGCGCAGTCCTTGGACAGAAGAAAGATAAAAACCACAATGTGATTTTTACGCTAGAAAAATGCTAGATGAAGAACAGTTGAATTATACTACCATTGAGAAAGAGATGTTGGCGATTGTCTATGCATTCGATAAGTTTCGATCCTACCTCGTGGGCTCTAAGGTGATTGTTCACACCGACCATGGGGCTATCAAATAATTAATGCAAAGGAAATATGTGAAGGCTAGGCTGTTGCGTTGGGCGTTGTTGTTACAAGAGTTTGATCACAAAATAATAGACAAGTAAGGTTATGAGAATGTGGTCACCGACCACCTTTCAAGGATTTGGGTGGAGGATGACCACCCGTTGCCAATCAACAAAAGCTATGCTGATGAGGTGATTTATGTTTCCTAGTTGGCCAACCCTGAAGGGCCATGGTATGTCGATTTCTACAATTACTTGGCCTGCAAACAACTACCCCCAAAAATTTCCTACAATTAGAAGAAGAAATTCTTCTCTAATTTGAAGAACTATTACTGGGATGACCCTCTATTTTTCAGGCATTGTGCTGATGGCTTATACAGGAGGTGTATACCTGAGGATGAAGCCCCAAAGATCATGTTCGAGTGTCACTCCTACCCCTATGGAGGGCACTTGGGAGGTGAAAGAACTGCAACCAAGGCACTCCAGTCTGGCTTTTATTGGCCAACTCTCTTCAAAGACGCTCATGCCTATGTCAAGGCTTGAAATGAATGTCAAAGAACTAGGAATATTTCCCATCGAAATGAGATTCCAATGTCAGAATGGATTGAAGTAGAAATCTGTGACGTATGGGGGATTGACTATACGGGACCCTTCCCCTCCTATAGTTTCAAGTACATCCTTATTGTAGTAGATTACATCTCAAAATGGGTAGAATCCATACCAACCACCACATGTGATGAAAAGGAAGTTATAAAGCTTTTTACGAAGATCATCTTTCCAAGGTTTGGAGTTCTAAGAACTGTCATCAGTGATGGTGGATCTCACATTGCCGAGTGGCAATTTGAATTGCTTCTGCACAGATATGGCATTCGACACAAAGTCTCCACACCCTACCATCCACAGACATCTGGTCAAGTTAAAGTTTCAAACCGGCAGATTAAACAAATCTTGGAGAAAATAGTTGACAAGTATCACAAGGACTGGTCAGCCAAGTTAGATGATGCCCTTTGGGCATACAAGACTGCCTACAAGATTCCGCTCGACACTACACCGTATCATTTGATATGTGGGAAAGATTTCCACCTACCTGTTGAGTTGGGGAATAAGGCGTTCTGGGCCATCAAACGTATCAACATGGACTCGTCGCTGGCCGGAAAGAAGAGGTTTCTTCAGCTCCAAGAACTTGATGAACTTAGGCTTCACGCCTATGAAAATTCAAGAATCTACAAGATGAGAACCAAAGTCTGGCATGATTCCCACCTACGGGCGAAAGACATCAAGGAAGGTGATAAAGTCTAATTGTTTAAATCATCCATTTGACTTTTTCCAGGAAAATTGTGGACTAGGTGGCCCGGAGCGATCGTAGTAGCGAAGATATATCCGGCTGGTATGATGGAGCTATATGAAAAAGATAATCCAGCAAGGGTCTTCCCAGTTAACAGATATCAAGTAAAGAGGTTCTATGAAGATGAAACTTTCATAAGAAGATCTGACTTGGCCCTAAACGATGCCAAAGCTGCACCTATCAGAGAAGCATAGTGAGACACAAAGATGTCGAGCTGACGACACAAACCATAATGCTCCTCGGGAGGTAGCTCAAGCTTTACTTTCCTAGAATAGGATGTTATTTCCTTTTCCTGCAAAGAACATTATGAAAAATCTCATTTTAATAAGGCCCGAGTCTTTGCCCGCACCACGTGCATAGACACTCTCATTTTCTGGGCCACCGACTTGGTTTTATCGCCTTGGTGTGTAACACTATCTGAGGTTGAGGATTACTCTTAGGCCAATGAATTTTTACACATCAAGCACCTTTTAATTTTTTGTTTTTCATCATGGTTAAGTTTTCTTTTTGTTATTTGATATCATAGCGGGCGCGCATGATACCCCTCTTACACTCAACGCTCCAAGTTCTTTGATAAAAGTGTCACCCAACCCACAATGATGGGTATCGGGTGACTTATTGTTTCTAGTCTTACACAGTTTGCAAGGGCATTATGGGCAGGAAATGCACCCAACCATATCACCCTTTAGAGTGTTGGGTTGTAGTTTCACCCGCATGCGTGACACGCATATTGCACCCATCACAACGCATTAGAGTTTCTTCTTTTCTGCCCGGAGTCACACCTGCCAAGTCCTACGCCCAGCGCATCATGTGCCGCACAACACATGTGTCACGGAGACCCATGTCGCATACGGAGCATGCCGAGCCACCCATATCAGGCGACTCATCTTTACCGCCCCACGCGGTACTGCACGACACACCACCTTCTCGAAATCTTCACGATGCAACATGATTAGATGGATTTTACCGTGCTTTGGAAGATGATTCACGTGCATGCATGACACGTGTAACTATTTTTTACCCCACTCATGAATAGTTATATAAAGTAGCTCAAGATTAACCATGTCGGGTTACCAAAGTTATCACTTTCTCTCCTGTATCGTGCAATCCTTTCTAAGCTAAGATCTGTGTCAGCTTCGACCTACCGACTTTCGTGTCACGTTCCCGATCTTCTTGCCCAACAAAAGGTAAAACCCATGGCGTCCTGAATATCACATAACTGTGTGTTGCGTGGATCGTATCAACCAAACCTATTGCACACCACTGTATCACGTTCTTGCCCGTGTATGGTAGATATTTTTTTCTAACACAACTGAGTTTCTATTTATCTGACAATAAGCATGTCGGCTACCTTATCATTTTGTTTTACATCAATCTTATGCATGTGCCACACAACACACATATAACGTGACACGATGACCTATAAATCTTTATCGGGCAAAGACTTTGAGCTCGAGATGGTGACCTTATCGTCCAGATTGTTTGACCATGTTTTCATCCATGTTGCGTGACATAAGTATCACTCGACACAACACTTCACATGTTTTATAAAAGATAGCTTACCATGTAAAGATGTTATCGTGCTTACACCCGAGCCACGCGACACCCATATTGCGTGGTATGTCTACCGAGCACCCTTACCGTGCAGACCCAGTAATGCGGAGTTGCCCGATACTAGTTTGTCGCTAAAACCATATTTCCTAGACCTTATTGTTTCTTTGATACTGACTTCATCTATCCACTGTTTTCACCCTCTGCCCGATATCAGTTTGTTTTGAGTACCGTTTGAAAAATGTATCGGTCTTTTGATATTGGGCACTTACATATCGTGCTCCAGGTTTCCATAAGTTCCCGACTTTATATCGGTTCTAAGCGTATCACCCAACCCGTATCGGGCGACACTCTTACTTTTGCCTTTTGCCCGATATCGGGTAAATACAAGTTTGATTGAATAACTCTTTTTGACTTAACTTCTTTTTCTAATCATTGCAGAAAATGGCACGCACCAAGCAGACCGTTGTCCAAGTTGATGAACAAGGTTGGGGGATCAACCCCGAGGCCACAAATGAAGCCATCACTGGGTAGAAATGCCCCAATCTTGAGATGGCTGGGCCCTCGAAGGCCAAGAAGCAGCCCAAGGTAGAAGCAACCCCACCCCCAACCATAAAGGCAGAACCTAAGATCCTGGCCCACTCACCAGGCATGTTCATGCCCAGAGACGAGGAGCACCAATGACGTTACACTGAGTTGGAGGTGAAAGTCTACTGACCAACCCAGTTCTCCCATCAAGCATCTTTCCACCAGATTGACATCTTCGACAGACTAGAGAATGTCTTAGAAGTCACCGAACAACAGAAGATATGCTTCAGCTACTCCACCTCCTACACCAATCTCACAAAGGAGTCCATCTCCTCCGTTCACTGAGTTCCAAATACACCAGAGGAGAGCAAAAGGTTCAGCAGAGCGGACAGACTCCAAGGGTGCCTCTACAACACCGAGCAAAACATCTCCGAGAGGCTACTCAATGAGATATTCTCCTCCAGTGAGGCTGAGAGAAAGTTGCTCAATAACGGTGCCTGAATCACCGAAGGTGATGGCTTTGACCCATTCACTCTATGGAGGAAGCTGATCGGTGAATCCTCCTTCAAGCTGAGAAGCAAAGTGGCGGCAGTCCACTCATGCTTCTGGACGATCATGCACAAAATAGTGGAGATCAATATCCTATGATAAAATGATAAGGTTACACAGAGGTGTTCCAACTGTTAAAGAATCTTAGGCAATATGATATACCTTTCATTTTATCATATTTGCAACTTTATTGCATGATTATCTGTGATACAATGTAATGAAAAGATAATAAGATAAGCTCCTAGACATAAGGAGTTATCAATTAGGGTTTGTTTGCTAGTCATGAACATGAAAAACCTAATCAATTATAAAGGAAAACCCTATCCCTAATGAGCCTACTCTTTAGCAAGTATGAGATGAGAAATCTCTACACTGAAGAGTTGCACTTAATCTAGTACATGATGGAAGGCAAGCTGATCAACATAGGTCGGTTTCTGCTGAACCGTCTCCATCCTATAAAGGACACCACAAAGGAGTACAACATGGGAGGGGTTGTCAACCTGATAGAGGCAGGGCTAGGGTACTCAAGGGAGCCGCTCATCCTATCGCGCACCTAGGGTGATGAAAGGATCGACATCAAGTTCCTCACCAAGGCAAACATAATCAAGAAGGATGACCACTACCTCTTCTACAAGTTTGTGAGGACAAATATCCTCCTGCCCCTCCCACTCGGCGTCAATGATGCAGAGAAGTTGGTCTTCATAATAATAGAGATCGAAGTTGTGACCGTTGAAGCCACTTATGCCTCCACAAAGGCCATCCAGGAAAGGATGGCCACAATAGGGAGGCCCACACCCTTCAATGCACGGCAGGACAAATCATCGGTAGTGTTCATCGAAGACTCGCCTGTCGCCACCACCGCCGAGCTGACCACCACCGCTACTGAACTAGTCGTGGCAACCACAACAAATCCTGCCGCAGCTACAGAATAAGTGTCGACCACCAGGGAGGTCATCGAAACCACGAAGGCTGCTACAACAGTCATCACCTCGGAAGGTGCTACTGAGAAATAGTATGCACAATGCCCCAAGCTTCAGCTCTGCCAGAGACAGCAGAAGCAACAACACCGCCCTCAATGCGGCTGGACGCCTCTCGCAACTGTGAGGAGGTGTTTGTTGAGCTCTTGGAGGCAGAGATTAGGTCTATACAGCCGGCCCCGACACCACAACCCTCAATGCCAGTAGTTGCTATGGAGGAGGAAGTCGAGAGCCAGATGGTCAATCAACATCTGCCCACTCCACCAACTTCTCCATGACCCCACACTGAGGAGACAGAGGCGACCACAAAGGCACCAATGCCCCGCCCAAAGGCCATGCCCTTGTGTACTCTCTAGATGGACTTAGCCCCAATAGATGATGTGTATTGATCAGGCTGCTCCACCAACACGATCAGCACGACGAGAAGTCAAAGTTGATCAGTGGCAGTCCCCTCCTCATTGGGGCAAGCCTTCAGCCTCAAATTTGACAACTTGCGGGAGCTAACAAGCAACCACACAACTACATTTGCTTCCCTAAACTGCAAGTTTCAGGTCTTCCAAAAGAGGCTAAGCGAGTAGGAGCGTCAACTGCTAGCTCTAGTTCGTCTCCCTGGTCAACTAGAGGTGTTGAACAACACGATGTTGGTAACGCTCCAATGCCTTCATGCTATCGAGCAGAGGCTCGACGAGAGGGACAGTCACCACCACTCGAGGCATCCTCAGAGATCGCCTTGACCATTGGCTTGCCTCTCTCTACCACCATCATCATCCTCCTCCTTGGGGTCATCATTCTCATCTAGCACTAGCGAGCCATCAGCAATGCCTGAGGAGGAGACAACTAACAGAACCGTCGATGAGGCCCCAACACAATAGGGGAGCAATCACAATGTCGACGTATCTGCAACCCCTCAGCTGCTAGATCCAACTGAAGACGCAGAAGAGATACCTGAAGGCCTAGTGGAGGACTCATCTGAGGGAGAAGAGGGGGATCTGTATAACTCATTTGATGATCAACCCCCGAGAGAAAAAAATTCAACGCCTAATGTGTTTCTCCACTGTCTGAGATCTAAGTCTTTGAAATGGCCGACTTCGACAGGCGCGCCATCAACTATATTACAATTTGGGACCAACAATTATTGAATATGGTCATGAGGCCACAAGGAGAAGAAGAAGATGTTGTCTGGAGTGACGGGTACTTCTCCGTACCACGTAGAGCACTCAGAGGAATGTTCTGCTCGGAAGCCATCATTGGGAAGATCTTGTTCATGGTCCTAGAAGGTGCGATGATAGAGAATATCACCATCAGGATAGGCCAGTAGCCGATCTACAATGCCACTCTAGCTTCAGGTAGACAGCTACTGGATGAGGCTTACAACACAAGGTCGGTGGTTGATATGTTGAAGCACATTGAAGAGCACAACCCCAACCTAGTGCTAGCTCTGTACAAGCATATAAAACACTGATTCCTCTATGTGGCTGACCTCCACTCCCATGATGTCATTCTACTCAACTGCTGCACCGCAGAGGTCCCCCACTGGGGGCACATCTTTGTACACCATGAAGATAAGCACCTCAAGCTTCTTCCTCTACGCCTTCACTGGGTCATCAAATGAGGAGTCCAATGTCATAGAGGCGTCTGAAACTTCTACGCAATCAGAGACTTCTCAGTTCAAGAATACCCGGGAAGAAGAAATAGCACCTTCATAATCTTACACGCCATAGAGTTGTTGAACATCTTAAGATACATAAGGCCGCTCTAGGACCAAGATTTCTATCAACTAAGGAACAGATACATGCTATTCCTGATCAAAGACAGGTGCTATTTCCAAGATGCAGAGCTTCTAGAGGACCTGATGGAGACAGATGTTGGTTCTAATTCTGACTCCTATTCCTCTCAACCCGACAGTCCTCCAAGGAATGAAGTTGAGGGCTCTTCTGACGTCTATAGGACATGCAAGCAGATATAACATCTACGAACTGTACTCACCAGTGAAGGTGATTTGTCTTCGCCTGTCATCTCCGAATCTCTCATCAGCAACTTTGACCATTTTGTGTGCAGTTATTTATCTCAGGAACAGTTCAATGATATACTTATGCAACTTGCTAATTCTGACACTGTAGACATCATATATGAGAAAGATAATGCAGTAGTCCCCCTCGATGATCTATGGGACTTAGTCAAGGAAGGAGGATGCTTATCTATGATGGTGGCATCAGGTTACATCCACATCCTATAGAAGAAGATTGGACAGCCCTACATCACCCATATGATGTTGTTCAACGACTTATGCCTGGCTGACAAGAGAGGAGCGTACCAACTATTCCAGATTGAAATGAAGAAGTGTCTGCCATGCATTATATTTCTAGCTATGTTGCATGACAATCACTGGACGCACTTGATATTGTAAACCCATCCACGCATTGGTTTCTTCTACAACAACTTCGATGCCAACAACAACTATCCAACATAGTGTGCATCTACACCAACAACATCCCTCGAGTGACTAGAAAAAAAATATTATACCGAGGTCATGTCCTTGATCCAGCCCTATCTTGAAAATCCGGTGAAAACTGGAACGATCTCCAATACTACCACCACAGTCCACAATAGGCTCCCTTACTAAATGACTGCGGAGTCTACGTGCTGCACTAGATATACAGTGGAGTAGCATTGACGAAAGTGCCACAAAAGCTCCACAACCTCTACTACCACAGCCAACAAGGGGAAATTTTGATGGAGCTCTTATCTACTGCTCACGAGCGCATCCAGTCACCCTCACTGATCTATGTCTATCCTTCTCAATTTATCTCACAACTCTGGGACAGAGTGTGGGGTATGTTTGGGGGGGGGGGGGTACTCCATAGTATCAGTGAGGGAGGTACTCTAAAATTTTCTCATTCTTTCCCTTTTCCTCTCCTTACCATACTTTATGTATACATGTATATAAATGTTTAATAGAAAGCAATGCATACACGATATATACACAACTACTTGTCTGCTCAAAAATTGTAAAAGTTACTTTATAGTAAATATTTGGTACAACTTCTTCCAGTTTGTTTTCTCCGTATTTAAGGTGGTGCACATTTCTGCTACGCTCTCTTGAAAATGTAGTCTCAAACGACAAAGTCTATAACTTTTCTATGCCAACTTTGAAAAATAATCTCGCAATAGCTAAGAGACGTGCTTGTGAAGGAAAAAGCTGCCCAAACAGCAAACTCCCTTTTTATCTACCTATCAAAATCCCAAAAAGAGAGGAAAGCCTTATGAGAGTGAATAAAAGCATGAGAGTTGTGCCAAAAAAGAACTTGTCTTCCCAAAAGTACCCATCTTTAGGCATGGTAGATCCAAAGAAGTGGTATGTAGGATGTGAAATCACTGCTCTAAAGCCAACTGGCTTGGACTGCAGGAACAACTTGCCCGTTAGCGGACCCATACCTAGATGGACCAATGGAAAGAAAGAAAAACCCAAAAATCCTTGAGCCTTCCCGAAAACCCCGCTTTCTACCCCCAAGCAGTTTGGTGTGAAAGCTAACTTCAAAATCATGCACCAAAGTCTCACAAAAGGTGGAGAGAAAATTTTTGTTAAATAAGGTAGGAAAAATAAATTCCATTGTTCATAGTCGGACGTAATTTTCTTCAGGACATTGTAAAAATTCACTTAACCCCTTGTCTGAAGACTACACCTTGTTTTGAAAGATACCGCAAACAAAGTTTTAAAATAGGTATAGATTGATTGAGGACAATCAAAATATTAAGTTTGGGGAGTTGATAACACCCATTTTATGGCTGCTAGAGCTTATACTTTACTATCAAAACTTCCTCCAAACCTCACTTCCTCTCCATTTTATATTATTTGTTGTATAGACATAATGCCCACTAGACCCCTAATAACATTGCCTATTTTTGTAGATTTTCTCGTATTTTTCCACCAAAAGAGTGTTAATGGTCCCATCCCGGTCCATCAACAACAAGTTACCTGTCTCAGCCCAGTAGGTGTATGACACAACACACCCTATACCCATCACAGTCAATGCCCGATATGGCAGCAACCCGACGTGGCTGTGCCACGCAGAAGCTCTGGAAAACAGTCGCTCTTTACCTGACATGGTGCCTTACATGTCACAGTTTTCCAAGCCAACAAAGTCAGCTACGGGATATGGCTACCCCTTAGTGCAGCATCCCGCCAAAGCTTTTACCCGACATGACAACATGATTTACACGCAACCCGACACGCTACACCCTGCCAGCCGTGCCAGGCAACAGGCGTGTCAGCCCCTTTTGAAGTCACGTGAATATAGAAGATGGAGGACATGTGACCCAACAAGAGCAGCAACTCCCACCAGCCCGCTGCCTTTAAATAGAAGCTACATGCCTACGATGGGATGGGTCGAAACCCTACAAGAGCTAACTCTTAGAGCATAGGAGATAGTGCGTTGAGTTCCAGAGTCTGTCGGGAGATACTAGGTGAGCACACCCCCAACCCGAGAGGGATGAAAGGAGTTCACTTAGAACTCGACCCGGTAGCAACAAGCAGCATGACGCGACCTTCAAGGCTACTTCAACATGCCAAGTCTCTAGCTAGGCTACAACCTGAGATGGCTTGCCCATCTATACCTGACATGAGGAACCCGAGAACCTAAGATACCTGAAGGCCTAGTGGAGGACTCATCTGAGGGAGAAGAGGGGGATCTGTATAACTCATTTGATGATCAACCCCCGAGAGAAAAAAATTCAACGCCTAATGTGTTTCTCCACTGTCTGAGATCTAAGTCTTTGAAATGGCCGACTTCGACAGGCGCGCCATCAACTATATTACAATTTGGGACCAACAATTATTGAATATGGTCATGAGGCCACAAGGAGAAGAAGAAGATGTTGTCTGGAGTGACGGGTACTTCTCCGTACCACGTAGAGCACTCAGAGGAATGTTCTGCTCGGAAGCCATCATTGGGAAGATCTTGTTCATGGTCCTAGAAGGTGCGATGATAGAGAATATCACCATCAGGATAGGCCAGTAGCCGATCTACAATGCCACTCTAGCTTCAGGTAGACAGCTACTGGATGAGGCTTACAACACAAGGTCGGTGGTTGATATGTTGAAGCACATTGAAGAGCACAACCCCAACCTAGTGCTAGCTCTGTACAAGCATATAAAACACTGATTCCTCTATGTGGCTGACCTCCACTCCCATGATGTCATTCTACTCAACTGCTGCACCGCAGAGGTCCCCCACTGGGGGCACATCTTTGTACACCATGAAGATAAGCACCTCAAGCTTCTTCCTCTACGCCTTCACTGGGTCATCAAATGAGGAGTCCAATGTCATAGAGGCGTCTGAAACTTCTACGCAATCAGAGACTTCTCAGTTCAAGAATACCCGGGAAGAAGAAATAGCACCTTCATAATCTTACACGCCATAGAGTTGTTGAACATCTTAAGATACATAAGGCCGCTCTAGGACCAAGATTTCTATCAACTAAGGAACAGATACATGCTATTCCTGATCAAAGACAGGTGCTATTTCCAAGATGCAGAGCTTCTAGAGGACCTGATGGAGACAGATGTTGGTTCTAATTCTGACTCCTATTCCTCTCAACCCGACAGTCCTCCAAGGAATGAAGTTGAGGGCTCTTCTGACGTCTATAGGACATGCAAGCAGATATAACATCTACGAACTGTACTCACCAGTGAAGGTGATTTGTCTTCTCCTGTCATCTCCGAATCTCTCATCAGCAACTTTGACCATTTTGTGTGCAGTTATTTATCTCAGGAACAGTTCAATGATATACTTATGCAACTTGCTAATTCTGACACTGTAGACATCATATATGAGAAAGATAATGCAGTAGTCCCCCTCGATGATCTATGGGACTTAGTCAAGGAAGGAGGATGCTTATCTATGATGGTGGCATCAGGTTACATCCACATCCTATAGAAGAAGATTGGACAGCCCTACATCACCCATATGATGTTGTTCAACGACTTATGCCTGGCTGACAAGAGAGGAGCGTACCAACTATTCCAGATTGAAATGAAGAAGTGTCTGCCATGCATTATATTTCTAGCTATGTTGCATGACAATCACTGGACGCACTTGATATTGTAAACCCATCCACGCATTGGTTTCTTCTACAACAACTTCGATGCCAACAACAACTATCCAACATAGTGTGCATCTACACCAACAACATCCCTCGAGTGACTAGAAAAAAAATATTATACCGAGGTCATGTCCTTGATCCAGCCCTATCTTGAAAATCCGGTGAAAACTGGAACGATCTCCAATACTACCACCACAGTCCACAATAGGCTCCCTTACTAAATGACTGCGGAGTCTACGTGCTGCACTAGATATACAGTGGAGTAGCATTGACGAAAGTGCCACAAAAGCTCCACAACCTCTACTACCACAGCCAACAAGGGGAAATTTTGATGGAGCTCTTATCTACTGCTCACGAGCGCATCCAGTCACCCTCACTGATCTATGTCTATCCTTCTCAATTTATCTCACAACTCTGGGACAGAGTGTGGGGTATGTTTGGGGGGGGGGGGTACTCCATAGTATCAGTGAGGGAGGTACTCTAAAATTTTCTCATTCTTTCCCTTTTCCTCTCCTTACCATACTTTATGTATACATGTATATAAATGTTTAATAGAAAGCAATGCATACACGATATATACACAACTACTTGTCTGCTCAAAAATTGTAAAAGTTACTTTATAGTAAATATTTGGTACAACTTCTTCCAGTTTGTTTTCTCCGTATTTAAGGTGGTGCACATTTCTGCTACGCTCTCTTGAAAATGTAGTCTCAAACGACAAAGTCTATAACTTTTCTATGCCAACTTTGAAAAATAATCTCGCAATAGCTAAGAGACGTGCTTGTGAAGGAAAAAGCTGCCCAAACAGCAAACTCCCTTTTTATCTACCTATCAAAATCCCAAAAAGAGAGGAAAGCCTTATGAGAGTGAATAAAAGCATGAGAGTTGTGCCAAAAAAGAACTTGTCTTCCCAAAAGTACCCATCTTTAGGCATGGTAGATCCAAAGAAGTGGTATGTAGGATGTGAAATCACTGCTCTAAAGCCAACTGGCTTGGACTGCAGGAACAACTTGCCCGTTAGCGGACCCATACCTAGATGGACCAATGGAAAGAAAGAAAAACCCAAAAATCCTTGAGCCTTCCCGAAAACCCCGCTTTCTACCCCCAAGCAGTTTGGTGTGAAAGCTAACTTCAAAATCATGCACCAAAGTCTCACAAAAGGTGGAGAGAAAATTTTTGTTAAATAAGGTAGGAAAAATAAATTCCATTGTTCATAGTCGGACGTAATTTTCTTCAGGACATTGTAAAAATTCACTTAACCCCTTGTCTGAAGACTACACCTTGTTTTGAAAGATACCGCAAACAAAGTTTTAAAATAGGTATAGATTGATTGAGGACAATCAAAATATTAAGTTTGGGGAGTTGATAACACCCATTTTATGGCTGCTAGAGCTTATACTTTACTATCAAAACTTCCTCCAAACCTCACTTCCTCTCCATTTTATATTATTTGTTGTATAGACATAATGCCCACTAGACCCCTAATAACATTGCCTATTTTTGTAGATTTTCTCGTATTTTTCCACCAAAAGAGTGTTAATGGTCCCATCCCGGTCCATCAACAACAAGTTACCTGTCTCAGCCCAGTAGGTGTATGACACAACACACCCTATACCCATCACAGTCAATGCCCGATATGGCAGCAACCCGACGTGGCTGTGCCACGCAGAAGCTCTGGAAAACAGTCGCTCTTTACCTGACATGGTGCCTTACATGTCACAGTTTTCCAAGCCAACAAAGTCAGCTACGGGATATGGCTACCCCTTAGTGCAGCATCCCGCCAAAGCTTTTACCCGACATGACAACATGATTTACACGCAACCCGACACGCTACACCCTGCCAGCCGTGCCAGGCAACAGGCGTGTCAGCCCCTTTTGAAGTCACGTGAATATAGAAGATGGAGGACATGTGACCCAACAAGAGCAGCAACTCCCACCAGCCCGCTGCCTTTAAATAGAAGCTACATGCCTACGATGGGATGGGTCGAAACCCTACAAGAGCTAACTCTTAGAGCATAGGAGATAGTGCGTTGAGTTCCAGAGTCTGTCGGGAGATACTAGGTGAGCACACCCCCAACCCGAGAGGGATGAAAGGAGTTCACTTAGAACTCGACCCGGTAGCAACAAGCAGCATGACGCGACCTTCAAGGCTACTTCAACATGCCAAGTCTCTAGCTAGGCTACAACCTGAGATGGCTTGCCCATCTATACCTGACATGAGGAACCCGAGAACCTAAGATAAAGCTAACATGATACATGTCCTAACATGACATGATACCCAACCCAATATGGCCTACCCGACAGGGCCGACAGCTCGACACGACCATATCAGGTAGGGAGTCCTTTCCTGATATGTCCCTTACCCATCATGGTTCATGACCCGGCACAGTCAAGAACCTGACACAGTCGTATCCTGATAGGGCTCCTACCCAGTATCGGGTCAGCATTGTCTTAGGGGTTTGCTGCTATGTATATTGATCCCCTATATCAAGGAGGCTGATACTTATCTTCCCTTTTTCAACACTCTACTTTCATTAACTACTGCATTGTAACTAAACCTTTTTATCTCTTTATGGTTATTGGAATTTGTGGAGTTTATCTCATGTTGTTCTTTGCATGGCTCCTTTTTGTTGGATGATTTCTTTATAGCATCTGAGCTCTAGTCTCTTTTGTTTGGATCATGCTTTTGACTAGCTATCGAATCTTGTTTCTCGTTTTAACTCCTTTGAGAGAGGGATGTCATGAACTCTAGTGCTTAGTCTGATTCAAGTGTATAAGAGTACCCAGAATCAGTGTTTCCCAGACATATCTTTCAACTCCAGCCTATGCCTAGTACCCTTGAGAGAGGAAATTTAGTGCATGGTTAGTGGCTCCCTCTTTGAGAGAAGAGGCTGCAAGATATACGCCTCTGTCGCGTGTTATGTTTAAGTTTTCCTCCTTCGTGTAGTATGCTGAGAAAAGTTTTATCTCCTCACTTTTCCTTTATCTAAAAAGCTCCATAAAAACTGCTAAACTCCTAAAATCTTAATCCTTTTGGTAACTCCTCTTGGAGATAGGCTTTTTGTTTGATTCTTTATGATTCTTTCACATTGCATCAAAACCTTTTCTTTTGACTTTTCGACGTGCTTAGACAAGTAAAACTTGAGTTCTAAAGCACCATTCTGCCTATCCCTGTGTTCGACCCCAAACTACTCGACCTTGTGCTAGTTGTATGAGTCTTAAACATTCGGGTATTATAAATTTCTAAAGTTCGATAACCTAGGAATGTCTCCATTCTTAGACCCATGTTTGAGGCTTGTCAGGAATGGAGGCAGTCTTACCTGTCGAGGTTCAAGTCTTATCACTCTATATACTACAAGAATATAAGATCCTATTGGCATAGCAGGTTCAAAATTTATATACTATCTCAACACACTAGAAGAACATCTTATGAGAGCTATGCATCATGCACAATGTTGTCAAGCAACGACGGCTCATGCATTCAATAAGAATCCACATCCCCATTGTTTCTGTAATGATGTTTCTGTAATAGTGATCTAGTCTCGCATGTCATCCAAAATGTTAATCCTAGGGAGAAGTTCAATCCTCAATGGGAATGAACTTACATCTCCCATAACATCTACATAATTCTTGACCGAAAGGGGCACCAAAGGCTATATCCCTCCCTCTATACACAAGGTCAACATGCATCTGAATGACATGGATGGTCATATTAATCTTCTCAACAGCAACACTAGCCTCATAAAGAAATATTGTTCATGACAAGACATCATCAATGACTATAAGACTCTGGCAGAGAGTCATATGGGGGATCTAAAAACTCCCACCCCTATAAAAGACATTGCTTATGTACCTTAATGCATCCCCCTACACACTGAATGGAAGGCTCAAAGTAGAACCATAAGTCTAGCTGGGAAGGAGCACATCAATCATATTTAGGCCTCATCGATTTAGTAGCCTAAATTAACTCCTTAAAATAGGCCAATTGTAATAAAATGTTTTTAAGTGTTCGTGATTGCATCAAAGGCCAGGTGAATCCCCATGACCATTATCATCACCATCTTGAGAATTTTGCTAAAATGATGAGTCCATAGAGGTGAGTTGGATTGGATCCTCACAATCAGTGATCTGCAATGCCTATATCTAGTTGTAAACCACATAAGTATCATGATGACATCAGTTGGCATAAAACTAAATGAGGAATGATGAGAGGGTTGAAACAGAGATTGAAACACCTTGATGATATTGATGCCTTATCTCTCAAAAATAGGTGAGACCAATCTACACCTAGACCAACACAGGAGTATCAATGTCCATTTGATGCTCTAATGAAAGGTAGGGAACTTTCACTAGGCAAACCCCATTTATTACTCATGAAACCATAAGCTCAAATACTAAGTCCTGGAGTATCAATGTCCATTTGATGCTCTAATTTCAAAGATCCATAACAAGGGAACACATCTAAAAAATCATAGTATAGCCCTTTAACTAGGTAGACACATGCTTGTAGTGGATCACTACAATAAAGCATGTTAGAAGTCAAGCTCAATGGGTTGTCTCTAATACCTAGAACCTTAGCCCAACTTTTAGCAAATTGCCATTTATAAGCACATTAATTTCGACAAGATTAGCACCTAGGGTGACATGTAGGTCCAACAGATCCATCATCCATCTTTCCTCCTAGAATGAATAAATCCCCCATAGAAGAATGAGCTACAAACATTCAATGGGAGGAATCATCTACCATAAGGAAATAGAGGTAGGTGGCAGATTAAAATGCTTGTGGTTTTAATCTTTTATCTTCATTAAGGGAATCAGATGACAAGGAGGTGACCCCAACAATGTTGTTTTCTTCTTAAAAGAACTTAAGCCCATTACCCTTCTTGATGTGATAAATCAAATAGTAAGGATGTCGATATTGATCTTTACCTCCTAATTCATAAAATGCAACTCATATTGATATGTGTCTTGAATTCCATAAGGAACTAAATAAAAATTAAGGCATCATGGAAGAAGTAGTCCTAACTAGTACCACATATCATAACTAAAATATATTTTTATCAATAATAAATCTCTTACAACACATGGCATCTCACACCAACACAAAAAAATTAAAACAATGATCTTCTATATAAACAAAGAATCATACCAGTCATCCTGAAGGATCAAAGGTATACTACCACTGGAGGTGTCTGTGATAGACATTCAATGTACTCTAGAGAGAAGTTTCTTCCAATACAAAACAAGTCGGGAGTCATATTTTGACAATTTAGCCACATCTTCACCACAACATCTTGAACCTTTCTAGAGTCATCCATCAACTTCATAAATAAAATGGAGGGCCTCAATTTGGTAGACGCATTGGTTGTGGTTGAAATATCTCAGCACTGCCACTGGGTCGTAAGCAACACAACGCTCCAATCCATGCAAGATAATCAACCACTAAGCTAGCATGGAAATGCATTAGTCTAAAGTAGCAATATGGAACTTCATCATTCTTGAACAAACTTCTATTGTCATCAAACCTAAAAGCCATTGAGCCAATTCAACACTAAGTTAGAAACACACATTAACCTAGATGTTCTTTACCAAGTATTCCTTCATAATGATATAGTGGGGGTGCTTGAAAATTCAGAGATCTAACGAACATATGTGCATTCCTAGATAAATTTGTAGGCCCTTGAAGGAACCCTCATTTTCTCACTTGACTAGGTTCATCAAAATACACATACAACTCAGCCAATATAGGGAACAAAAAATTCCCTCTATGAAATTGCATCTATGACTCGATAGGAAACAATAGTCACTTGACCAATAGTCTTTCCAGATAATAGTTTATCCAGAATGATTAAGGTATACACTCGCAAGTGAGGAAAATTTGATGATCCAACAACAAGTCATGCTTTACTCATAAATAAATCCCACATGGATACCATCTCAATGAAGTGTCCATCTTTGGACAACCATTAGTAGGATGACTCTTCTTCACATCTAGACAAATCACCAAGTCTACGTCCCAACTCAACTTCATTGGTAGTATAGGTTAGTGCTCATGCACAGAAGTCGGGTGATATTTGGCATATCTTTGATAGTAGTAGTCAGAACAACAAGGAGTGAATGAGAGGGATCTAGAACATGATGACCACTGGCATCAATTATTTTACAATAGGGACATAATCCATATGGCACAAAAGAGGATACCTGCTAAATCTTACCATCTCAACTTCATTTGCCTCAGAGAGAATCGAGATACAACAACAAATAAGGGAGATATTCAGGAAAGGATGCCTCATAGGTGGGATTTGACTTGTTACCCAGTATCCTATGGAACAAAATCTCAAAATACACAATGTGAAAAAAATACAAAGGCATTCTTCTTTGTTTATAGGCTTCAATAGGATAGGCTCATTTCTCTAGGTCTAGAAGAGTCTTTTAGCACCATTTTACAAATCATCAACAATGACCGTAAAAAAAGACTTAATTCCCAAGTCAATAAAGAATCTTCCAGTCCTCCTCCATCACTATTTGGGGCAATATCCTATGTATTTTGTAGTGTGGATTGAGGTAGTTCATCAATCAAACTTAATCTTACCATGAACCAACTCCTACAATACAACTAAAAATCTCATAATACAGTTTGATCAAAGTCATTTTTCTATTTTAACTTAAAAATTTAAATTTCGTGCAGAAAAGAAAATACAACATGAAAGAAGATAAAAGAGAAGTGATTACATTTAGAAGTTCATTAAGTTCTTATTCAACTACCCGACAAACTTTTGGCCAAAGTCCTATCATTTGTGGAAGAAAACTCATAGGATATGTGATAGCCGGTCACATTCGAACACAGAGAACTTGTGGAAAACCTATGACCCAAAGAGGAGTTTTTGGATGACACATCCAAAAACCATAGAAGCATACTGATGAAAAGAGGAACTTACTTCAATAGTAAGATGAATGTATATTCAAAAGTAGAAGCTCTAGAGGGTAATCACCCATGCATGTGGTCCCCTCAAAGTGTTGATTATGTCTGTATTTTGGTTGGATGATGGAATTGAATAGTCCTCTGCCAAACTTTTACATGCACCATCCCACTAAAAGGATGAAGTCCAGTTGAAGTCACCTGAAAAGTGACACAAGCATACAATACCCATGATCCCAATGTGACCTCATCCCAACAAAGTCATAAAAGCCTAGAGGAACCATTGGAAGAGAATGTGGAGCCTCAGGAGAAAATTCTTTCTATGAAGGGGGTGGACTATATCTCATACCCATGATCATCATGATCCATTACAGAGTCAAAATTAATCATTTGTGGAAGCATATGTCAAGGAAACATTCAAATAAAGCAAACAAGGATATGAAAAATCACCCATGGAAGACACAATAGACAATTATAAGCCTCCTGAGAAAACACTGATTGTTAACCATTTGCATAGTACCACTCTAGGTACTCAATGTATGCCACCTGACCATACATCATCTCCTACGCAACTTGATAGATTCCCAAGCCAAGGCAAACGAATTCAGGAAGATGGTCAAAGGGAACAAGCTTGAATCTATCCCTCTAATGAGCATAACACTTGCCCATGTCTAAAATCAAAGATCTAGAGGGGGGTGAATAGATGTAATTTGATGATTTTAATTAAAAATTAAATGTTAAATAAAAGATAGACACTCATCCATAGGAGGTAAAGATAAGAGTGGTTCCATTAAATGTTGTCACTCTACTACCCAATTATTACCAACCAAGATTTGCAACAATTGACTTTTATTAACCATGCAAGGAACAATACAAAGTACAATTGTTTCTCTCTTCTTTCATGAAAATGGAAGAGTACCAAACTTTTACCTCTGCTTTAATGACAACAGAAGAGAACCAAACATTTACCTCTTCTTTAATGGCTATGAAGAGCACCAACCAGAAGACTCCTCTTGCAAGTCCCCGAAAAGACTTCTCACAAGAAGTAGTCCAAGAACACTTGATCAAAATTATTGAATAAGATTGGAGAAAGAGAAAGAACATTATAGATTTCACAATACACAAAATGTCATATATCAAGCTTATGAGCCACTTCCACTATAGATAGAACAAGTATTGAGTGGTGGTATAACATCCTCGTATTCCGCCTTCCCCAAACCCTATGGGGATGAGAGAAAAAATTTTAAAAATGTTAACCAATTGTATCAAAGTGCAATTTGGAAGAAATATGCGCATACATGAAAAAGCAACCATATTGCATACACTATACATTCTCAACATTCAACATGTATATCTATTATATGAATTATTACAACTCACATCTTCATAATTTAAAGAAAATTTTATAAGTTTATGACCATGTATGCTAACAGGACCTAAACACATTAGGTACAACCTAATCACTGCTCACTTCCTGTCTTTTCTCCCATGCTATCTCTAAACCTAGAAAATACATGAAAAAATAGATAAACACAATATGTTTTGTATGTGGGTAGAAAGATACATACTAAAATGCTTACATAATTGAAATAATCTGAGAAAGAAAGAAAGAGAAAAGGAAAACATTGTTTAATGTGAAAATTAGGTAAAAACTTGTTTTTAGACATCTTTTGATGTGATTGTACTACTAAGTGGTGTGGCAATTCATTTTTCCAAGCCCCTTGGGCTATGGGAATGTATTGACCTCGTATTTAGAGAGAGAGAGAGTATAAACATAGTAGCTACAAACCATCCACATTAATTTGTTGTTCTTATTGACATGGCAAAGATCAATACTATAATCATAGTACATCCAAGCAATATTCTCAAACATGAACAAGAAATGCATCATATTATTTCACACAACAAAACTATTCATATACTTAGATAAAGCTCACATACCTGAGTTCAGAGATTTCTTATACAACCATGATCATCTAGACAATATGGTCATCACCTGATTAATTACCAATTAACCATCATTAGTTATATGGTCATTGTTTAAGTTGATATTTATGTACAAACTAGGGATTAGCCAAATCTAGGTTGAAACTATCCTAAACATTATACAAAATATTTTTATATTGATCAAAGGTTCATATCAGGGTCTGAATTGATTTTCATATATTTCTTATTTATGCAATATTTCTGGAATTAATATGAGGTTTTAAGCATCCAAATATGCATTAATTGTAAAAGACCTAACATTTTGAAATTATAAAGATCAGATTCCATATTAAGTTTCCAACTGATACAAAGACTGCTTAGTATTTTTCTGAGATTTATGTCCATCATTTGCCAATTATTTGAGGTTAACTAACCCTGAAACATAGCATTATCATCTATGTTAGAAACAACCATATAATCTTATTCAAAATCCCGATCTAGGGATCTAGTAACAAAATAGATTTTTTTTTGAGTTTGGGGTATTTTTGTGGCATTTATTAGACATGGCAGCTATTTTCTATAGATTTTGTAAGAAATGGCTATTTTTTGTAAATATGTAAGGATTTACCTATTTTGGATTTATTCGGGTTGTTGATCTTATTTTTGAGATTGCCTGGCTACTCACCATGCATCCATTAGAGTGGGGTGTAGCTCAACAACTTTCTCTAGCCTGAGCCGGTCGATCTAGCAGGCATTGGGCCCGGTCCACTTTATTTTTCAGTCGCTCTCCCTCTTATTCATGTCCTGGATTCTGCCAGTCGCTTGTAGTTCTATCGCATGGAAGAACTACAATAAGGAATCAAGGCAGAAAAGAGAGTACCCAATAGTTTATGATGGATCCTAAACATTTGTAGAGACGTTATACACGCCCACATCCACTTTGTATGGGTCAAAGAAGTTGGAACTAGAGAAAAGGGGAGCTTGCCAGTTGGGCACCACCCCAGTGCAAAGAAGAAGGGGAAAACTGACCATCTTCAGACTTGGTCTTAAACAGAGGCTACCTCGAGCTTCTTGGTACCATCTAGGACCCAAAGGTGACCTTTAAAACTTCTAGGATCTTCTTATCCTTGGTCCATGAAATCCTACTAGATTCACCCAGGGATTGGGTTTGAAAACCATGGGGTTGCAGAGAAGTCACAAGATTGACAATGCCTCTCCTCTTTTTTGGCTTAGGGGATGATTTATCTTTACTCAAAAACTCATAAGAAGGCCTCCACCTTACCACCACACTCTAGGGTTTCTACTGGTGTTTCCAGTGGAGAAACATTGAGGAATAGCTAGTCGTCCTCCTTCTCTAGATCACCTAATCCCCTAATCTTAAGATTTTTTAGTAGATCTCAACAAATCATAGCTATTTCTTCTCTTTGAAATATCTAAAACTTCTTAGAGAGAAACGCATACCAGGGGAAGCGATCTATGAAACTCCTCCATGGAATCTGAAGGTAGGGGACGAAGTATCCACCACTGGATCCAATAGGATGGCTCGGATGGAGCCAAAAATCCATACTACATGCTCCACCCACCTAAAAGGTCGCGTGACATATAATTTTTCACAACCCCAAGTACTACATAACCCAAAGACCAAATTTTTTCCACATGTATGTCATTCATGTGTTCAATTTCACATAATTACATCTCTTAGTAGAAAGCTCCAAATATTCTGAAATTTTAGACATAGGCTTGGAATTTCCTAAGCAATCTTCTATCAAATTTTGTCACCCAAAATTCATTATTTGGGCATGCAAATAAAATGTTCAAACAACCTTATACATTAGAGTATAAACCTTGAATAAAAGTCAATTTATAATTCAATATGGATCTAAAAATTCTAAAACCATTATCATCTTGACATACTTCAAGGTACATCAGTTGGCCACTTAAGTTCATTACGACTACTAAATGGACCTCTTGGCCTCATAAGTACCCAAATCTATGAATAGTTAGTATTAATAATATTCATGTACATAAATGGCCTAGGATATCAATTATTGAACCTCTAATGACATTAGGTCGTACTTATGGGTCAAAAGAAACCATTTTTAAATAAAGGTCTTCGTGCCTTGGAGCTAACCAACCAGCAATATCTTTGGACCCCAAATACTATATTAGTTATGAAAACCCTAAAATTTGGGTTATCACATGTGGAGAAGGACCCTTGAATGGAATTTAAAAGATTATTGCTAGAAGCAGTTTGTAATTCTTATGTCTAAGATCAAATATATAAGAATGGAGTGCTTAAGTTTTTGTGGGGTGTCAATAGGGCTATCCAGTTTATAGGAAATACTTAGGAATGATTAGGATAGTTGTTGGGGTGTTTTTCATAAAATAAGAGTCAAAGTAGTAATTAGATAACAAAAGATCAAGTTGCAACGTCTGGTGGACCACTAAAAAATAATTACTATGAGACATTTTCGATTGAACTTTTATTCAAGTGAGGGACCTCTTTGTCAAACTATATTTATACAGAAAGTTTGCTCACTTTGACATGTTCACAATGACTCTATTTCTACAATATCTAAATTGATCAAATAAACTTCTTCTTAGTTGAGAAAGAATTTGACCGAGGATGACTTTGGTCCAGATATAATTTACCAAAATGATTATTGTAAATACATCATTTATCTTTTCAAAAATGCATTAAATAATTTTTATAATGGGTTGTAACTATCCTAAAGGCTTTATATAAATGTGAAATTGGTTTTAGGATAGTTGTACTCGACTCATAGCTTGATTTAACATGATACCTAATGATTTTTACGTTATACCTTGTAAAAATGTAGTACATTGAATAAACATGATTAAATAACCACTTGTACTTAATCAAATATCTTCAATTCTTGTCTATAAATCTCTTTATATACGAAACACTAGATACCATGTTAGATACACAATATAGAAATTTTTTCATCGTCGAAAGAGAAAGTGTGCAAATATCCAATTTAGCCAACAATCTCCCCCTTTTGAAAATGAAAAATATTTTAAAAGCAAGTAATATTTAAAAGGAGGAAAGTTATACCTGAATTTGCATCATTTCGTTTCTCTAAAAGTGTGTTCTATTTCACTTAAGAAATATGGAACATGACATCCATTTCTCAAGATAAATGAGAAACCATTCATATCAAAAAGACATAAAACAAAGAGAAGGAATTAGTTATCCATTGTAGTCCAAAAAATGAAAACAAGAAACTCAAGGACTTAGAAAAGTGGTGATGGTGGTTGTGAATAGTTGATGTTTGGATTGTATGGAAGGATGTTTCCAGGATAAATATTAGAAGGATAGTTATCTGGGACATTGGGTGTTAAGGTTTTCATGCATTCATTGAGATATGTCATTGCATGGTGTTTGTAATCCATGTGTTTTCCAAGTTGATATGGAACACTTTTGAAATAGGAAAAGTCATTCTCATGAGTGCAAGAGGAAGGTGGAGGAGGTGGATGAGTAGAATCTTTTGGATCCTCTTCTTCATTTCTAGATTGTTTATGACCAAAGTCAATTCCCACTTTTTTCAACAAAGTGAAGACTAGTTTTATGGGAAAGACAGTCTAGAATGTATCCTACATCAGAGAGAGGTTCACCAATGAAATGCTCAATGAGATGACATATAAAGTCAGAAAAATACCCTAAACCCTTAAATTCAAGCATCACATTGAAAATGAGGTTCACAAAATTAATGATTTTTTTAGAATAGCATAAATGAGATACATGCAAATTGTGGAATTTTAGTTGTGTTTGTCAGAGGAGACATATTGGAACTAATAATAAGATTGAAGATTTGGGCTTCTTGAGTGAGAGAAGAGTCATAAAGGGTACCTCTTAATTCATGATAAGTGGCACCATGAAGAAGAAGAAATAGTTTAATAGAAGTGTGGGAAATATCTTCTTGTGAATGAGTTGACAATTTACTTAGAGCATTGTTGGTGGTGACATCAATATGGCTTGCAAAATCAGTTCTATTTATTTCAAGCAAGGTATAGATGGTATCTTTATCAAAACTAAAACTTTGTCCATTGACTGCGTAGGAGAAAGAGAAAACATATTTTCCTAAAAAAAGAGATTAGTAAAGAATGCATGGATGATATGGGATGACAAAAAACCATATCTTGAGATAAGAAATTCTTAAAGATATTGAACTTCAAAAAAAGGAACAAGTTGAATCACTCATGAGAATGAAACTACATCCACTATTAATCGATTTAGCGGTTACCTTGAAGATAATGTGAAGACTTGTCAGTGACAGTAGAGTTGACAAAGGCGATCTCATTGATTCTCATCAGTTGATCAACTTGCTTCTTTCTGGAAAGTGTCTTCTTTCTTCCAACACCATTGGAAGTATTATGGTGGAAGAGAGTAGAAGAAGGATTAGAAGTAGAAGACAAATGAGTAGAAAGAAGCTTGGTGGTTGAGTGGAGCTCACAAAGTCGAATGTGAGTAGAGAAAATCACCCAAGGAGGTTTGAGATGAGAGGTAGAAATGGTGTCTAAATAATGGATGAAATGGGTCATTTTTATATGCTAATGAATGATTCTCGCTTGAAATAAATTTCAACCAAGTTCACCAACGGTCAAAAAAAGGCTAAAAATGGCTAGTTTTTGTCAAAGGGAGCGTCAACCGTGTTTTCTCAGTCAAACTATTTCTCGACCGAAAAAAAGTCAGTCAAACTTTTTGTAGACAGAGAGACTTGCTAGATTCAAATTAAACATTGACCGAGGGACTAGTTGGTCTAACTCTTTTTTGACCGAGCCCATCTCAGTTAAACTATTTGTAGAACAAAAAAATATGTTTCAATTTTAAAAAAATATTGATTTGGGCAACAATGATTTAAATGATGGAAGAATTTCATATGATAATTTAAGGCATTCAAAATCAAAATAAAATATGTTTGATCAAACTTAATGCACGAGTAACATTATTCTAGAAAAAGATGAAATAAGACATATTCAAGAGGAACAACATTTACTTTTTCTCTAATAACTTGAAATTGTTCCAATGTAAGAGGTTTAGTGAAAATATTAGCTAATTGATTTCAGTATCAACATGATGAAGGCATATATCATTTTTGGAAATATGATCATAAAGAAAATGATGTCTTATCTCAATATGTTTAACTCATCTATGTAAAATTGAACTATGAGCTAAGTTAATGGCACTAGTGTTATTCATAGATAGTGAAAACATATAACCACTTAACACATGTTGCATCCAAAGGACTTGTGAACAAAAACTACCGACAACCATGTATTCAACTTCGGTGGTAGATGGAGCAACAATATTTTTTTTCTTACTAAACTAAGAGACCAAAGATTTCCCAAGTAAGAAATAACCACTTCTTGTACTTTTTCGATCTAGACAACAACTAGCATACTTGGCATCTGTATAAGCTTGTAGGTTGTAGGATTTTTTTAGGATACCAAATTCCATATGAGATTGCGGCCAAATGTCTTATAATGTGTTTAATGGCAAAAACACATGTTTGCATTAGATTAGATTAAAATTGACCACATAATCCAACAAAAACCATGATATGCGGATGAATGGCAATTACATATAATAGACTTCCTGCCATTTCTCTATATAATGAATGGTTAATAGGTTCACTATTTTTAGCTTTGTCAATTTCAAAAGATATGGCCATGGGGGTAAAAGCATCTTTGCAATTTTCCATTTAAAAAATTAGAAGTTATTTGTATATTTTTCTTGATTGTGAAAGGTGTCACATGAGTTTGTGTTATTTGAAATCCTGAGAAAAAAAGTAATTCTTCCATATGGCTCATCTCAAATTCTTTTTGCATGATGTCAAGAAATTGAGTACAATGGGATTCTTTTGTTGAAACAAAAATGATATCATCTACATATATTTGAATAATAAGAAAATCTAAATCATATTTCTTAATAAACAAAGTAAAATCTGATTTGTCGATAGAAAATTCATCCTGAAAAAGAATTTTTTTAAGAAAACCATAACAATGTCTAGAAGCTTGTTTTAAACCATATACCATATTTTTAAGATCATAAGCATGATCAATTTGTTTTAAATCTTCAAGCTTAGGAGTTAAGCAACATACACTTCTTCTGCAATTTTACCATTAGAAAATCATTTTTACATCCATTTGAAATAGGTTGATGTTTTTACGTGTAGCTAGAGATAAAGGAATTCTAATTGATTGAAACCTTGCTACATGAGCATATGTCTCATTAAAATCTATCCCTTCTGGTTGATTGTAATCTTGAGCAACTAAACTTACTTTGTTTCTAACAACTTCCCAGACTTCATTTAGTTTATTTCACAATAGCCATTTAGTGAAAATATTTGTTTGATCTTTAGGTTTTAGAATAATATCCCACATCAACTTTAGTGTATGGTTAAGTTCTTCTTGCATAGTTGTAATCCAATAATCATCTTTAAGAACTTCATTCACATTCATAGGTTCAACAATATAGACAAAAGCCATATTAGCTTTATCTCTAAGGGATGATATAGTTTTTATTTTGTAAAAAGGGTTTCCAATGATAAGATATTGTGGATGATGTTTGATTAGTCTTGGAGTAGATTTTGGTGGTTCCATATTTTTTTCATGTATTTGTTCATTTTTATCTTGTGATGTTTCAATATTTTGTTTTGTTTTCTTTTATTTTCAGCAATTTTATCATCTTCTAAGGTAGTAAATTCTACGATATTATGACCAATGTCATTTTATGAGTTATTCTTGATTGACGTTTCATGAATATTTATGTGAATTGATTCATCTACCTTTTTATAAATAAGATTATAAATTCTATAAGCTTTATTTGTGGTAGAATTTCCTAAAAAGAACCTTTTTGAAATTTAGGATCAAATTTGTCTTTATCATCTTTATTGTCAAGAATATAAAACATATTCTAAAGCTATGAAAATAATACACTCTTGGATTTTTAGGAAAAGTATTTCATATGAAGTCTTTTTCAATTGTAGATGTGTTGAAATATGGTTTCAAACACAACAAGAAGTGTTTACGACTTCAGCCCAAAACATTTTAGGAGTATCTTATTATAGTAGCATAGTTTTAGACATTTCTTGTAAAGATTGAATTTTTATTTCAATAACACAATTTTATTGTGGTGTTCAAGGAGAAGAAAAATTATGGCCATAACCTTTTTCTGAGAAAAATTCTTCAAATTCATGAATTTCAAACTCATCGCCATGGTCACTTCTAATAGTACATAATTTTGTTTGAAGTTGATTTTCTATTCCAGAGAAAAACTTGAAAAAAAAGGTAATTGCTTCATCTTTACCAAAAAGAATATGAACCCATGTATATATACTATAATTATCAATAAATAC
Organism: Alisma plantago-aquatica; assembly: GCA_963693085.1. Taxonomy (NCBI): domain Eukaryota; kingdom Viridiplantae; phylum Streptophyta; class Magnoliopsida; order Alismatales; family Alismataceae; genus Alisma; species Alisma plantago-aquatica. Next base: position 315,163,723 of record OY856411.1, read on the forward strand.
AAAACAATATTTTTACATCCTATTCATTGAGTTTGGATGGGGCCAAATAAATTCATATAAATAAGTTCAAGCGTATGAGTAGTAGTAAGAAAAGATTTTGATTTGAAGGAAGTTTTGACATGTTTACGAAAAGTACATGGGTCACAATTTTTAGGTTTATCAAAATAAATTTTAGGTAAAACATGAACTAAGCCATGTTTTATTGATTTTCTTATCACACGAGTATAAACATGTCCATGTTTTCTATGCCATAAAGTTTGAAGATCGTCATTTGTAATAAGGCATTTTCCTTGAATATATTAAATGCAATTTGGCCTAAGTATATATAGATTTCCTACTATTTTTCCATCATAAATAGCATTACTAATATTTTTTCAAGTAATTTGAAACAAATTTTGTTAAATAATACATCATATCCCCTATCACAAAATTGACTACCACTAAGTAGATTATGGTGCAAACCATCAACTAGAAGAACATTTTTAATAGGAATATTTGTTCCAACATTACCTATTCCAATGATGCTCCCTTTTCCATTTTCACCAAAGGTAACAATTCCATTTCTTTTCTTATCAAGTTTGCTAAAGACATTCTAATCTCCATTCATGTGTTTTAAGAAACCACTATCAACCCTAATCCTACAAATATAGGATGTTTGGTACCAAAGTGGATTCCTTAATGGTTATTTATTGTAAAAATAATAAATACTCATTTATTTTTATATTTCAAACAGGCGTGATAAAAAAATTGTTTCCGATAGAGAAGCATAATAGTTTAATTTATTTTGTATCAACAAAGTTAAGATTTCAGACAGACTTATTTTTTATTGATCAATTTTTCACCTAATAACCCCTAGGTTGAAGTATTAGTTGACTGAGAGGTAGTCTATGGGAAATATGTTTTTCCCTATTCAAGAAATATATGTAAAATACAAACATATCAACTTGACAAAATAACATAATGAAATTTCTAGTTAAATGTTGGTAATTCTCAAATGTATTCCCAAATTTAATTTAAGTTTGGGGCTTTAGGAACCCAAACCATGTCAATGGATTCCTTCTTGTGAGAAGAACATGTAAATGAGTAGTCTCCAACGCATTGACAATAATGACACACCACACATGATATTTCATTTTTCTTCAATTCTATTTGAGAATTAATCACTTTGTCCTTAGGCACATATATGGTTTTGTTGTTAGGTACATTTGTAATATTATTCTTTGGCACATATATGGTGTTTTTATTCGATATATGTATGGTGATGTTTCTTGACACATATCCCAAACCTCTCTGTCCAACATGCTTGTAAGAAGTATTAAAATTTTTATCAACATTTTTGTTTCCATGCATTCGTCTAGAAACAATAAGTTGTGGTTTACTATTTTCTTCAATAAATCTAGATACATCTTTGTTTAAATAAATAACATAAGAAAGAAATGTATCCTTTTCAACTACTAAAGCATCATAGTTTGAAGATCATAAAATATATTGAGATTGATAGTCATTTATTTTGGCCAATAACCCAACCTTTTCACGAAAGAGATGACTATTGTTACTTTCTACCACACGTAGTTGAGGTTTATAACCTTCAATAGAATCTTTTAGTGCACTAATTGAAAGTTCAAGAGTGTCATTTTCCATATTTAAACTATCCATATTTTCATAAAGTCCATTAACTATTTTAACTAGTTTCTTCTTTTTGCTTTTTGATTCAATGTATCTATTATGAGTTTCTTCAACAATGCTAATAATTTCCTTTTTAGATAAATAGAAATATCTACCTCATTGGGTTGTTCTTCATCCATGGTATACTTAGCCATGAAACATTCCACGTCTTCATATTCATCGTCATTTTCACTTTCTTCACTTGATGCATCCCATGTAGCATTCTAGGACTTGTCCTCTTTGTCCTTTTTCTTCTTCAATGAGGTTTTCTTGCCTTTTTGTAGCTTTGGACATTCACTCTTTATGTGTCATTTCTTTCTAAATTCAAAACACCTAGGAGAATAAGAAGAGGAGACACTAAATTTTTTTTTTGAATAAAATATTTGTGTACTTCTTAGCATTGACAATTAAGGCATCTTCATCATGATCACATATATTGATGCCAGATTGTGTGATGATTTTTGAGGCAGCTTTGGTGGAAGCTTTGAGAGAAATTGCCTTCTTCCTGTCTTCTACTTCTATTCTTGCATCTACTTTGAGTTCTTCCTTATTTGTCTCTAAGTTGCCAATAAGTTGCTCCATCATCAATGAGACAAATCACTTGATTCTTCTATAGAAGTTAATTTATGCTTGAACTTATGAGGCAAAGACTAAATATTTTATAAACTTGTGCCTCCTCAGTCATAATCTTACCTAAGGCACTCAAATCATTTATAAGAGTAGAAAATCTAGCATACATTTCAATAATAGTATCAGTTTTAGTTATGCATAATAATTCAAACTTATGTTTTGACATATTCATTTTAGTACTCTTAACCTATGTAGTTCCTTTATGTGTCTCAAATAGTTTTCTCCATATCTCATATTTAGACTCACTTGAGGGGATGTGACTAAACTCACTAATAGATTGATAATTATAAAGAATACTAATAGCTATTGCATTGAGTGTAGCATTTTTTTACTATGTCTCCATGTAAGACTCCTGACCTGACTTTATGGTAAGAATGGCTGATTAACATAATTCGATGCTTAATTTTTTAATCAAACTCTAGTATGTAATTTGATATCATGAAATGAAGCTATGTTTCAAGTTTGGTCCAATTTGGACCGTATGTTATCAAAATTTGCAATTTATACACTTATAAGGGATTTTATGCAAAATACCCAATTCTAGGGCTTCATTTGTAATTTCCAAACATGAATATTGTGCTTCATATCACTCTTTAGAATGTTTGATATGGTTGAATTTACAAATATGTACCTAGATGCATCATTGATTTGTTGATCTTCTGTTGGTAGGTTCAAAATTTAGGGTTTTCACCTAAGTATGCTGATGATTTGGCCAAGTACTTCAAAGAATGGCACCACCAGTGAAGGAAATATTCAAAGGGTTCTCCTTGTAGTTGAGGATCCTATGACTTGTACTTGATACCTTAGATCTAGTGGATGCACTAGTTGAGGTAAATGACATGATCGATGGTCAGATTTGGTGAAATGGAAAAGTATAGTGAAAAGAGTCGATGGGTTCACCGATGACCAACCTTGGTGAGTTCTCTAAGGCTAAATTGATGGGAAACATGGGTAAAGATCGATGGGTTATCAACATGCATGGATAAGGACTTATTTCATCTTTTTGACACATGACATGCATGTGTTGTTATCTCAACTTATCTTCTCTCTCATCTAAAGCATACATACCCTTTCCTTCCTTCACAAATGAACTCTTTGCTCTTTCATCTTCCTCGTGTGTGATAGGCCTAAATCACACATCCAAAAATGGAGAAAATATAGAGTATTCAGACTCTTAAATTTATAACTGGACACTTAGGCCCCTGCAACTATTATACGTGGTCTGATGTAGTAAATCTAGGTCGATCCACAGGGACAAGGGTGGTAAGTGGTAAGAACGTAAAACCTTGGCTCAGTTACATCATCCAAAAGGAGTAGGTTATGTTTGTCATTCCTTATGGAACAATGTTACTCCAATCAATCAGAAGAAAAAAATAAGTAAAACAAAGAAAGAAAATAAAACAAAAGAACCAGAACAAACAAAAGAGTATTGTAACAAAAGTGGATGGGGACCTAGATTGGGTTTCACCATATAAGATCTTTCACCAACATGCAATACTTATACCCATCATATACCCTTATCAAGATTACAAGAGATCATGATATATGTCTATACCCTCCTCTCTCTCTATCTTAGGATAGATCTAGATTATAATCTTATCTCTCTCTTGAGATGCCAAACAAACAACCACAAAGATAACCATATGATTGTTAGCTTAAGCATTCAACATTCTCATGCATTCTTGTAACTCCCTTAACCTTAGATAAGACTAGTGCTACTATTTGGAGGCACTAACAATACAACCTTACAAGATTGTAGCTAATCGTACAAGTGAAGCATTAAGAACAAGAGTATGAAGATCATCTTTGCTAAGAGCATACATATTCAAATGGATTGAAGTATATACATGTTGGGAGAGCCTTAGTGTCTACTCCTAAACCAAGCTATATCTTTAGACACTCATGGTGATGAGAAGCATTTCGTATTTACAAACATGGAGTGGTGTTATGGATAACAATGAAGTAGATGTAGGTAGATGAACAAATCTAGAAGAGAAGAAGGGAGATTCACCAACTACAATCACAAACAACCACAAACGAAGTAGGTCTTCTTCAGATCTGCTTAGGATGAACTATGGCAAGCGGTCAACCCTTCTTTTGAAGGATTAACTGAAGATGATTATGTAGGTGCAAATATTTTCGTTCCTCTAACTCTAGTCTTTAGAGATCAAAGATCAATGGGATGACCGATGGATGGTTGTACAATGCAGCAACACTTCATCGTCTACAAAATGTCTTAACCACCATCATTAATGAAGTGGGCCTCTACTTATAGATGTTGGTAACAAACTTAAGAATCTCATCAGTCTCTATGATGGTGCACTCTTGTTGGTGGTTGAGGGCATGGGTTTGATCGGTCATTGAGATTGTGATAGCCTATCACTGAAGGAACAACCTCATCAGTTGCTAAGATGAGTAGTCCTTCGGTCATGGAGATGACAAGGACAGTGACCGCAAGAGCCGCTCAAATCCCATTACTCACAGGGTAGCAAGCTTTCATCATTTGCAAAGGATGTGTCATTCTTGGACTGCAGGGACATCTGATGTATAGCGACCAAAGAGGTGGTGTTGATTCCTTCAATCACTATGAAGAATAATTGTCAGTTACTAGGTTGTTATAATCTTCATCTATCGCATAGCTATCTTTAGTTCATACAACCGATGTGATATACGATCTATGAAAGTAGATGAAGGGGTTAGTTTAGGTAGTCATATCAGTTCATGCTAAAAAAATAATTAAAATTATCTAGGTAAGACATAAAAGAGATGACATTATGATGATAAAATAGGCACTCAAATATCCACAAAATTGGATGTTATCAACTCCCCCAAACTTAGATTCTAGCTTGTCCTCAATCTAATAAAAAGAATCAAAGCATCGAGTGATTGGATTTGGTTGTTTTCAATTGATAAACTTTCTACTATAGATTTATGTCGTCCTTAAATCAAAATCCTTGTGTCTATCTTGTTTCACAAATTGAGGGCCAATTCCATCTTCTTATTTCTAGATTTGAATAACTTTCTGCACATACTATAGCCTTTTGTAGTATTGGACTTTTCCTTGCAATGGATTCTCGGCCTTGGTTCCTAGTCGTACTTGTAAATGATTCTTGTTAGGGGTATCTTACACACCCAAATTTTACTTTAGATAGGTCCTAGATATTGCACTGGGGTAGGCTAAGACTTCAATGTGTCATTGTCTTTCTCATGTTTGCTCAACCATGTTGTTGTTCTAAAGATAGTGTCACCCGATTGGGCCCTAATGTAATGTCATGTGGTTGTGTGAGGTTCCCTTTGAAATGTACGTGTGTAAAATTTGGCTTCCAGACTCCACAACCAGGAACAACATATCTAAATTATTGAGTGTAGTGATACACCAACTAGGTAAAGTCCTTCATCATCATCCTAGGCACAACTCACATTATTTTATTCCTCTTAGCTTTTTTTTTAGTCATGTACTTGGGGTAAAAGGGTATTTAGGTAAGGTTTGGGCTGCCAAGCCTCTTTTAATCCCAATGTAGATATTTTAGAACCAGAAGGGGTAGTTGTTTACCCATCTTGCTGGAGGTGTATACCTTCCAACCTATACTATAAGGTTGGGAATGTGGTAGATTGAGTCCTCCTTATTTTGCAAGGATTTCTTGTGTTCAAAAGTGTTCTTTTTCTTTCCACAATATTTTTATGTAAGAATGGCGTGAAAGTGTAATATCATATCATTTTCTTTTATGTGAACAAGTAGACCAATTGCACCACTCTTGAGATGATTATGCTATAGATTCTCATGATGACAAATAAGTCCAAAAGTCTGAGTTATGGTTACATCTACAAAAATTGGATTCGAAATTGTACCTTTTTGCATGCAATATAAATCAAACTTCAGAATAAATACAAAATTTCATATTTTTCTTCACAAGGGAAGGGAAGGTATGTTAAAAATTTAAATTATATTGAACTTCAGAGTGAAGAAAGGTTGTGAAAAAGGTATCTTTCATGCCCATTTATAACTCCGCCCAAACTTATCATACACTCTGTCCCTGAGTGTCAAAGGTAATGAGTTGATATAAATGGGTGGGGTTTATTTTTGATGTGTTTGTCCTTGGATTACCCAGATGCACTACAACAACATATCAACATATCCTCCTCAGAGTGCATGACAATGTTCGTGTGGCAAGATTTCTATGTTTGTGTCTTTTAAGGCTATAGTTGTCATCCACTCTAAATAATCAAATCCACAATTATTGTATTGTATGATTTTTGGGGGATCCTATGGAAAAATGGTGTCTGTTTGAAGTCCTTTTTGGCGAAGAATTTATACCCCTTTCCTAATTTGTTAATCATATCTATGATTTCTTCCGCACATGTTTTTTCTTTCTCCTCCAGTGGGATCTTCTCCGTAGTCATGCTTTTGTATTTTTTTAGTGCAAAGGCTGAATCTAAACTGTTGTACACAATTGCAGTCTTTGATTTGATGTTTATCAATAGGAGAGTCCAATGTTTGTCATGGAGAATAGGTAGAAAGATGAATTTAGATAGGGAATTTTGTGTCAAAGCTTCAAGGGTTCCTTTTCCCAGGAGTTCTTGTTCTTCATGATGTCATCAATGAGAAGATAGTAAGACATGTGTATATTAGGCACAGTGTCTTCTAGGAAAAATTCACAAGCAATCATGACGCTTGCAATTAAGTAACCTCCCCTATTAAGATTTTCCCAGAGGTCGTCCTTTAGTACACATTTTCCTTCACTTTCGAATATTATGTCCCCATGGTTGTAGTTAGTCTTTGGTCTATCCATGTTGAGCAAAAGAGAGTCCCAAGAAAGATCTTCACAAGACCATCTCTCAAACGTGGGCTCTATTTCTCATGTTGGCCCATCTGGCATTACTTCCTATAGTTTTTTTTCATCGATCTCCCCTTCTTCATGGTAGTTGTATCTGGTTCTTCAGCATGGTCAGTAATTTCTGCAGGGGTTGGCTTGGGCTAGGACGCTTGCTTTTTGACTCCCTATTTCTTTTGTTCACCTTCATCTGGTACTCCTTTCTTTGGCTAAAAGCATGCCTTCCACAATGATACCTACTCTGTCTCAGAGGTGTCCATCCACAAGGTCCTTAATATTTCTTGCCATAGTTGTTTTTCTAGTAGCGTCATCCCTTTATGCAATCGACGGGGTACCACATCGGTGGGAATTGTTGGGTCATTGATGAACCGAAAATAATATATTACCTCCATTGCGTACATGCCATGGAGACCATGCAAGTCTTCATGGAATAAATATTCTATGGGGTGCCTTTGTTTATTGCTTCCATCATGTAGTGTACAATCAAAACACAATCTCATGATCCTTGTTGTTCTTGTTGTACCTTGGTGTTGATCATGAAGTTTTTCCAGCCTAGTTTGTGGTGATTTCCCACTACTTGAATGGCATGTTGCAGGAAGATTGGTACCTTCTGGACATGGCAGACATTTTTGTTCTGAAATGCTATAGATGTATTGGGCAGTTCAACACTACAACAATTGTATATGGTCATGTGCCTCTTGTATAGATCATCTAATGCTAATTCTTGATGCTTCATTTTTATGATCGATAAGGTGACAAACCGTATTTCTATTCTTGTCACCACATCTTGCAGTTCTTTGATAGGTGTTAAATCATATTGTTTGTTGTTCAACCTTTTTTCTAAATCTATAGTCCCATTCAATATTGGATGTATCTTGTTAGCATATAAGAATTATTCCAAGGTCATTTCACATAGTACTTTAAACAAACTTTTTAGTATTCTTGCTCATTGTAAAAAGATTCAACTAAAGTGATCCCTTGTTAAAGTCCTCCCTTTGTTATTGCAGATTATATCTACTCCTGGGAGGTTGTCATCAAGAATATCAACTAGGTCGTGGACATATTGGCATGTAATCCTGGATATTGATGCCATGTCCATTCCTGTTAGTTTACATGGTAGTGGGGGTGGTAGTTCTACTTTGTCTTCTTTTACTGGCGCATGATGTTCCCTTTTTGGAACACCTGTAAAAAAATAAGTCATGCTACTTTCATCTTCATCAAAAGTTCCTTCTCCAACTATTGGTGCTTGCAAAGTTGAGGTTGTAGTAACGTTGGTTATTATAGTTTTAGGAACTATTGGACCTTTATTGATCTTAGGTAATTGTGTTGTTGGTGATACTTCAACTTCAGTGGTGGAAGTAGGTTCTTCCACCAATTTTTTTGTGAATGACGACATTTTGAGCACTACTTCATTTTGTGTTGCTAGTGTAGCCACTATTTTCCATCATAAACTTCATCTTGATTCTCATTATGCTCATTTAAGTTGAGGTAGATGTTGTAGATGTCCATTGACATATTCAGGTCGCCTATAGCTTGAAGAATTGTCACTTCATTCATAGAATTACCTGACATCATGTCTCTATGCTCTCCTGGTTTAGGTGGGTTGCCTTGAGGGGGTGTTCTCCTCTAGAGGATTGTCCTCTATGGGTGAGGAATTTATGTCAAACTCTGACACTATAGCATTATTATCAGATGTGGACATCTCTTTGGCTTGTAGTTTCTCTTCTTCTTGGGTTGCTTCCCCTATGAGGACTTTTTTTATGCTTGCAATTTGTTCATCTTTTTGTCGTCAAGGTTGGAGGGACTTGAAGATGCTTGCGAGGGTGAAGGGCTGGCGATCCTCTTTGATCTTCTTCTGGTTCACAATTCATCTAAGAGCCTATGTTCTTCCTCTATCTCTTTTAGACACACTTCATGATGTTGGCATATATCTACCATGTCTTTTTGCATAAAGTCTCACTACTTCCTAATTTCCTCCATCTCAGCAGCCATTGGTTGCCTGGCTTGCATCATTGTTGTTTGGTTGCTGATGACGTCTTGCATGAATCAACACTAGTGCAGAACTGACCTTTAGTGTCGGTTATTTAAGGAATTTAGCGTCAGTTTCAAAGCGACACCCAAGTGGGCACCACTAAAAGTCAAAACCTTCAGCGTTAGTTTTAACACCGACGCCATAACCCTTCACGCCACCAAAAATGTGCCAACAAGGGCACTATAGGCGTCGGTTATTTAATAAAACTAACACTATATCCACGTCAAAAATGTCAGCATTTCACAAAAACCGACACTATATAACCCTTCCCACCACCAATAAAACGTGCCAGCAAGGGCACCAGTGACGTCGGTTTTTATATATAACCAACACCCATATCCACATAGACATCGGTTTTTTGCTAATAACCGACATTGTATGTCTTTGTTGTCAATTTTATACTAATAACTGACGCCTATGTGCTGATTTTTTTTCATATCAGTTTGTAGGCCTGTTGTATGGCTAGTCAGTAGGATGCAGAACCTACAGTTCAGTTTTGAACTATTGGTTTACAACATCCATTGATATCAGCCGACAACATGCCACAAACCTACAAAATTAACAAGATGGCCAACAATTTATGATCACAAACATGTATAAGAACATTTAATTCATATTATTTTTCATCACACACATGTAGGAACCAGTAGTTCCATTTCAAATTTCCTCCATTTTCACACACATTTAGCAACCTGCAGGTCCATTCATTTCATCACTTTTCACATTCAGACACTTGTATAAACATTCATGTATTGATCATCTTCACATTCACACATATGACAATTTAGAAAAATTCATTCACATTCACATAAAAATAATTATGAGAACAAAGTTTAGAAATATCATTCTTTATTCATCATCGTCATTATCTCCATCAGTATCCCAATTATATTTAAAAATCCCCACTAATTGTAGGGCTTTTGCCCATTCTTTTCTTACATCATCTAATTCTTCCCTTGTATAGGGAGTATGTACATGTAATAATTTTCCACCTATAGTCAAGTAAATTTTAAACACTTGCAATGAGAATGATGTATATATATAATTAATAATATATAATAAGATTGATATATTTCATATTATCTAATGTGACTATATATAATACCTTATGTATAGTATCGATTTCCATTGCAGCATGTATGATGATTAGGTCCATAAATCGCATCACATAGTATGCACATGCCTAGTCGTTGTCTTCTATAGCACACTATAAATTGAAACATACAAAGTATTCAAAAATACAAATAAGCACAGTTCACATAGATAATATATACATTGGAGTCGGGAAATTATTTTCACATTCTCCCAAATTAATGGTTGATTCTTTTTCTTAGGTACCTTTCCTCCAGCTCTTTTGAACTCAATTAAAGCCCTACATGTTAATGTAACACATTAAATTACATAATTAAATAGTAATGTAATAATAGATGTTAATAGATATAAAATATGAAATATTTCTCACGGGAATAATGACTTTTTTATTGTGTGTCCATATAATGTATTCAATTCATTCCCCACCGGATCTAGATAATAGACAGTGAACGTCTTGGCAACAATAAATAGTAACTCCCAATGCCTACCACTACAGGTAAGAAAGTTAAAAATTAATAACTAAAAATCCACAATAAAAATGTAATTTTATTAAATCCAAATTATAAGCAACTTACTCAACATTGAATGGAGCTATTATCACCGTCTTCTTTTTTTGCCAAAATATTTAAAAGCAGCACAGCAATTGAAGTAGCTAAAGAAGGGTATTTATCTACAAGACTAATCAAAGATGGAACCAAAAATCCCACATGGGAAAATGAAAAATATGTACATATCATGTGTAAGTAGTTGCAAAACATGTATTATGTATGCATTAATATATAAGAAAACAGATCACCATATATAAAACAAGGTATATGGATGTATAAACAAGATCTCACTATATCCATAGCTCTATCATAGATGTATTAAGCCAGTCATAATGAAACAACTCCAAAATATCTTGTATAAATAGCTTGTTATCGTATGATTGACCTGCAGCATCCTCCGGAATAGAAACATTTATATGGAAATTTGGATCATGTTTGCCTATCCATACTGCCATACCCCTACAATTAGGACCTAACAAGGTGTGTAGGTCCTTTGAAAACCAACTTGATACTTCAGGAGGTGCAGGTGGAGGCCGAGATGTAATACGTGTATTCCTGTTGACCTGTATATATAATTTCAGATCAATTGAATCATATATACACACTAACAAATTAACATCATGTAAATTTATCATATAATATTAGTATAGACGACATCCACTTTGGGCCACACAATCACTCCACCTTCTGCCTCACCAAGCATTTCATAATCTAGGTGGGCATATGGCAATGAAAGATCCCTCCAATTGCGGAGTACATGTATCAGGCTCACACGAACCGCACCAACTGGTACTAGAGTCCCATGATACATGTCCCCTGGAAGGGCTGGGTAAGCATGTGCCTCTGCAATGATATATTCTTTACTTTTTAGATGGCATGGCTTCAACCCCTACAAATTTACGTAAAGAATGTTATATGCATATATACATAAACATATCATCTTGAAAAGACTAGCTACTATATATGTCATAAAAATACTTACAGTGGACGTGCTAGGTGGTGAGTCTACATGATTACTCCCAACCACCTCTACAGTAGGAGAAGAGCGGCACGCCATAGGTACTGTCTGAGTGGTAGGCTGAGAAGCCTGCCACTTGCTAATTGCTTCATTGAGTCTCTTATCAATTGTTTCCTCGACTCTCCTATCAAGTGCTTCCTCGACTCTCCTATTAATTAACTCATCTACCTATACATGGACAAAAGAAATGCTAGCTTTTGATTATCCAACAACAATTGAAATATCTAGAGCTTTCCACAACATCTGAAATCAGCTTGATTTGATAATGGGTGACTGAGAAAATTACAAAATGAAGAAATCATGTGGATCACAAATCAAGATGTGTATCCAGGTCATCTTCGACCTCTAGACTGTACAGATACTGGGAAATAAAAAAATTAGATTGTTTCATCAATGGTGAAAATGGCCAAATCAAAGTGTCAAAATGAAAGACATGCCTTCCCTGAGACTGATATAGCCAAAACTCACACTTGCCACAGACGATGACCAAAAGCTCCTTTTCTACCACAAAACCATCGACATAAATGATGTTGGGAAGGCTGATAGAAAGCCTTGATTTGCAAGGTCCATGATGGTAGATCACGACTGTCTACATGATATCTCTCTTTCTTCTCTCACTGCAACTATTGCTCTAGAACGCTCCAAGCTAGTTGTCTCTGCCACTGATAGTAAAGGTAGGGAAGTAATGGGAAGGGTATGGTTTGTCCCTGAGATAGTTCTCTTTAAAATGGAGGCACGATCTCAATGATCGATAAATCAACTTTAAATTTATAGAATGACCCCTTTAAAGACCCATGTAACTCAATATGGGATCAAATTAGATATATGGGGTTGAACACAAGGATGTGGGGACACTTAGATGCCTAAGATTTGTATTCTTAGTCAGTTAAGAAATACTAGGAGTTGATATATGCAAAAAGAACTAGAACAAGTCTAGCAACATGGAACAAAACAAAACAAAGTAAAATGAATAAAATAGATTCTATCGAATCCTACTAATCAGGAGAATGAGTTCCTAGCTATGTCACCACAAGTTCGTCAGTCTATGCACCCATTCTTAGGCGTAGATAGTCGTCAACATCCTGTCTAACAAATAACACCCATAAATAGTATGCATTGTGGTAGATAATCCTATGACGGTCTCCCACTCGCTCTCTACAATGTGACTAAAACCACATTAATGATCAGAAACCTCTCTTGAGGATAACGGACCAGCACCCCTAAATTTTCTAGATACTATCTCGGGTCTAGAATATCCCAATGTGTTAGAAGTAAATGAGGATCTACACAGAACATAGGTTGTGGATGAGATCACATTCAAATGAATTCAGTTGCATTTGGGTGAATGTGATCGAGTTCACTTGAATGTTGTCGAATTCATAGTACAAGGATAGACCTCTCTAACTATTTTTTTCATGTATCCTCCCTTGGACCTCCTCCTCTTGAATTTTAATCCAAAATACCTCCTTTACCCATTTCTAAAACAAATCTCTTGATCAAGGTAGAAACAGAGGTTCAAGGAAGAAAAAGATCAACCAAACCCACAATCACAACCAAATAGAGAAGATAGAATGGAAAACATGTTAGATCTTGAAAAGAACAAGTTTCTTAGGGTAAAAGTACATAAACATACCCAATGTGGGTTACATAGCCAAGAAGGAGGTCAAATAACTATAGACAATCATAGTTGGCACCGAACAAAGATGGAAATACATCATTGTACAAAAATGAAGGATAAAAGTAGAAGAAAGAGGAGGAAGAAGAAATGTATCCTATGGAAAATAGGTTTCTCTCACTTATTAGCCTCCAATGGGTTGGAACTGATCCTTTGGGTCGTCCTCATTGATCTTCATGACTCTTTGGCCTCCATTCTCCTTGATTCTTCCCCAGTAGAAGCTTGGATGGGTGCATGGAAGTGGAAAGTGTTGGAAATGGTTAGGAAGTGGCTAAATTATGGTGGAAATGGATGGAAGGTAGCTGATGGAGGTGGTAGATGATGGAAAATGATGAGAGATGGAGGAAAACCAAAGTGGTGGGTGTAGAGTGAAATTTTTAACCCTCTTGGGCCTTGGAGTTCTAGGACTGACCTTTGGGAACCGAAGATCAGAGCTGCAGAAGGCTCTCCAAAAAGATTAACTAAAACCCTTTCCTTGGTGGAGAGAGATGGGTATTTATAGTGGTAGGTAGAGTGTATATGTGAGTGGGTATGAATTCGGTCAAATTCATTGGAATTTGTTCAAAAGTTTTCCTTCAATTTTTGGTAGTGGAATGAAATGGACCATCAAAAGGCGCATCTACCATTAGAAACTGGCCTTTGATAGGCTCTATCAGTTTTGGGCCTTCGAAGGCAACTTTGGAAGACATGTCTTTATAAGATGAACCTTTGTAAGACTAACTTTCAGTATGTGGACTTCCCATTGTCTTTCGAGGAAAAAGACTAGAAGTGGGTCGAAATGAATTTGATCAAATTTGGTGGTATGCAACGGAATTCATTTCTTCAGAAAGTGGTTGTGCAATGACTCCTTAGGGTTGTTTGCTGGCCTTCAGTTGCAATCTTCAGACCAGACCATCAGAAGACAATCCTTCATAAGCGGGCATCATAAATCACCATCAAAACAGGAACCTACCAGATCATCCTTGTATTGGTACCATTAGAAGACAACATAGTAACATGGTCTTTCAGTCTTCTTCCAAATAAAAATAGTTGATGGAGCATCGATGTGTATAGCTGTAAAGTGGGGATGAATTGATTGAATTCGGGGGAATGTGGTTGAACTTGTTGGGATGAATTGGAGGATCAGTTTTTTTCTTAAATTTGGTGCCTATAAGTCCCATGATTGACTAGTTGAAAAAATATATGTTAAAAAATATATAAATTGCAAGAAGCTAAGTATTTAGATTTATTTTGGGCATATTAGTGGTACAATAGCACGAATATACAATAAGTACTTAGTGTAAATGCCTAAGTGTTATCCACCACCACAAGCTTAAACTTTTATGGTCCTCTAGCAAGACTTCAACTCAAAGAACAATAGATTACATCCAAATTAAGTTTCGCAATAAATATTAAGGTTAGGGAAAATAATTTAAAACAACAATTCTCCTAATCTGTGTTATTTCAGATCAAACCCCCACCATTTGAGCAACCATTGTTGTAGTAAGATCAAAGAGCATCCAGGAAAGTTTAACAAAATTCCTTACAACCTCACACTACTTGTGGGGCTTGAACCATAAGATGTAAGCATTAAAGCATTGTCACCCAAGGGATTAGGCATGGAATGAAGGTGAGTAATGAGCTATCATCACGTATTCATGTAAATAAATGGGGATCAACACAGCTCCTACTAATTGGTTCCTTAAAAAGCAAAAAAAACACTCTAAGGAGATTTGCGTCAGGTTGGTCCATATAATGACCAATATTTCCTACAGTCCAAGCCAATTGGCCAGAATTAGTGAAAAAAACTTTTCATACTACGCTAGAACCAATCTTGCTACTGAGATGATCACATAGATCTCTTAGGGATTCCTAAGGACTGTCTAATGAGCTTTTGAGATGGAACTACAAGGTACAAAATACCCACATTCATGAGTGTAGTCATACACATGTTGAGTACCACCCTTAACTCTCCTAAAAGAGAAAATAAATGCTCATGTTTTCAATCACACTCGGGCTTTTATTTTTTGCATTCTAGTTTTTTTAGGCCAGGGTGTTGAGAAAAGAAGATGTTTTGGATATATTGGGAGACCAAAGACTCTTTTGAAAATTTTTAAATTTTTCATCATTTTGACTCAATCTAATGTGAGGAGGAACATCAATCGTCAAAGGAAAATAGTCCAACATGATTATAGCTTAAGAACTAATCATTCATTGGTTGATACTTGTGTGAAAACTAGAATTACGATTCAAGGATCCTTAGAGTAATTTTGGGGTCATGAAAAATGTGTGTCAGAATTCAAATTATAATGTAGCTCCTTTCAACAGTCCCTAATCCTATGTTTGTTATTCACAAGATAGATCAAGGAAACATCATTTTAAACTATGAAAAAGGTGCATAGACTGAGGTTGATTGTCAAACTTAATGAAAAAGCCAAAGAGTTAATTGAATAAAGAGTTCAAGAAGTTAAGAAAAAAGTTGGGCAATTAGAAGTAGAGGCAAGCATTCAAATGTTGTATTCATGTTGCATCCTTAATAGTAAAATGGTTACAAACTAAAAAAAAGTCTTACTAAGCTAAAAAAAATTACTTTAATATGTAGGAAATATAGAACGGAAACATGCATGCATTAAAAAGAGATAAAGGGAAGAGGAATAAAAGAGATGGATGGTGGAACACCCTACCACCCCTAGCTTAAAATTTTGCTCCTCCTTGTTCAAATCTGAGGATTTGAATGACAAGGGTGAAAGTAATACAACTACTAGTGATAGTCGTAGTTGTAGAACGAGTTCATTGCAACTTTCAATTTATCGTCACTGCCAAGTGTGAAGTCCTTATTTGTATCCATCTTTAGTTGATTTTTTTCAATTGAGAAAGGTTAGTGAAAAAGTCCTGGGGCTATTATTGTTGTTGGGTGGTTGGTGGTGGCTCTGGCAGGAAAAATGTGTCAAAGCTTTGCCTGAGGTACTACACATCCTGCTATAGCTTCTCTATGCCTTCCCATCATGCATCAAACCTTTATCGGGCTTTATAATAACACCACACAATATCAATATGAATTCTAGTGAAGATCTTTTAAATACTTGTTAGCATCTCATAAATGCTCCCATGTCAAAGATCTAAGGATGTTACATGGGTGGAGGAGGCTGCTGATAAGAAAAGGAAGGCTCCTCAGTGTGGCATTCTTCTTGATGGGGAATGTCATTGAAGGTTGCCCCATCATTCTACTCAGCCTTATGGAACTCTGGAATCTACATTGTAGAAGAAGAAGTGCATGTAGTGAATTGTGTTTGTTGTAGGTTTCCATGGGCATCTAAGACAGAGGCGTCAATGAGAAACCCCCGACATGTGAAATCTACATTCACTACAGTATAACCATGCTCTTGGCTTGACCAAAGGTGAAGAGATAGCCACTGCCATAGGTCTTGATCACCCTAGAATGCACACGCTAGTCCAAGTTCACCTTAGAATGATAGACCATATCTATCATATAGGCAAACTGGTTGTTGTTGATCCCAATGTGTAGCATGATGAATGTGACCATGCCCCCATTGGGGTGTAGTTGGACTGTTTTCTGATTGAGTTGTAGAAGTGGAGAAGCATGAAGTTTTCCTCATTCACCTTCCAACCAATCACTTTAGACCATAATATGTAGAAGTCAGCATGTTGACTTCCCCCTAACTGTCCTTCTTGTGCATGACTGGTGCAATTTAGACTGCCTTGGGTTACAACTAGCCAATTATATTTGATTATATTCAACTTAGGAAAAAACATGTGGGATCTTTCACAATTAGATTATTCACTTTTCACCCACAAGTGCACGGGTCATGTTCTAGTATAGGAAAGTGGCAAGAGAAGGGTTGATCCTTAGGGAGAGTGGGGTCACTAGAGCTAAGTTAATGTGATCTATGTTCCTAAAGCGTAGTGTATGGTTTTAGGGTTTAAAGGTTGGTTTTGGCTGATTAGACTATGATTTTAAGAAAATAACTACAACAAGGAGACTAGATTACCAAAAAATCTAGATTACCCTATGCAAGTTAAGACTAATAAGCTAGGTTAAATAAGTAACTAAGGAACAAAAACAACAACTACACTACACTAGAAAGGCAATTAACAAATAAGAGCAAAGTTAAGCACTAATGCAAGTAAGAACCCAAGTTATCACTAGCTAACAAAATTAACACAAGTAAGCTCAAAAGAGCCCTAAATACTTAAGCAAGTCCTAACTATCAAGAACTAAGAAATTAGCTAAGAAGTAACAAGGGCAATTAACTAAATTAGCATTAACAAGATAAGGTGACAAGGTGGGTTTTAAGCAATAAGATGGATAGGTGGGCCATTTGGGAATGAAACTTTGATATTAGTTGGGGGAGGTTACATAACAAGCAAGGTTTATATCTTCAATCTAGATTACCAAACCAAAAAACAAGGCAAGTCCTATTGGAATATACCCTATGCTACTAGTTGGAGAACTAGGGCTAGGTGTAATTATAATAGGACTTGGAAAGTCTAGGTTTCAAGGGTAAGTGGTATTAGGGAAATTGAGTTCCAAGGGAAGGAATGGGAGTAGATATGAGGGTGTTTCACCTCATGTTACTTTCCATCTAGCCTTAAGAAAACTCTAGGCAATTGCACTAATCACACTTATACTAGCTACTTAGATCTCACACCTACTTGTAGGAGAAAGGAGTTGTATGTGGGAACAAAGGGTGCTATCTAGGGATCCACTATTTGGTCCTAGGAGAAATTCCTATGATATCCACATACTTTCCATTTTCCCCTAGAAACTAAGTGTCATCAAGCATCATAAAACAAGAAATTCATGTTTGCAAGCACAAACCACAAGTAATATAATGGGAAATGAGATAGAAGCAAGACACAATCATCATTGAATGAAAATATAGTCATTACAAGTTTTTTTACCCAACATGGCATCAAAGTAATATTTTAACCCCAAACAGCCCACCACTAGGGGTTTAGCTAGACATGATCATACAAAAGAGCAAAGAAAGGAGAAGAAAGGGGTAGGAATTCATGGAGCTCATGGAAGCTTATTCTCCTTCACCTCCTACCTATTTTAGGGTGTGGTTCCTCCTCCAAGGTAGGTGAATAGCATGGAGATATGGGGGATTGTGGTGGGACGCCTAGAAAACTAGGTTTGTATGGTGGAATTTGAATGGGAGGTTGGTGAAAGGTTTAGAAACAAAGGAAATGTCTTAGGATCAGCTAGAGGGGTGCTAGGGAAGATAACCTCCATGTTGTGGCTGCCATGTATGTCTATATAGGTGGTAGGGAGGCACTCACATAAGTCGGGGTAAAAAGAAAAAATATTGGAGAACATGGGTAGGTTTAGGTGGTCACCACGGTCGTGGAGATGTGCCATAGATACGGTGGGGGTTATATGGCACGGTCATGGGCAATGGAATGGCTGAGGCCGACAGATGTGGCGGGTGCCACGGTCGTGTTGGGTAGAGGGTACTACAACCATGTTGGGTAGCACGGCCATGTTGGAGGAGGTTGCCATGGACGAATTTTCTCTAAGGTTGTCTTATCTTCACCTCGCCATGGGCAAGGTGGCCTTCAGTGTCCATGGTCGTGTTGATGGCCACAACCATGGCCATTCACATGTAAAATGTGCCAAGTTACTATTGATTTTTGGGATCTTGAAGAATAAATCACCATGGTCATGGCATGGGCCATGGACGAGTTGGGGATCCCTGGCCACAACCATTTTGAGGACCACAACCGTGGTGTCTTCAGTGACCACGACCATTTTGTTGGCCATAGTCGTAGTCATTAATGTCTAAAATTGGTGGTCCTTGTGACTTTTAGACATTAATTCAACATGACTGTGGTGGTTAGCCACAACCATTTTGGGGCTTCTTGCTATTGATCTCAACTTTAACTTCTTCATTTGACCTCCTTTTGCTTTGAATTGATTCTCATGCACCCAAAGAGAGCTCATGGAAGAGGTAGGTCCAATATTAGGATGCAAGACCCAAAGATGTTCTTTATCTCCCTCCCTTGCATCAATGCATGCATAAGTACCTTAAAAAACACACAAAAGGAGATATAAGTTCATTTAAAATGAAATATCACATTGGAGTAAATAGATTGCAATCTACAATGTTTAGATGTGATTATCATGCAAAAAGACATAGGATGAAGCCCTAAAATAGGGCTGCATCACCACCTCAAACTTAAAACATAATTGTCCACAAGTATTATCCAACTTAATCTCTCTTTCAATTCAATCAAGGGGCAAAGATATTGTAATCATCGTGATGTTTATTGGCTAAAATAAGTTCACATGAGGAATTAGGCATGCAATCCACTACTCTCTACTAATTTTCATTCTTTTCAAGTGTGAATCAACCACAGAGAACAAGGACTTTCAATATGAGTCACGATTCACATATACAAGATATGCAATTTTCATAATGCTCTGGGTAAACCATATCATGCATGAAAATACAATCAAAAGGTTAGGATTATTGTTTCACTTTCTAGAGCTACCTCATACACTTCATTTCACTGCTCATGACCCACTTGGCATGTGTAGGGGGATGAGGGTTAGAGTTGATTTACCCTAGCCCTACTAGAAATAAAAAGAGAAGAAATGGTTATGAAATGAAGTGGAGTGCAATTATACACATCTTTTCTTTGTTTGAGTGCTCTTAAAAAGGAGCACCCTATATTTTCTTTTTCTTTCTACTTTTTTTCTTTCTTTTTCTTTTCTTATCCCTTAGTGTAGGTAGGGCATATCATGACAAGAGTGTAGAGGGGAGGTAAAGTTATGACCACCCCATTTTGTGGTGGTAAAGATTAATATGTGCACTTTAGCATCCTTTCATGAGGCGTAGAGGTAAGAAGATGGTGGAATAAATGTCATATCAAAGAGGGGTCACAAGCAGTGGAAATTCATGTATAATCTCACTCAAGAAAGTTAGTCCATGTAACATTCACCAATCAAACAAGTCATGCATAAAATGAATATCATAGTAGATTACATCATTTTAATAAAGAAAAATAAAAACCCAAACGTTCAAGACTTGCAAGAATCACCCTTTTATTCAAAACAACAAATTTTTTCAAGAGGCTTGGAGCGCATATAAAATTCCTACATAGGACTCATTATAGCCACAAACATCAAAATCAAGTTACCTTATCTAAGATTTAACCATTTTCACCACAATAGATGGAGATTCAATTGAAACACACTTTTAGGCAAGAACATTCAAATTTGGGCAAAATTATCCAAAATGGTGCCAATTTGCATTCAATCACATCTAAACCTACATTTAGGGATATTCAAAGCTTAAAGCAACAAATCCTAGTTAAAATCCACAAAAATTCCCAAATATATATACATGGAAATGTAATGCATGACATGTAAGAGAAAAAAGAACAAATTTTTCAAAAAATTATGCAAAACGAATGAAATTAAACTAAATTTATGCATGAATGCTAACAAGAAGAAATCTCACTGGAAATAGTGAAGTCAATCAATCCAAAATTAGGTAGGATGGGCATAAACAAAATGAGAGTCAGAGTCGGGTGATACATACCACCCTACCACCCCAAACTTTTGAATCATGTTGTCTGGAGCATGAAACTAAAGCTTAGGGATAGTAGGATAAGGATCAAGGTTGGTGTTATTGATCAAAAGGCAAGTCTCCCTGTTGTGGCTGGTACTGATGCTAATGAGGGTCTACCTGAGGAGGTGGAGGACATGGACGGGATGGAGGGTACTGGTAGTAGTTTCCCCATTAAGGATCCTGAGGGGGAGGGTTGGTCACTTGATATCTCGAAATACCACCCCAGAAGTCTTCACCCCATTCGGTCTCTGTGACTGAGCATGGTGGTTGTGGTACAAGTGGTTGACCTGATAGTGCATTTGTTGTTGGTCATGCCACATGTACTGTTAGGTGAGTTGCATTTCTTTCTATGTCTTTTGAATACCTTCAATATGTACCTAGATGGATGACATGTCATAGGCATTTTTTGAAGGCTCTAGTAGTTGCAATGTTGCCTCATCCCTTCTCCTCACCCTTAGGCCATGTCTTTCTTTCTCTTCTTCCACTCCTTATTGTTGTTGTGCATTTGATTCTCCCACTTCTTCATCTATATTAGTGGCATTATAGTTCTCTCGAGGGTTGTCTTTCTCCCATTGCATCAACTTTTCACATAGTAAGTTAGATGGCCCCAAGGCTGAGAGGAGTTGGGAAGCATGATAGGGAAACTCAAAAAAATTTTACGATGCTATGGATTTGACATTATAAAACAACCTCTTGTTTTTTATTATGATCATTTGAGAACGAACGAGGTACTTCAAATCAACTAATTGAGCCCCCCTACCTTTTTATGTTCGGTGACATCAAATACTTGGGCTAGAGTGATTGAGGTCACAATCCCTCCCTTAACAAATGGAGTTTTTCTCTTGAAAGGAATTTTCCTCATGTCATCTACCAAGAGTGACCCTAGGTTAATGTGTAACATCTTATTTATTCCATGTAAAACAAAGAGTTCCTTTTGTGAAATGTTGCCCTGGTTGTCATACCTACCTAAAATCGTGTTGGCGAGGACTTTCTGCACATATCTGACCAAGGGATTGCTAATTAACATAGTCTTTGGCCTGCCAACTATGTATCCTGGCATCCCAGCCAGACTATACTAGAGATTACCATAGTCCAAGTCAACCTCTTTCTCAATTATGCCATCATTCATCTTACTGGCTTCTTCAGGATCCTTGGAAAATATGTACTTCAATTTAGAAGCAGTCAACGTGTGGATTATATTGAACATTCCAAATTTGATGGCTTCCTCCCCTTTTACCTTGACCTCCTCGAGTGTGGCAAAAAAGTGTTGAGTCAACTCCACATATGTGGTTTGTTCCATTAAAATCACCTTCCACAAATTGAGTCTCTTTAGCTTGCTTTCCACTTCTGCTTTAATGCCTAGGTCATCAATCACCTTTATGCACCCATACCATGTGGACATGACTCTCCTCGACATGCATTGAGGATATATGGGTGTGATTTGCATTTTCTGTTGACCTCTTCCATAAGAAGTCCCCACATGAGCTTTGCCAAATCCTTTCAATCTATCCACCTCCATGTAGGCCAAGGTATCATATGGCTCAAAATCTAGCTCTTCCTCATCAGCACCGACTTGTTCTTCATCATCCTGGTAGGATCTTGACCCCAAGCTTGTGTCAAGATTGAGAAGTACCCATTGCATGGGGTATCACTGTGGCACATCCTCTTCTTCAATGATAAATTGTCCTCTTGCTTGCGGTTGCTTCTATGGTTTCTCCACTAATGAAGAGGTGGGGTGATGAGCTGGCATAGTTCATGGAGGGATCCTCGATGAAGATGGGGCTTCTACACTTTTGCCCCACTTTTGCTGAGTAGTGACCTATGGTTCAACCTCATCAATCATGGCATCGATGTTCTCCTCAGATGCCTCCTCCTCCTCTATGTCTTGTCAGTGATATGATGGTTGTATGATGACTGACTACGAGAGGCACTCACGGATGTCAAACAATGGAGTGATCGGGAAACAAAATTTGATGGTGATGGAGTGTGAGATAGCATGGATACTTGAGATGAGGCTCTCTTTGTGTGCAATTTGCCTCTAGTGATCACCTCAAGGCTCTTTTGAGTCCCCGTTTTCACAACCTTACCTATCCCCTTCATTGTGTGGAGGTGGTGGTGGTATGAGGGTCGTGATTTTTGGATTTTTTAGGAGAGGGTGAAATGGATTTGAGGGATGGGTGGAATAGGTTAGATAGGTTGTTGTGATGGTGGATGATGGATTTACTAATGGTTTTGGGTGAGATTTGGTGGATTAATTCATGGGTTTTTGGGTGGGATGGTTGTAGATGGGGTGGAGGATGAATATGGAGATGGTCGCTAGATTGATGGAGGATTTGGGGGGGGAAATGGGAGGGGGAGGGATGGGGAAGGTGTAGAAGGTGATTGGAGGTTGATTGGGTGGAGGATTAGGATTAGAGGAGCAAGAACGGGGGTGTTGTAGTCATCGTTGGTCACCACGGGTGAGGGGTATTCATGTGAGGAGGATTATAATGGGAGGAGGTCGGGTGTATTTGTGGAGTTTAAGTGAAAATTGGGGGGGGATTCGAGCCTCACCACAGTCGTGGTGTGGGTTAGGAGAAATGACCGTGGTGGGTTTCATGGACATGGTGGTTGGCGAAGATGGTCAATGTTTGACCCTCACCACGGTCATGGAGGTCGCCACAGTCGTGGTTTCCTCCTCTCACCTCAATCGTGGTGGTGACCATAGTCATGGATGTTCATTTACAAAAACACATCCATCATAGTAACTTACTAGAACTTTTTTAATGAAATCACCATGGTTGTGGTGGGTGCCACATCGTTCTACCATAATGTTGCCATGCCCGTAGCACTGGCCACGGCCATGTTGTCATGCATGTTCGACAGCTGTTTTGAGCACCACAGTCGTAGCCATTCCTTCACAAAACATGACATGTTATTGTAACATTTTCAACCAATTCCACCATGGTTGTTTTGATGCACAACGACAGTGGTGGGTCTTTCCTCTATATTTTGTCAATGAAATTTCAAAAACCTTGATATTTTTGCACTATTTTGATACTTTGCCACATTTAGCCTCAAGAACTATGTCTTTCCCTCTCTCTCTTCAACCTATCACATGCACCTCATCAAAACTTGAACAAAAAACTATCAAGTACAAGTGTGTGTGTATTCTTGGAAAAACAAAAGCATGATAAAAACAATAAGGTTTCAGAATCTCAAACCACATAGGTTGCCTCCCACTAGTGCTAAATTTATAGCCTTTCAGCTAGGATTGTTGCTTTCTTCATCAAGTGTTGACCCCCAAGTGTCTCCTTCCTCTTTGAAAGTAATCCTCTCTAGGGTCATGATGACGTGGCCTTCATCTCAAAGAGTGTACAATGATCAGAAATAATGACTTGACCTCCACTATTCTAGAGGATCCTAATATTCTAGACTACCATCAAAATCTTCTTCACCCTGCATGTATATTTCTTCCTCAGTGAAAATAAAGAAGTCAATCTTCCTTCTTCTATGTATGACTATCAAAGTGCAGGCATGCACATTGATCTATGTACCTATAGTGGACAAAAAAGGCCTTCCAATATGATGTATTCCCTCCCATCTATAAGGCCAAAGTCCATGATTGAAAGTTAGTTTGGTATACAATGTTTATCCTTTGATCCAATGCCACTATCTTGTTTAGTAGTTCCTCCTAGTTCCATCACCCATGGTAATGAAACAATCCACCGGTTCCATTTTTTTCAAGACAAACTATATATATATATATATATATATATATATATATATATATATAACAACATAATACTTACTCCAATGCCTAGATCTGTGAGAGCATGCTCGATGGACTATACTTTGATATAGCACGTGATGAGAGGAGTTCCTGGATCATCTCTTTCTTCTGGTAAGCCAAAGTCCAAGATGAAGTTAATATATCTTTTAGCAATAATTTCTTTGGGTGGTAATAACACCAATTTCCTTCTCCCCATGCAAGCATCATTTATCGAGGAAAGGAATGTTTTGATATCTGACGCCCCTTGTTTTAAGGCCCCTATGAGGTTCTTGACATGACCATTCTTCTTTTGGTGCAAGGGGTCTTCTAGAGCATCATGGAGTTGTCGACCGCTTTCCTCAAACTTTTATGTAGAAATTTGATGGGCCATGAAGTGGTATTATGGTGATTCTTGTCTCAGGGGGTGGAGCTTGGGTGGTCATCTGCTCCCAACAATGGGGTGCATCATATGTTACCTTCTCGGTAGCATGTGTCACAACAAACATGATCTCATCATAGAATGGTGGGAAGGTTGAATTTCTAGTGCCTTCACACTTCTAAGAAAGGGTGGGACATTTGATCTCATGACCTCCAATGTGGGTGAAACACAAGATATCGTCTTCCCCATCAATGGTAGGACATTTAGGGGTACTTCTTCATTACCAAAGGAGGTGTCAAGAGATTTTATGTACTTGGCACTTTCAAGAAAAAATGGGACAACATATTCTTTGACGCTCTTACCATCTCCACTAGACTCTTCTGACAATGGATCTTCATCACTAACCTTGACCATTTCAAGCTCCTAAGAAGCCTTCTTCTCCCATATGATCGACACCATATTCACTTGCTCATACAAAGTGGGAGGATCTTGTGAAGATGAAGGTGGTGGTGGTCTTTGGTGAGGTGGATTAGGATTTTAGGAGTATGCAAGTTGGTTGTTGGGGAGGTTTTGTGGAGGTGGTTGTTGATAAGTGTGTGATGGAGGTAGGGGTATTGGTAGTTGAATGGGGGTTGTGGAGATAGAGGAGCATAAGGGTTGGGTGTCATTTGGTATTAGTGAAGTGGAGGTACATGGGCTTTTGGTGGGACATAAGGACCATGAGTAGTTCTTACATAAACACCATCATTGTTTGGTTTGGCCATGGGTTGAGATGGGAGCCTCCCTTCTTCACAATGAGCAATTGAAAGAGAAATTTGATCAAGCCTTTGCTCAAGGCGGCTAATGTTTTTCTGTTGAGAGGACACATTTTTCTTCACTTCATCAAGGCTCCTTATCCATCCTAGAACTTCTTCTTCAAGCTTGGAGTTGTACTTAGGGCCGTCATGTTGCCTTGGATTCCATTGCCCCTCCTCATTTGGTTGTTTCCATGAGAAGTTAGGATGATTTCTCCACTCTAGAGTATAAGAGTTGGACATTGGGCCTTGGTTCTTGCGGTTTCCAAAAGCATGTGAAGCATTCACTTCTTCATCAACAACATCAATTACCAATGTAGATTGGCTAGAAGAACCTCCAAATGTATTCTTCATCATGTTCATCATATATGATATCATATTCATCATTTTGGGGTTGGCTTCTGTTTTGAATGGAGCTGTAGGAGGAGGTGGAGGAATTTAGTTCCGATCACAGTGCTCCCCTTTACATGAAACTCGGTGGCAAGAATTCTCAGCAAGATGCTCAAATAAGGGCCAAGACTCCTCCGGTGGCTTTACCATGAATGTGCTCCACATGAGGAATCAACATTGAATAAAGATTTCAAGAAGTTAAGACAAACGTTGGGCAATTAGAAGTAGAGGAAAGCATTCAACTATTGTATTCATGTTGCAACGTTAATACTAAAATGGTTACAAGCTACAAGAAAAAGTCTTACTAAGCTAAAAAAAATTTACTCTAATATCAAAGAAATATAGAAAGGAAACATGCATGTATTAAGAGAGATAAAGGGAAGCAGAACAAAAGGGATATATAGTGGAACACCCTACCACCCCAAGCTTAAAATTGCACTCGTCCTTGAGAAAATCTCAAGATTTGAATGACAAGGGTGAAAGTAATACAACTACTAGTGATAGTCCTTGTTGTAGAACTAGTTCATCACAATTTTCAATTTATCATCACCACTAGGTGTGAACTCCATATATGGGTCCATCTTCGGTTGATGTTGTTCTACCAAGAAAGGTTAGTGAAAAAGTCATGAGGCTGTTATTGTTGTTTGGTGGTTGGTGATGGCTCTGGTAGGAAAAATGTGTCAAACCTTTGTCTAAGGTATTGCACATCATGTTATAGATTCTTAATTCCTTCCCATCATGCATCAAACCTTTGTCAGGCTTCATCATAACATCACACAATATAAATCTAAAATCTAGTGAAGATCTTCTAAATGCTCGTTAGCATCTCATAAATGCTCCCCATTTTAATGGTTTAAGGATGTTACATGGGTGGAGGGGCTGCTGATAAAAAAACAAGGCTCCTCAGTGTGGCATACTACTTGATGAGGAATGTTGTTACAGGGTGCCCCATCATTCTACTTAGCCTCCTGGAACTCTGGCATCTACATTGTTGAAGAAGAAGTGCATGTAGTATCTTACATTTGTTGTAGGTTTATGGAGGAATCAATGAGCAACCCCTGACATGTGAAATTTGCATTCACTAGTAGTATTAGCATGCTCTTGGCTTGACCAAAGGTGAAGAGTTAGCCATTTCCATAGGTATTGATCACCCCCGAATGCACACGGTGGTCCAACTTCACCTTAGAATGGCAAACCACATCTATCATGTAGGCAAATTGGTTGTTGTTGATCCCAATGTGTCACATGATGAATGTGACCAGGTCCCATTGGAATGTACTTGGTGTTGGTATGTATGCCCTGAGAGCCAATCATGGGATGATTGGTGGGATATATTTAGATTGATTTGATAAACATCAAATGCAAGCTTCCAATTCTTTCTGGTTCAATCATATGAGATAATGACAGAACAGATTGAATGTCTAGAGAATGACAGTACTCAATGACATATGCCTTCAGGTTCAGGACCTAAACAATGAGATCATACAGATGCTAAGAGTTTGTACATTCTTGTTATGTCCCTAGTCAGATGTCATTGTGGAAGGTAGATAGACAGCAATGACACACAAGACTAGATTGTGGTGTTGGTTGATGACAAAATCTCATTAGTCATGATATAGAGATATCAAACCAAACACATAGGTACTTGTTAGAGAACAAGTGTACCAGACAGACCCACCGTGAGTTTGACACATGGAACCATGACATGGTAGTCACAGTCAGTACTCACAGTGATGGTGGTGAGTGTGATTCTTTGACCTGAAATCACTACACTCAACACATGTCATTGGGCACACTTTGATATCATCAAACGCAGTCCTGAAACATGGGTTGTTATAAAGGTGATGATTGGGTGGCTTTGACACATGGGGCTTTTGAGGGGTGAGTGATAGATATGGGATTTGTCCCTCCTAAGGGAGTTTGATATCCAAGGCCACTTGATGAGTAGGATTGAAATGGGCGTGCGCACGCATGTCTGAATTAGTATGTGATATTGATGTCATACATATCTCTTCCAATCTGCTCTGAGATCAAGACAGTGAATGAACGTTGATAGGATGATTATTCCATGCCTCGAGTTCATTCGGGATATCAGTGACAAAGGAATTATACATTTGTTGTAACACCATTCACAGATTGTAGGATTGAAAGTTGTTCTCCAACTTTCTATTTTCACTTGGGTAGCACTGATGTGTGATTATGCACCGCTCTTTGCTTGTGAAGTCATAAGTATTATGGACTTTCACTGCCAACGTGAAATGGACCTGTAGGATCACACACATAGGATTTAACCTGGAAGAGGAGTTTTGTCCACAAACAATGTTTCGATTGATTGCTAAAGGAGTTGAGTAGTTCAATTAAACACTCAATCAATTGATAGCTCAGTATCATTATGTTCAAGGTGTTGGACTGATTGATTAGAGTATCGGATTGATTGAAACCGCAATTGACTAATTCTGCACAATTTGCACTCCCAACTGATCGGCTCATGTGATGAACTGGTCGGCTAAGCTTGGTGAACCGGTCGGCTCAAGTGGTGAGTCAATCATCTCAAGGATAGAGTGAAATGATTGCTTCAAGTGTTGAAATGATCGATTCAACTCGTGCAACCGAGCAAGTTGGGAAAGTAGGATTGGTGAGAATTTTCCTTTCATTTCACTTGCCCAATTTGATTGGAACAAGGATTGGTATTTGATACCAATTAGAAACAAAAGATGGAAAGTCAATAGGGAACTGATCAGGACCATGAACCGATCGGTTCAGAAATGGACCAACCGGTTGAGGTGTCCCAACCGATCGTTTGAGGTGTCAACCGACCCATTCAGGTCCCCAACCGACCGTTTCAGTTGTAAAATGATTGGTTCAGGTTGCGAGTTGGTTGTTTTATGGAAAATCTCAAACCCTTCTACTCCTGCTTTTAGTCTCGCATTGCCAGGGATAGAGAGCCATGTCCCATGACCCTCCTATATATATAGGGGTATTGGGGGTTTCTCAAAGTACAAACCAGTCCAACCAGTTGCTATGTGAAGTTGTTGTTCTCTCTGGATTTGGTAACCGAGAGAGAGCCCAAGCAAGTGCTACCCAATAAGGGAGGCACAACAAGGGAAAGACAACTGCAGAAAGCAATTGGTGGCAGGAGAGTGTGTCGGCGACTAGTACGCTAACAGGAGGGTGCGACTCCTGCCAATTCCTTGTGGGACAAGGAGATTGGAGTTCCAAGTGGTCCGTGTGGACTACTTCAGAGGCGGGAGGTTTCTGCCGCTAGGAGCTGCACATACACCGTACAAGATAGGAGGTGAGGACCGCACAAGGCACGAGGTATTGTCACCGAGCAAGCCTTGGGACAAGGTATGATTCCACAAACCATCCTTTCCTATTGTATAGACGTTGACGTGTTTCCGTGTTCTGGGTTTGGGGGAGAAAATTTTTGTTTCCGCTGCCTTCTCTACTTCCTCTAAAACCCAACAGTGCTATTAGAGCCACGTCAACTGCTCTATACTTTAGGGATTATCGATATGATTGATTTTGGTTTGTCGCCTTTATTTATTGCATACGATACAAATAAAATTGGATTTATGCATGTCCAATCCTAAATCCACAAATCCCAATTTACATATATGATATGTATTATTAATGCACTTGATACGCGTCGCCCTTAAATGAGTTTTGTGTTGGATGTATAGCGTGATTATGGCCAATAAACCCTATCTGTGTATGGTTGTATGTGGTTGGTTGCATCTCAGTCTGCGCACCGATCTTCCTTCTCCTATTCCTGATGTAAATCAAAATAATTCGAGATTTCTTTCCTACTTTTTCTCCCCTCGAATGTAACTCGAGGTTTCTCTTTTAACAATGTAAAATAGGATAGAATTTTATTTCTTGTTATGTCGAAGAACGACGGACATCCTGACGACAGCTGGACGATCGGTCCAAGGAGTGAACTGATCGGTTGACGTTCCAGACGATTGGTTCAAGGAGTGAGCCGATCGGTTGATGACCGGTTCGAGGAGCGAGACGAGCGGGTGGCGGCCATGATGAGATGCATGATGACCAGGTGAACCGATCAGTTGGTGGAGCCAACCGATCGGCTGGTGGCACCAATCCGACCAGACTGATGGCGAGTCGATCATTCATGTGATGAATTGATCAAACCCAGAAAGGCAAAGCACAGAGTTCATCTTGTACAGGTTGCATGTGATGTAGACCTAGATGACTGTGATTCCTCTTGGCTCGAGGAATCACATTAGGATGGCCATAATCATCGCTTTTATCGTTTTGCATGTTTTCTATGGGATATAGCATGTATATGATATGTACTATGTATTGTGGTGATTGGATATGTATATGTATATAAAAACCAAATCCCTCATTAAATATTAAGTTTTAGATGCCTTCCAAATGCGACACACATGAAAAGATTGATCGACCAAGTGTGGGCACGCCCAAGCGTGGTGCACCGTCTATCTCGTGGAAGCGTGAAGGATGGATATGTGGGTCTGCCCAAGCAGGGTGCATATTCATCGTGTTTCCTTTGGGTTAGACTTAACAAGGTGACCTAGATAGGATCTAGCACCTTGAGGCATGGAAATGATCATGGCAAGGAGTTGCATATGACATCTTATCAAGAGTTGCATATGATGCAATTGGCAAGAGTTGCCTACCTGAGAGATCTAAGTTGTGGGTGACAGCCCAAGCTGGTCCATGACTTAGAGGATTTCAGGATCTTACCCACTAGAAGGTTGTACGCTACAATCTTCCGAATTGATGGTGAGGGCTATCAATTTGAAGTAAAATAGTGGGAGTGGTAATTAATTAAAGTCCTAATTATATCGTCAACTTTTCAAATCAATCAAATAAGTCAAAAATGAGTTTTTGGACTAAAATTGCATATTTTCCTTTTGTAGTACAAATGGAAACAAACAACAATCACTTTTCTTTGCAATCGGTCCTTGAAAAGGACAAGCTAAATGGGACAAACTTCCACGACTGGTATAGGACATTGAGAATTGTTCTCACTCAAGAATAAAAGCTCTATGTCCTGGATACTCCAATTCCATAGGAACCTGCTCCTAATGCACCAAAAGCAGAAAGGGACGCTTACAAGAAGCATTCTGATGATGCCATTGATGCAAAGTTCTTGATGTTGTGCTCTATGAACCATGAGTTGCAGAGACAACATGAGAACATGGGTGTCATTGAGATGATTCAGCATCTCAGGAACATTTATGAAGATCAAGCACGACAAGAGAGATATGATGTCTCAAGGGCACTGTTCAAGTGTGTCATGACAGAAGGAGATCCAGTTGGTCCTCACACACTCAAGATGATTGGGTATGTGGAGAACCTGCAAAGACTGGGAATTCCACTGAGCCAAGAGTTGGCTACTTATGTGATACTACAATTGTTGTCAAAATCCTACAGTCAGTTTGTGATGAACTACAACATGAACAACTTTGATAGGCCACTGTCAGAGTTGTTGGGCATGTTGAGGAAAACCGAGACACAGATGAAGAAAGACAAGCCTAAGTCTGTGATGGTGATCACGAGCAAGAAAGGCAAGTCCAAGCGTAAGGGCAAGGGCAAAGCTAAGAAAGGTTATGATGCTAGCCAGGAGCCCAAGTCGTCTTCAACTCTCAAGGCCAAGGGAGGCGTGACCAAGAAAGGAAATTGCCACCATTGTCAAAAGCCATGACATTGGAAAAGGAATTGTCCTCTCTATCTGGAAGAACAAAAGAAGAAGGAGGCGACAGCCGTCTGTACTTAAAGGTGTCATGAAAGTAAACTTGTAACACTTTTGAGGTATATGATACCAAGATGTAAAGTATAAAGCACTCAATAAATGGGGCAAGTGTTTCCGCCATAGATAGGAGTACTTTAGTTTATTTTCAGCCTAAAAGGCATGTAATACAGTTATGAACTTCTATTTCATATTTTCCAATAGATAGAAGCACTTTATTTTTTCATATTGTATGACAATGATGGCAATCAATAAAGAGATGTTTCAATTTCTAAAGATATGATCTTTGTGGCAATGCCTTGTTTATCTTGTGGTATTTGATGTGCATAAGATAAAATGATACCTAATAGTTATAGATAACTCAAACAATCAAATTAGCATAAATCATGAGAAATTCATATCTAGTTTCCATATGATGGATAAATCTAGACTCTTTTGGTTAGAGAACCAGTAAGAGACATGAATATCTTGAACATGATTAATCAATCTTCACTAATGGTAGTGGGAGAATGATTATCCTATTAGGTATGATACATGTGATGTATTTACATACCTATTGGAACAAATGCTAATACTTCAAATGGTGTTTAGAGAAATACCAATATGAATATCTTGAAGTGTTCAAGATTATCATAGATGAAGTGCAAATTTGGTAAAGTGTTAATTCTTGATGAGATCAATGAATGAAATACTTGGACCAAATGTTTGAGATCCTTATGAGTGATTATGATAATGTATCATAGTGAACTCATGATTAAGGCATGATGATGTCTAAATCAAGAAGGGATCATACTCTAAGGAGTTAGAGAATGATTATCAAATAATTGAATTCTTCTTAATAAAAGAATACCCCACATTAATAAAGGACATTGAGAATCACAAGGAGTTGTGAGTTCTTATATCCTTGATAGATACACCTCAATTATCTATGTGATGAGTTGTTCATGTGATGAGTCAACTATCTAGATGAATATGAGGAACCAGATTTTGAGTTATGGTATATGACCATTACATCCTAAATGACTTCCATGTGAACCATAAGGTATGACCTTGATGGTAGCACCCATTGGATGGAAATCCATAAGTGCAAATGAGTCTTAAGTGTTAAGACACATGGATAATATTTTGAGAAGGATGATGCTTGTTGATTGCAACTTAATGACTAAGACATTTCGCATATGGATACTAAAACTACATTCCTATCAGGAATAAAACAAGGATGTGTACTTGACACAACCTATAAGGTTTATGAATCCACTAATGCAAATGAAGTCTATAAGTTACAATGGACTAATCAATGTGATTGATTGAGTACAAGCAACTCAGAATTGGATCTTTACTTTGATGATATAGTCAAAGGGTTTGACTGATATGTCAAAGATAAAGAAGGGATCTGTGATTTAGTGGGAGCGTGTTCAAATTCCACATGTTGATGTGAAATGGAAATGTTCTAGAATAGAAATCCAAAAGTGGAAATTATCTTTAAGGAAGATAGAGATGTTTCCAATGTGATAGGAATAGAGATCTATAGAGATAGTTCTCGAAAACCTCTTGACCTGAAAATAGAAAGCATACATTGGCAATCTGTACTGAAGGGTTCAGTATGCACAGATTCAGTGGGAGAAAACTTGTCCATGTTACATGGAGTTAGTATCCCAAGGCCAAGTGTCCAATTCTTATGAATAATGGGAACACTAAGAATAGATGTGGATCTATCATGTATGTAATCATCCCATTATCTTGCATGGCAAGAACAAAATGCATTCATCATCTTGTATGTATGACATGGCAATATGATGTGCTCATCCTGATAACTCGTATGTGGGACATGACGAGTGGATGTCTGTCTACATCCAATAAGGGTTACTGGAAACCATAAGAACTTGATAAGTACTTGAGAAGTACTAGTTCTATGTAGATAAGGAAGAGTTCGATGTAAGGAGTTACATTGATGCGAACTTCTGAAAGGACAGAAAATAAATCGCAAAATATATATATGATATATAAAAGTAAAATTTTTATTGATAATTGGAAGCGTTCCAATAAAACCATTTAAAAGGAAATGTCGAGTATCTATGTGTTAGAGAACAACTGTGGATACTATATGGATCTAGAAGTTCATGAGATGAACTTATAGATATTCCGCTCATTGATGACAAGTATGGAATCCTTGATCATGCAATGTGGCTAAGAGTTAGCAAAGGAATACTAGATCACATATTATGGCAACTCCATCTCATACGTGTGACGTACAACGAAGAGATGTGAGACATGCAATTTATACTGACTTTGGCAAGGTGTTTCCATTACTCACTAGGTTCGCACTAGAGCACAGTAACATGTGGGACATGTTTGAAGGTCACTATGAATATGATTCAAGGGTGATTGGCTCGCAGTGCAAGTGGGAGTCTGTTGGTATGTATTCCCTAAGAGCCAATCATGGGATGATTGGTGGGATACATTAAGATTTATTTGATAAACATCAAAGGCAAGCTTCCAATTCTTTCTAGTTCAGTCATATGATATAATGACAGAATAGATTGAATGTCTAGAGAATGACAGTACTCAATGATGTATGCCTTTAGGTTCAGGACCTGAACGATGAGATCATACAGATGCTAAGAGTTTGTACATTCTTGTTATGTCCCTAGTCGGATGTCATTGTGGAAGGTAGATAGACAGCAATGACACACAAGACTAGATTGTGGTGTTGGTTGATGACAGAATCTCATTAGTCATGATATAGAGATATCAAACCAAAGGCAGGTACTTGTTAGAGAACAAGTGTACCAGACAGACCCACCGTGAGTTTGACACACGGAACCATGACATGGTAGTCATAGTCAGTACTCACAGTGATGGTGGTGAGTGTGATTCTTTGACCTAAAATCACTACACTCAACACATGTCGTTGGGCACACTTTGACATCATCAAACGCAGTCCAGAAACATGGGTTGTTATAAAGGTGATGATTGGGTGGCTTTGACACATGGGGCTTTTGAGGGGTGAGTGATAGATATGGGATTTGTCCCTCCTGAGGGAGTTTGATATCCAAGGCCACTTGATGAGTAGGATTGAAATAGGCATGTGCACACATGTGTGAATTAGTATGTGATATTGATGTCATACATATCTCTTCCAATCTGCTCTGAGATCAAGAAAGTGAATGAACGTTGACAGGATGACTATTCCATGCCTCGAGTTCATTCGGGATATCAGTGACAAAGGAATTATACATTCGTTGTAACACCATTCACGGATTGTAGGATTGAAAGTTGATCTCCAACTTTCTATTTTCACTTGGGTAGCACTGATGTGTAACTAGGCACCACTCTTTGTTTGTGAAGTCATAAGTGTTATGGACTTTCACTGCCAATGTGAAATGGACCTGTAGGGTCACACACATAGGATTTAACCTGGAAGAGGTGTTTTGTCCACAAACAATGTTTAGATTGATTGCTAAAAGATTTTAGTAGTTCAATTAAACACTCAATCAATTGATAGCTTAGTATCATGATGTTCAAGGTGTTGGACTGATTGATTAGAGTATCGGATTGATTGAAACCGCAATTGACTGATTCTACACAATCTGCACTCCCAACCGAACGGCTCATGTGATGAACCGATCGAATGAGCTTGGTGAACCGGTCGGCTCAAGTGGTGAGTCGATCGGCTCAAGGACAGAGTGAAATTATTACTTCAAGTGTTGAAACGATCGATTCAACTGGTGCAATTGAGCAAGTTGGGAAAGTACGATTGGTGAGAATTTTCCTTTCATTTCACTTGCCCAATTTGATTGGAACAAGGATTGGTATTTGATACCAATTAGAAAAAAAAGATGGAAAGTCAATCGGGAACTGATTAGGACCACGAACCGACCCGTTCAGAAATGAACCGACCGGTTAAGGTGTCCCAACTGATCGGTTTAGGTGTCAACCGACCGGTTCAGGTCCCCAACCGACCGTTTCAGTTGTGAAATGATCGGTTCAGGTCCCCAACCGACTGTTTCAGTTGTGAAATGACCGTTTCAGTTGTGAGTTGGTTGTTTTGTGAAAAATCTCAAACCCTTCTACTCCTGCTTTTAGTCCCGCATTGCCCGAGATAGAGAACTCTGTCCCATGACCCTCCTATATATATAGGGGTATTGGGGGCTTCTAAAAGTACAACCCAGTGCAACCAGTTGCTCTGTGAAGTTGTCATTCTCTCTGGTTTTGGTAACCGAGAGAGAGCCCAAGCAAGTGCTACCCAATAAGGGAGGCACAACAAGGGAAAGACAATTGTAGAAAGCAATTGGTGGCAGGAGAGTGTGTCGGTGACTAGTATGCTGACATGAGGGTGTGACTCCTTCCAATTCTTTGTGGGACAAGGAGATTGGAGTTCCAGGTGGTCCGTGTGGACTAGTTCATAGGCGGGAGGTTTCTACTGCTAGGAGGACAACCTTCAATCCCGCCAGTCCCGGTGCGACTAGGAGCTGCACAGACACCATCCAAGACAGGAGGTGAAGACCGTGCAAGGCGCGAGATATTATCACCGAGTAAGGCTCGGGACAAGGTATGATTCCACAAACCATCCTTTCCTATTGTATAGATGTTGACGCATTTCCTTGTTCTGGGTTTGGGGGAGAAAATTTTTGTTTCCGTTGCCTTCTCTGCCTCCCCTAAAACCCAACACTTGGATTGTTGTCTGATTGAGTTGTGAAAGTAGAGAAGCATGGAGTTTTCCACACTCACCTTTCATCCAATCACATTAGACCACAATATGTAGAAGTCAACATGCTAACTGCCACTTGACTGTCCATCTTGGGCATGATTGGTGCATTTTAGACTACCTCAGGTTACAACTATCCAATTACACTTGAGTAGATGCAACTTAGGAAAAAATACATGGGATCTTTCAAAATTTATAAGGGACCTAGTCTAACAAACTCACTTAGATTATTCCCACTTCACCTGCAAGTGCACAGGGTCATGTTGTAGTGTAGGCAAGTGGCAAGAGAAGGGTCGATCCTCAGGGAGAGAGGTGGACTAGAGCTAAGTTAATGTGAGCTATGGTACTAAAGTGGAGTGTAGGATTTTAGGGTTTAAATGTGGGTTTTGGTTTATTACACTACAATTGCAAGCAATTAACAACAAGAAGGAGACTAGATTACGCTATGCAAGTTAAGACTAATACGCTAGGTTAAACATGTAATTAAGTAAGAGAAAGAAGAACTACTCTACAATAGTAAGGTAATTAACAACTAAGAGTAAAGTTAAGCACTAAAGAAAGAAAGAACCTAGGTTATCACTACGTAACAAAATTAATACAAGCAAGCTCAAAAGAGCCCAAACTACTTAATAAAGACATATCTATCAAGAACTAAGCGATCAACTAAGAAGTAACAATGGAAATTAGCCAAACTAGCATTAACAAGATAAGGTTAAAAGGTGGGTTTTAAGCAATAAGATGGATATGTGGGCCGTTTGGGAATGAAACTTTGATATTAGTTGTGTGAGGTTACATAACAATTAAGGTTTATATCTTCATACTAGATTACCAAACCAAATAATAAGACAAGTGCTTTTGGAATATACCCTATGTTACAAATTGAAGAACTAGGTCTAGGTGTAATTCTAATAGGACTTGACAAGTCTAGGTTTATAGGGTAAATGGTATTAGGGAAATTGAGAGCCAAGGGTAGGAATGGGAGTAGAGATGAGGGTGTTTCACCTCATGTTACTTGCCATCTAGCCTTAAGAAAACTCTAGGCAATTTCACTAATCACACTTACACTAGCTACTTAGATCTCAGACCTACTTGTTGGAGAAGGGAGTTGTATGTGGGAATAAAGGGTGCTAGCTAGGGATCCACTATTTGGACCTAGGAGCAATTCCTAAGATAGCGACATACATTCCATTTTCCCCTAGAAGCTAAGTGTCATAAAGCATCATAAAACAAACAATCCGTGTTTGAAAGCACAAACCACAAGAACGATAATGGGAAATGAAAAAGAAGCAAGAGGCAATCATCATAGAATGGAAATATGTTCGTTCAAAGTTATTTTATCCCAACAAGGTATCAAAGTAATATTTTAACCCCAAACAACCCACCACTAGGGTCTTATCTAGACATGATCATACAAAATAGCAAAGAAAGGAGAAAAAAGGGTTAGGAATCCATGGAGCTCATGGAATCTTCTTCTCCTTCACCTCCTAGATGATTTAGAGCATGGCTCCTCCTCTACGGTAGGTGAATAAAATTGATATATGGGGTATTATGGTGGGAAATCTAGAAAACTAGGTTTGTATGGTGGAAATAGAGTGGCAATGGAGTGGGAGGTAGGTGAAAGGTTTGGAAAGTAGTAAATGGCTATGGAGAAGCTAGAGGGGTGCTAGGGAAGCTAATGTTCGTGATGTGACTACCACCTATGTATATATAGGTGGTGGGGAGGCACTAGGGTAAGTGGGGGTAAATAGTGGAGAAAATGGGTAGGTTTAGGTGGTCACCACGGCCATGGAGACGTGCCAGAGTTGTGGTGGGGTTATAAGGAATGGTCGTGGGAAATAGAATGGCTGAGGTGGAAGTGAGATGTAAGTATGTATGGTGGTCATGGCCTTGGCGGGTTCCACAGTCGTGGGTATAGGGTAGCACAGCCATGTTGGGTAGCATGGCCGTGTTGGAGGAGGTTGTCATAGGAGAGGTTCCTCTAAGGTTGTCTTGTCTTCAGTTCACCACGGTCTTGGCGGTCACCATGGGTGAGGTGGCCTTCAGTGGCCACAGTCATGCTTATGGCCCTGATCGTGGTCATTCATGTGTAATATGAGTCGACTTATTGTTGATTTTTGGGGTTTTGAAGAATTAATCACCACGGTCATGGCATGGGACACGAGTGAGTTGGGGCTCCCTGGCCATGACCATTCTGAGGACCAAAGTTGTGGTGTCTTTAGTGACCATGTCCATTTTGCTGGCCACAATCATAGTCATTCATGTGTGAAATTGGTGAAGTCCCTGTGACTTTTGGACATTAATTCACCATGACCTTGGTAGTTAGCCATGACTATTTTGGGGCTTCTTGCTACTTATATCAACTCTAACTTCTTCATTTTACCTCTTTTTTCTTTGGATTTATTGTTATGCACTCAAAGAGAGCTCGGGGAAGAGGTAGGTCCAATCTTAGGATACAAGGACACAAAGATGTTCTTTATATCCCTCCCTTTCATCATTGCATGCATAAGTACCCTGAAAAACACACAAAAGGAGATATACGTGCATTTGACATAAAAGATCACATTGGAGGAAATACCTTGCAATCTATAATGTTTAGATGTCATTATCATGCAAAAATACACAGGATGGAGCCTTAAAACAGGGTTGTATCAAGAATGCAGTTCATGATCACTTGGTGAACATAGTAAAGCGTCAAGCTATAGATGTGCGAAGACTTAATTTTGTTGTGGGTGAATGTGTATATCCTAGTATGCATCTTCTAGGCTTGATGGGTGTTGAAGTCATTGTTGGCTGTCTCAACCCAGACCCTAGACATCTACGTAGTCAATGGAAGAGTGTGAAATCCATCCATACCGTTTTTCCTCAGTGACCCTCGAACTTTGGTTCACCATGCGGACATAATGGACATCATGGCACACTTCCTATAGAATGTTGAGTGTAGCTTTGAACTCATGGGTGAGCCTAAGATACAAATCAGAATCTATACACACAAGGACAATGAGGGTGAATACTCCAGGTATCATTCAACCTGATCACGGGGTGTGAGGGAGATAGTGGTCATGGGTTGGTGTACCTCAGGTCAACGAGTATCAACCCTTCTTGTCTCAGTGAATAAAATCTCTTGTTTTGTTCCTAAGTGTGTAACATAGGGGGAGGAACAACCTCCTAGGCAACATAGGAATTGGTGATGGGTGACTCTCTAGCTGATGTAGAGTCACGTGATGAAGATGAATGGCGTAGAGACGCCGCTCAATCTCTAGAATATCTCTAGTAGTCTCCTACAGATGAAGCTCATTGTGACATCCCTCTAGATGAACCTTCATAGTGTCTTGCCATAGTGTGAAGTCTTAAGTCACAACGTGATGAGACTACACCTTGCTAGAGACGTCCTCTACAAAATCATCCAACTCCCCACTATGGGGCTCCATGAGCGTAGGAGACACATCAGTCGTCGGGCTTAGATTCACATAACCTTGAGTCCATTAATGCTCAATGTGGGATATCGTCTGCATATTTTGAATTTGTGGACTGTGTTGTGCATACTAGGTTCTGTGGCTCTAACCTATTGGTGTGATAGTGGGTTTCGATGAAAATAACTCCCTTCTCCCATCCTCCTTGAAAGGGTTATCTTGAGCCTCTCAAATTTGTTCCTCATGTCATCCATGCCACAGTTGGTGGATAGAAATGAACAACAACGAGAGAGAAGAGATCCAATCGAACTAGATTGAATTCAGCCAAAAAGCTGATGAAAATGAGTCGCTTGTCAGGTTGAATTCAGGAAAAATGGATCTAAATTCGACAAAAATGATGGTAAAGATTAGTCATCTATTATGACAATGCAATGTGGTAGGTTTTATGGTGGTAGCATCAAATCCGGTCCTCTTTGGCTTCCTTTGCAGTGGTGGTGGTGACTTTAAAGCAGTGTCATTCCATACTATTAGTGTCACGAAGGGAGCACAATAGGGTGACAGGGAACAACGTAGTGTTGGCATTGTGTAGTAGTGCGGTGTTGACTTCAGGTATTGTGGCTGGGGGTGGTGGCGGTTCGGCTATGGTGTTGCAAAGTGGTGTTGTAGTAGGTGTTGTAATGGAGTCTGATGCCATTGTGATGATCTGGTAGTTAAGGTGGCATTGTGTGTTTGTGCTGCAGTGGTGGGGCGATGTGGCGGCCCACTCTGGTGTTGTAGAGTGGTGTTGTGGTGTAGGTGTCATCTGTACATTGGTTGTTTGGAGGTCTTCTAGTGATGCAATTGTAAAGCGGCATGGGGGTGGCTGCTCAGGCACAAGGGCGAAGAGAACTTAGGTTTTGATCGCACATAGAGTGAAGGAAAGAACCCACATAGTTGATTTTAGTTGAAATCCTTCCCTTCTATATGCGGTAGGCTAACCCTGGGGTCGAATTTGATCGAACTGGATTGAATTTGATTGAATTCCAGTGGGGCCATTTTGAGTGGAGATTCAAGTAAGTGGTCATATGCAACTGATGTGATAGTCTGGCAACTGCAAACTAACACCCATCAGTCCAGTGGGTCTGACAGTTGTTTCTTTGTTACTTGCCTGTCTAATGGTCTGACCATTTGATTGGGAAGAAAAAGGTGTGGAAAAGTGCAGAAAAAAATAAAAGGATGAATTCGACTGAACACAACTAAATTTGATCGAATTTGTCCAGCAAAAATTTATCTCCAGAATCTTCTCAGAGGGACAATCTTATGTGCATCAGAAAGCTAAAATAGTGGGAAAAAGGGTGTTATAGAAGACTGAGAAAGTCAGTTAAAAGTACCAAGATTCCTTCTCATTTTTCGAGAGAAGGGGTACAAAAATATACAGTTGAATTCGATCAAATTAAACCAAATGTCGTCAAATTCAGTTAGAATACTTAAAATCTAAGTATTAGAACACTATGTCCATTCGACTATGATATATATACATACACACAGATATATATATATATATATATATATATATATATATATATATATATATATATATATATATATATATATATATATATATGGGTATATCTTCGCTACCCGTGCGGGTAACTAAGATTCGCTACCCGTGCATCAGTTTTGTAATGGGAAGGTATGTATTTGTAATGAGACGATCGACATTGTAATACAAAGACTCGTTTTGTATTACAACGCTGTTACAGCGAATCTTAGTTACCCGCACGGGTAGCGAAGATATACCCTATATATATATATATATATATATATATATATATATATATATATATATATGGGTATATCTTCGCTACCCGTGCGGGTAACTAAGATTCGCTACCCGTACATCAGTTTTGTAATGGGAAGGTATGTATTTGTAATGAGACAATCCAAATTTGTAATGAGACGATCGACATTGTAATACAAAGACTCGTTTTGTATTACAACGTTGTTACAGCGAATCTTAGTTACCCGCACGGGTAGCGAAGATATACCCTATATATATATATATATATATATATATATATAGAGAGAGAGAGAGAGAGAGAGAGAGAGAGAGTGAGGCTAGAATACACTCGAGTGTATTATGAGCCAAATACACTCAAGTTTTAAATCGTTAGATTGGATTTTCATATCAGATCAGGAAACAACAGTTTAACGCCCATTCAGGCTGACATTCTCCGTAATTGGCCATCAAATGGGTCCCCCACCAGTCTGTAACCTCTCGCCCTCCCCCTCTCTCTCATTTCTCACGAGCGTCCTCTCTCTCTCTCTCATTTCTCTCTCTCTCTGGGGAACCTCACTCTACCTCATCAGAATCGCCATTTTTCTTCCCCAATTCTCCTCGTGTAGCTCCGATCAGCAGACCGCTCCGTCCCACATCGACAGTGCCAACCATCCATCCGCCAACAGTGCTAGCACCAGCAGCGCCAGCCATCTACCCGCCATCCTCCCGGCACCAGCACCAGTAGTCAGCCATCTGCCCGCCCCTAGCAATGCGCCCACCCACAGTGGCACCAATGCCAGAAAGAGCCCCATTGGCAGCAATCCGCCCACCCACAGCGGCAACAACGCCAGTAAGAGCCCCCATTGTCAGCAACACTGGCAATCCGCCCCATCGGCAGCAACATCGGCAAGCTGCGTTCTAGTTCCCTGCATTTGCATTCTAGTTCCTAGCAACATCGACAACAACACCGTCTGTTCACTAAAAAGTAGCCTCCAACAACCTTCTAGTTCCTTGCATTTGCTGGTTAGTGGTTGCATTCATTGTTTCTCCTCTTTCGTTCATTCCCTGCAATCTCGTCTCTTTGATTTCCACTGAGTCAATGATTTCCAATGAATCAAATTTTTTATATGTTGGGTTAGGCATCCCCAAACCATGGCGGATCCCAAAGGAAATAGCTATTTGTCAACATGTAATAGCTTTAGTCAGAAATCTATAATGAGAAGGGGGGCCAAGCATTGCAAATGCGGTGAGTTAATTGAGGCTAAAATAGCTAAGACACAGAAGAACTATGGTCAAGTGTTCTTTGGGTGTCCCAACTACAACAAACAGGTATATTTCATTGAATGCTTATTTAAATTTTTATGAAATTCAGTACTTGTGGTATTAGTATTATTGGGTAAGTTATGTCTTATTGTTTGCAGGGACATCCATATTGCAATTTTTTCAAATGGGCAGATCCAACTCCAATAGTTAAGTAAGAGTCTAAGAACTTGCAACGTGATACAGAATTACAGACTGCCAAGACTAAGGAACAAAGAGCAACAACAAAACTTCGATGTTGTTTGGTTGTATTAGTAGCTTCACGGGTTATGTTTATACATCTGTATCAAAGAAGGTGTACTTGTACTTAGATGGGTGGGTATCAAACAAATGTACTGAACAATTGGTTGCTAATCTTGTACTTATCCAATGACTAAATGAATGAATGGCTGGTTCTGGCTATATTGTATTCCATCATACCCTTGTTCAGATA
Source organism: Alisma plantago-aquatica (assembly GCA_963693085.1). Lineage (NCBI taxonomy): Eukaryota > Viridiplantae > Streptophyta > Magnoliopsida > Alismatales > Alismataceae > Alisma > Alisma plantago-aquatica. The sequence goes on from OY856411.1 coordinate 315,207,473, forward strand.
ATTCTTATCATTGTGTCTTTACATCATTGTGTTCAGATTCTGTGTTACTATTGTGTGTGGTTTGATATGTGTTATTCTATAAAATGAGATGTGGGTGCAGAAGGACATGTTATAAATTTCTGAATGTGATCTATTGACAAGTGATTGGATCAGGACATATTATATTCGACCAACTCAACCATCCAGCAACCAATTACAAGAAACCATCAAATACTGAATGTGGAACCTAATAATCTAATCCAGTGATGGCTGATTCTTGGTTATGAAATTTAATTAATTAAATGTGTAGCTGAATGCTCTTGATTGTTGTGTGACATTTGCTGGTTATGAATTAAATGTACACCCAAATGCTCTGGTTATGAAATCTAATCCAGTGATGGCTTAATGTGCAGTCGTAACATGAACAAAGTTAATGAATTAAACAACTGAACTGGATATATGGCTTGATGTGCAACCGAAACATGAACAAAGTTAATGAATTAAACAACTTGATAAATGGCTTGATGTACAGCTGAAATGTGAACAAAGTTAATGAATTAAACAACTCGATATATGGCTGATTGGTGGGTATGAATACAAAGCCTGAAAGCCAGAGCTGATCGTGCATATATGCTCCGTGCTTGGAATTAATTCTTGTGCATAAGTGACTGACTTGCATATCAGATTATGTGTTACCAACCCCACAACTATATATAGCTGCATATGAGAGACTGACTGCTATATCAGATTCTTGGAATTAATTCTTTAATTCTTGTACAAGGCTAGCTCAAGCTTTTTCTTTTCTTATTACACTTAATACCCATCTCAGTAGCCCTATCCAGTGCCGTTAAGAAATAGCAAGAAATAGCAAGCTATGGATTAAATGTACACACACGTAACCAACATATTTGTTGCTGCTACTGGATCATGTCCGAAGAAGAACCAAACACGCATAAATGCACAACTCAAGATTTATTCAGTAAATTCGGTTCAAAATGATTCACTACATAAAAGATTGCCTTGAATTTAAATTACTAACACATGGTTCAGTACATAAGAGATTGCCTTGAATTACAAACCACAAACCAGGAACTGACTAACACATGGTTCGGTACATAAGACACTGCCTTGAATACAAACCACAAACTAAGAAGTGACTAACACATAGTTTAGTACATAAGACATGACTATGAATTACAAACCACAAACCATGAATTGACTAACACATGGTTCAGTACATAACACACTGCCTTGAATTCAGAATGATCTCCAAAAAATCAATAACACATGCTTCAGGAGTTATTCTTCACTTGATTTAGAATGATCTCCAAGTACATCTGAAGTGGAGCAATCTTTGGTAGCCTGCCAATGAAATCAGTAGCATCAAACTTAATTTTTAATACAAACTCGCTTAGAAACCAAAAATGTAGACTAAATTGTTACATACCCCTATTTTGCATGTTCGACTATTATGTCCTTTTCCATTACATGTACTACAAGTTATTTGTTTTTTAGCTTTTAACTCATCTTGTGGTTTAAACCATTGAGGTTTTCTTCTCCCTTTACAATGAGATGTGGGTGGATCTCGTAGTGGCATTTCATGTTCTACATATTGGATTCTAGGCACGCATTGACTTCCTTGAGTTGGAATATGAGTTTGAGAAGATGGTATGCCTTCTTCACTATAGCTCGACCACATGTTTTGTTGCAAAACTAGCATTTCATCATATGATTTTTCAAATAACTCTTTCATCATAATGTAATTGTCCTTGTTGTGAGAAGCTATGGCAACCAGCAGCATTGCGGATCTGCATAGTGAATTATATCTTGTCAAAGGGGTACTTCCATCAACATCCGCCTGGGTTTCTTTAGCAAAATGAATTGTCTTTGTCGATTTTGCATCCATTTTCCAATGATTCAACACATACAAAGGTGGTATCTTACAGACTTTAAGATAAAGCAATAGTTTTAGAACATGAGCACATAAGATGCCAGCAAATTGAAATAACTTACATTCACAAATGATTTCTTGTATATTCTGGTTGATTTGTACTTTGTAGCTCTTCTTAGATATGAAGACAGGTACCTCACCACCTACACGTGAAATTTGATATACACTATATTTACTAACCTCTTCTATGTCATAGCATGTGAGCTTCATTTTCCCTTTGCAAATCTTGCAAACTGATCTAGTGTACACATCTCTTACATGTTTCTCAATGGGATATAAAGAGCATAATGTCGGTTGGCCATTCTTGGATCTATAGTCGTCTTCATCCTCTTTGTCATATCGGTTCTCCACCACCTTCTCGAAGACTTGGACAAATTTAAACAAGGACAAGTGATTGTTTACATGATCTTTGAATATTGCATTCATACTCTCACTCCTCTGTGTTGTAGACATGTTGGCAAAAAAAGTGTCTCTGAAGTATACAGGTATCCATTGCTCTCTGATATTCCACAACAAACTTAGATGTTTGTTATCGCTCAATTTGTATGAGGATATCATCTTCTCCCATCTTTCTTCAAACTCATCAATGGTAATGGGGTGATTGATGCAAGATTGGAACTCTTCAATGAAGCCTGCAACTGTACCATAGATCACACCTAGATGTTCATGTGATTTTCTCATTATATGCCATTGACAACAACGATGCACTGCATTAGGAAAAAATACAGATTGCCTTCTTCATTGTTGGATCTTGATCAGTTAAGATTGCATTTGGGTGTTTTCCATACATTTCTTCTAGAAACGTTTGAAAGACCTACACAAAAGACTCGGTAGTTTCATCCCGTAATAAAGCACAACCAAAAAGAGTAGATTGTTTTTGATGATTCTTACCAATGAAAGGTGCAAAGGGCATGTTGTATCTATTAGTCATGTAAGTTGTGCCAAAAGTAATTACATCTCCAAAAACTTGATATGTCATTCTTGATTTAGCATCAACCCAGAAGATAGTGCATGCACAACCCTCTTCATCATATTGCACAGAATAGAAGAGTGTGGGGTTTTCTGCTTGTAATTTTCCGAAATGGCCCATGGTAGATGCTACATCAACACCTATGTATCTCCTTCACAAACCAATAAGTGTGTTTCTTAGATCTTTCCTTGTGAATGTCACATTATGGATGCCTCCTTGTTGGCTAGCAATAAGTGACATTATTTGTGCACTAGAAATATTCTGATCATGCATTGCATGAATCAAATCTTGAACCTCAACAGACATTCGACGCTGTGCGCGGTGGAACATATTTTTTGATGGACTATTTGTGAGATCATGGTTATGCTCTTTCTCAAAGCTGGTAACCACCCACTTTGTGTCCTCTGCTAGCTTGACTCGCATTTGTGCCTTGCATCCTGTTCAATTGGAAATGATATCTTTTTGAGGGGTTCCATTCTCACCATTGTCTTCCTTTTTCTTTACTTTGTGCAGTACTTCCCTGGAGCACATGAATACCCTACTTGTGCCTTTTTTTGTTTTAGTTGAAACATATTGATTTCCCTTCTTTATACTAAATCAAATGTGATATGCATATTTATTGTAAAATTTCTCTACTTCATAAAGACTATCAAACACCAATCCCATATAAGGTTCAGGTTCAGATTGAACTTCAACCCTTTCATTTCCTGATAGGTTTTCATTTTCATCCAGTGCTTGGTCATAAACCAACCGATCTATTCGAGTCAAGCCATCAACATCATGAGAAAAATACAAACCTAAATAAGAATAAAATTTTCATCCACATAAGTTTAAAAATCCAATTTATAATAAAAAACGAGATCTCATAAAAAGAGGAGATCTAACCAGCTAGGATTTGTGAGGGGGTAGTGCCTTCCATACCAAGCCAAGTTTGAGAGATGTTATCTTCCATATCTTTCAAATGTAAAATATAAAAAATTATCATTATCGAGTCACAAATATAGTCAAGAATTACCAAATTATTTGCAATAAGTCTGCTTGACATGGAAAGTCAATAGATGATAAAACATGAACAAACAAATTTTCGACAAATAATTATGTATAAACTCATTAAATACATGTTCGTTGATGAAGCTTTTTATATCTTTCCTTCATTCTTTTAAATCAATGATTTCCTTGAGAAAAGTATTAGGTTCATAACAATATTTAAAAAGTAGACCCATACAAGACGATGTATGTTTATTTCCTAAATTTTAGAATTATATATGCATGTTTAAAAAGGCACATTAACCAGCAATGTACCTAGAATCGAAGCCTATTTGATTGGCTCAAGCATACATAAACCAAGACCAACCCTAAACATAAAACTAATTACAAAAATGAACTAAACCCGTACTAGAATTTAGGGAACTGTAATGTGTAAATCATGCCACTGTCATATGGTATATTATAAGTCAATTTGAATATTGAGTAAAAATTGGTATATTAATTGTTTGACAACAAATGCAGATATCACTTACCGGAAAAATGTTACTGGAAAAAAAATGTATTTTGATTTTGAGAGGGGGCAGTTGATGATTATCAAAAAATTGTGGTAGCCGACGGGCCACTGGCGGCAACGCACTGCTGTCTGTTCGATAGGTGGTTGGGGGTGAGGTGTTTGACGGTCGGGATGTCGGAATGTGCGCCGAGGTAGTTGACTTTAGCTGAGAAGCCAACTAGTGGGCCGAGGAAGATGGTTACTCTAACGGAAAATGGTTACTCCAGAGGAGGAGCACCTTGCTGAAGCGGCAGCGGAGGGGCGGCGGCAGCTGCAGGCTGTTGGACTGGCATCAGTGTGCTGCACTTGGCTGTTGGACGACCGACAACTGTGGGCAAGACGTCGGGTAGTGGATCTCTGTCCGGTGGTTGTCTGCGACTGAGAGAGAGAGTGCGGGAGGGGAAGAGAGAGAAGCCTGAGAGAGGTAATACAGGAGAGAGGTCACGAGAGGGGGAGGGCGAGAGGTTACAGACTCGTGGGGGACCCATTTGACGGCCAGTTACGGAGAATGTCAGCCTGAGTGGGCGTTAAACTGTTGTTGCCTGATCTGATCTGAAAACCCAATCCAACAGTTTAAAACTTGAGTGTATTTGGCCCAGAATATACTCGACTGAATTCTAGCCTTATTATATATATATATATATATATATATATATATATATATATATATATATATATATATATATATATATATATATATATATATATATATATATATATATATATATATATATATATATATATATATATATATATATATATATATATATATATATATATATATATATATATATATATATATGGGCGTTCATCCATTGCCCGCACGGGTAGCCTGGATTTTCGCTACCCGACAGTCAAAAAAGTAACTATCCTGGCTAAGAAAGTAACTCTGCTATAAAAAAAATAACTATGGTGTCAAAAAAGTAACTCTGCTGGCCAAAAAAGTAACTCTGTACAAAATATACAACAGATATATATAAGGACAAATTTTTTTTATTTTGGAGGGGCAAATGATAATATTTTTGGCTAAAATTTTTTGGAGAGCTAGACAAAATAGTCCTCTACAATTGTAAATTTTTTTTTTGAAAAAAAGTACTCGGAAGGGTGAGCGGGTAGCTACCCGCGCAGGCAATAAAGACGGGCCATATATATATATATATATATATATATATATATATATATATATATATATATATATATATATATATATATATATATATATATATATATATAGAGAGAGAGAGAGAGAGAGAGAGAGAGAGAGAGTCAGGCTAGAATACACTCGAGTGTACGGATCGCACAAATACACTCAAGTGTGTTGGCATATCAAGACTATTTTTTGCAAAATTGAAACCGTTGATCTTCACCGTCATACTATAACTAGGCTACATGCAAATTTTGAGCCCATTTAGATGAGTGTAAGTTACTCATCCAAGGGCAACAAAATCGACGCGCGAAACTAATTTGAAATGCATAATTTTTGCGGTCTTCATAACATGAGCTATACATATCCAAATGTGCTCAAATTTTGTGTATGAGTTGTTCACGAGATGTTTAAGAAGATCAATGGATTAGATTTTCAAAAAAAATATTTCATCATGAAAAACTACTTGAGTGTATTCCGCTCCGGATACACTCGAGTGTATTCTAGCCTGACTCTATATATCTATACTACTATAAAAAGAGCGAGTTTGATGCTGCGCTCTCCTTGATTCACTCTCTTCTCTCCTTTTTTCAAGGAATTTTGTTCCTACAAATATTTATTCTCACACTCTCTTATTAACTTTTATTATCTTTAATTCTATATTTCTTTCTCCATCCCACAGAAACGGTTCCTTGATTCTCTCCTTTCAAACAACCAACTATAAAAAGAGCGAGTTTGATGCTGCGCTCTCCTTAATTCACTCTCTTCTCTCCTTTTTTTCAAGGAATTTTGTTCCTACAAAATATTTATTCTCACACTCTCTTATTAACTTTTATTATCTTTAATTCTATATTTCTTTCTCCATCCCACGAAAACGGTTCCTTGATTCTCTCTTTTCAAACAACCAACACAAATATCTTTTACCGTAGAAACCTTTCACGGACGAATCTTCTTCCCATATATTTCCATACGTCACGTGCATGTGCACGTGTGCGTTCACTAGTATATATATATATATATATATATATATATATATATATATATAATACTAAGCGTCAATGTGGTTTCCGTCCTGTCATGTGACACGCACGTGCTCTTCCTGTAACCTAGCGGGGAAAACACTATTAATCCCAAGTGTTGACTTTCATGGAGCAGAAGGAATCCGCCGCCGGGTTCGTCTCTTCTACCCATCTGGAAAACGGAACAGTGCCATGATGAATCGAGTTGTCATTATCAGATACTCTTTATTACCGTCCATCCACAGCACAACATCGTTCAGCAGGATCTAAGCGGCTTTATTGAGGGTGATCACAATAACGGGTGATGTTCTCCTTTGCGGAGCAGCTGCACATTGACGTTTCGAAAGAGTTAATCAAATTTAGATGGAAGTCAATGTCGAGATACAATATACAATAAAAATCAGAATCCATGGTCGAGCCTGCATGTACAATTTCAAGGCTACCGTCTGTGTGGGAGAACTAACAGGAGCCACTGTCATCAACACTCGATGGCCGCTGAAACAAACAATATTGCCTTAGAAATTAACCATCTGTTATATACATCGATTCCTTTTTCAATATATGTTACATTAACCCGGCCAGTGTAGTACAAATGGTTCGATCCGGCCTGTCCTCCCGCGGGGACTCGGGTTCGAAACCTCATCTTGCGCATTATATTTACAATCCCTTGGATCATCCGGGCTCTGACACATGTTTGAGGGAGAGGGAGACGAAGTCTCCTTCTAACTCAAATATATGTTACATACTTTCCACCCTCTATGTCTGATCAACGATGCTTCTTACAACGAGCGTCGATGCCAGCAATGTTATCGTTATGAAGTACTGATGAGGGGGCCCTGAGTTCTGAAACTCTCAGACCATATGCAACTGTATGCATTTCTATCCGTTCTTCTGAAACATCCACTATCCTTCCTCTTGCATCAATGGTCCCATCATTTATATAGACTATAAAAAAAATTATATCACCGAAATCCTTTGGTTCTCTATTCCAGTATGCCCATACATGTGTTCGTCATTCAATTCCGTGAAGCTAACCTATATTCATGTGTGTTTCATCTGGATTTCTATGCCAGGTTACGTGTGCCTCACAATTCTCATCTAGCTACAACTCTGCTTGGTTATCTTATTGCTACTAATACATTACTGTATTATTCCAGATGGTGCTTGTTCACCACAAGAATGCCAGTAAAATTGTAGACGCCATACAAAAGGTAGAAATGATGATAGGGGCTCCTGAAGGAACAACTACATCGTTTTTAGTGCGGCCACATCGTTCCTTGCAACAACATTCCTGTCAGGAAGAACATCAAGTGACAGAATTTTGGGCGTGTTGTGAAGGGCCTCCCTGCTGTACCTATGGACACAACACACCCAAGAGAACCATTTCTGACTTAACCTTAAGAATCAACCACCGTGGCTCTCCCTCCCTTGAACAGTGACAAATGTCAATTTGTCGGTACCTTACAGAAAATGAGTGGGGGAATATTTGCAGGTGTCACTCTTGCTTTCCTATGTCTCGGACTCATATTTCTTATAAAGCTGGTATTCCTTTCTACTTCCTCTCATAATAATAGGAAGACTGTTGACTCTTACTGTTTATTTGTTTAAATGATGAAGTAATGATGTGGAAGCCGGCCTAATCTATTGGTATTCCTTATTCTCCACCATGGAGAATTTCCGAAGCTCATAAATCAAAAGGAATGAATTAATGTCATTATTCCTATAGTGTTGTGGTATTATTTCTAACAATATGTTCTGCATGTTTTCTGTTGGTGTCTATATATATTTCTGTATATGCGGTTGAGTTTGTAAGTTTTACGTTCATCTTTTATCCTCAACGTCATTTACCAAAGATGCAAGCTTGTGCATATTATAAACAAGAATGTGAGTGTTCTATATCATACATGTTTGGAACAATTATCCTGATCGCACAAGGTGTTGTGAACATAAAATGCTCACTTCAACAAAGTAATTTTTTACAAAAAGGTTACCCTTGTATTATATTTAATATTTGATTACAACGACATCACCGAGAATTGTAGTTGATGTATATAATAAATTTCTAATCAAATATGAAGAATTTTTTGTTCACTGTCCCTTTTCTGAATCAGGCTTAAGATATGCATGCTATACAATACTCTCCTAATCGGTTTCGTGCTATGATTGGCAATCGACAAAGTGACCCCAGAATGTCAGCTAACTTTGTATATGTATATAATTTCATATAACATGCAGATATATCTATTAACACTCATTCCATGCAGACGATTACCGTATGTTTGGCTTATGTTATCCTTTACAATTTGAACAGTCAAATCATCTTTCTCGTGGGGAGCTTGAAAGCAAGAGATAGTCACACCAATATTTCAACTACAAGTTAATGTAAGTTTATTGGATTACATATATGCCGTACAATACCAAAATCATGTCTTTCCGTATACATTATAATATGATTACTTTTGTTCTCCAGAAAAGTCTGCTTGAATCATATTTTTCTTTGATTTTAGGCCATGTTGCTTTTTACAAATTTCCACACTCCTCGTGTATTTTGTATTTAGCCTATTAACATTACAATTTAATATGTTAATATCTAAACATGGATTTGTCTCTTTGTATAAATTTAGGAAAAATAATGGCATTTGTATATAGCATCTCCTAAGAGGTATGTTGACGTCGATGCTTATTGCGTAATTATTTTTTATGCTTGTATATTGCATTGTTATGTAACATTAAATCAAATAACCAACTCAATGGGGTAGTATACGCTTGTGAATTCTAAGCTTTGGGATTCAACGGCAGATCACTTGTATGATAATATGCTCAGAAAGGAGCATCATAATTTGTTATTGTAGATTATATGAAATTTTAAATATTAGAATTATATGTGCAATGTCTAAATAATAATAATAATAATAATAATAACAATAATAAGAACAATGCAAGATTACATTGCCAAGAATCATCATCCACATTAATCTTCACAACCGCACAAGGGATACCTCAATTGATAGAGTGTGTGTCCCTATAAGGAAAATAAAAAATCACAACGTTGGATCCCTATAAATATGTTCCTACCACAAGAACGGATGAATATTGCAAAAATAGTTTGGGATCCGTGCATATATGGTAGTTGTTCTGCCTAACAATGGCATTAACCTTCAATCAAAATACATGTCATGCTTGTTATTGATTGGTCCATGATTGCATTTGGTTGTGGAATGTTAGATGGAGAAGACATGACTTACATAACTATAATATGTAAATGCTTTTTCATCATAAAAAAGGAATGATGATCAATTGTTGTATTAGTTATAGAGTATTTGACTATAATTGTCTATATGTGCATCTTAATTTAATGAGAAGTCCCAAGTTACAAATCTTTTCATTTGGAAATTTTCATAGATATTCACTTAAAAGGTAGGTTTCCATTAGACTTCATAATTATGTTACATTTCAAATGAGAATTGGTTAAGATGACTTGACACTAAACTAGGGGTTTCTTTGTTATCACAAATTTATAACTTTCCACTATTATGATGTCATATATTCTATTTTGGAAATTTGGGCTCAATCAATAAATTATGTTTATATTACTCAATCATATTTCATCTACTATATTTTCCAATACACTATCACATGATAACAAATGCAGGATTAACTTTGAAGTTATATTCATTACTACAAACTAAACAATAGTACCTTGCCCAGGTGGTACTGATTGACAATATAAACATACATAATGATATAGTTTCTTCCATCCTATATCTCTACTTTTTGACATCACATTGAACGTGTTACTCTTTACTACAAATCAAATTTTTGTAAAATCCTTTTCTAATCATATTTAGTGATATATGCATTAGATTTTATATTTACTATGATCATATAATCTCAACATTGATGGCCGGATGATGATTTTGAGTTGAGGAGTATAAATTTATATATGAAGCAATGTATCATTATGTGTGATAATCAAATATATATATGACTATGGAAGAACCTCACAACAAAGATCTCTAAATTCATTTTTGTGCATAACCATTAGTGTTGAACTATGAGGCATGATTATTTTTCAAACTATAAACTATAAACATAATAATGCTTTTGTATTGTATAATACAAGATAGATAAAAATAGAACCATAACAACTTCTCTGATGTTTTTTCTATTTTAGAGTTTGTCATCTCTAAATTAAATACTTCTTCAAAGAAACCATGTCTAAAAAATCCATAAGAAACATACTTAATAGAATGATTCTAAAGAATGCAATTCCAACTCAACTATGATACACATTGAAAACATAACATGAAGATGTCACTAGACATGTATTACGGTAAGGTGAATAAAAAATGTATATAGTTTATACACCAATAAATGTAAATATGTTTAGAAAAAATATTTTAAATGTAAACAGAATTATCTCTCTATTATGTGACAACCCTTTAATTTATTTAGCTATAACATCCATAGTTTCCTTGTCAATCTCCAAGTGAAATGCAATATTTGAACAACTCAAGGAGAACCTTAAAACATTCATATATGAGGAACAACTATCACATGATGGAACGACTTGAGATTGCCCAAAATGATTTATATTGTCAACAATAGACACCCACATATGCGCTTAATTGGATGTAGGCTACTAGATGTAAATAAATTTCAACAATTTAAACATGATAATCCCAAGTGTATATAATATTAAATAAATCTTTATAGTGGTGGTTCATTATGTAAGAAGCATGCAATTTACTAATAATAAAAATTGAATTTCGACCATATTCATTTATAAGTAATTTTGTGAGACAATGGAGCCACTATTTTTAAATAAAACTAATGTCTGTGAAATAAACATCTTATATGTATGTAGAAATATATTATTTTATTGATACATTATTTACTATTGCATTGAGAGTAAATAAGCTTACAATTTGTCCTTCATTCTTTGTAGAATGGTAATATGTAAAAGAGATACATTGAATCATATACATAAGAGAACAATAGTTTCTACAAATGTGAGGCAAACTTGATTACTAGAATAAAAAGTATCACTAAACAGTTTGTAGCATTGCTACATCTGTATTTGATGAAATTTTTGTCATTGTTGATAAGTTTTTCTTTGAGTTATTGAAGTATGTAAGTGAATAACACAAAAAAATTTGATCTCATATTTTTATAAAAGACATATAATGCCTAATCAAGATCACAATTAGACCTAAAACCTTCAAGGAGGGATTTGCACAGTGGTGTAGCCAAGAAAATTGGCTAGTGAGGGTGTTATTAATGGATCAACTTATGTGAAAGAGAAAAAAATGTAGGGCACAAAAAGAGTCTTTACTATAAAGAGGTGATCTACATAATGTCAGCTAAGGCTAATTTATAAATTAAGGTTGGACACATGCCCCACCCCTGGATGAATATGGTTCCGCAACTGATTTTACATACACAAAGTCACTAAAGAATAGATTCATGATCATGTTTATAAAGAAACACTTGTAGTAAATTCTTCTATCAATAAGATGTAGTTGAATACTAAGAACCAAAATGTGAACAAAGTGTACTTAGTTATATGCAGTTGAATCTAGGTGTAGCCATACAAAATGAAATAGTTACAATTGGACGTATCAAATGATAATCATAAGTTAGTGAGGCTAAGTAAACCTATCTACACCATATGAATCATATTAGTATGATACTTTTCATTGCTTAGATCTCTCTTAGGTTTCATTAACATTATATGTACTCTTCTAATGAAAATTATACTGAAAATTTTCTTATTTAATGCATTTTCTATACATAATCATCATGTGTGAAGCACATGTGTGAAGCACGACCGAGCATTAATTCTATATCTATATTTATGTTTGTTTCATTTAGTCGCTCTACCACTATGCGTATAAACAAACAAATGACTATTGATCTATTTCATGCAAAGGGTAAACATAACATAACATTATTATGAGAAATTGATTCCTTTTTTGTTTTCACAATTTGTACAATTGATTCCGCAAGAAACATCATACAACCTACATTGTTATATAATCTCAGACTAATGTGAGCTCCAATGTTTCTGCCATAACACCCTCTTTGTTAGTCCCTAAGCCTCTATTTTGTTCAAGATCGAGATTATGAAATTTGGATTGGGTTAGTCAATAGATTTGGATTACTTTATTTGGATTTTATGCTTTTTGTATTTGGTAGTTTATCCCATTGCAAGCAGTCTTTAAATTAGACTGGCCTGGTAACTTGTGTTTTTCAGTCTGGTATATAATACAAAATAACACAAAAGTCATAGTCAAATCTAGACTGGCTTTTCAAATCCTACTAAGAACATGACTAACTTTGTCTGGATTAGAGAATTAGGGAACCCATAACGGACCTCGTCAGTCCAATTTCTGTCAAACAAAATAAAATTAAAACTGGGTCGGATTAGTCAGAAAACAACACCTAAAGCTTCTTCCTAAGGACTCATTTCTTCCCTTGAGACAACTTCTTCTGTCACCTATTTAGACTTGACAGTACCTAAGCATTGGTTTTCCTTACACTAAGGTTTGTTAGATACACACAGTGAGCACTGAAAATAAATATACCATCAACTACTCTATCTCAACTACAAGAGGTATGGTTTTGGGATCGTTATGTGGTAAATTGATTCTTTTGGTTTCTTATAAGAAATTGATTTAGTAGGTAGCAACCAAACAATCTAGAAAGGAGATCCTTCATTCTATTTACTACACTACTGTCATTGGTTTTCTAGGCGTCAGGTTCTTCTTTAACGGTAAGAGTGACAACTTCTACCACCTTTCAATATTTTGCGACAATCAAACATTACTTTTCATCTGTACCAATGTTTATTTGTATTTACAGACCCACAACTCTATTTCTTTGTTTATGGGGTCAGTGAACTGATAGATTTATCCCGTTATTTGATTTCTTTCTGAGAATCTTTTGTGTTTCTCAATAAATTCTATTATTTTATGTATTCATTGTTTAAGTGCTTCTAGAGTTCATTATTTTTCTAAATGTTTTAAATAGACATTATTCATAATATGTAGTCCAGTGATTCTACTTTTGTATTCTATAATTATATATATTTACATTTTATGTTTCTTATATTCATCTTTTTCCTTAAAATAAAATGAATTTTTAATTGAACTAAATTAGAAATATGGTAGTTGAATCACTGAATTTTTTTTTATCATCATGGATACAATTTTATTCATTTAAGTTTCTTTTGATATTATTTATAATCTTAATTTTATTGTACATAAAAGTTCATACAATTTCAGTGTGGTTGGTGATGTTGTAGAACTATGATATCAAATTCCTACAAAATTCTACATTTATCAACAAAAGTAGAAAATGTTATTTTGATGTATACAAAAAGGTAAATTTTATATTACATATCATGATTTATATGTTAATTTATACAATAAGATAAAATATCAAAGGCACACATATTGTGACGTCCCCGGATTTTGATTTCTCCAAACCCTATTGGGAATGAGATGTCAGAATCCGAAAACATCATCCAATCATATCAGAAAGCGATGTGGAAGCATAATACGCATACATGAACATACGACCATAACATTCTCAACATTCAACATACTTATAATACAACATGAATTAAAATTTGCAACTTACATTTACATAATTTGAAGAAAAGTTTATAAGTCTATGAACATGTATGCTAACAGGATCTTAACACAATAGGTACAACCTGGACAACTGCTCACTTCCCGTCTTTTATCCCAAGCTAGCTCTGAACCTAAAACATACATGAAACAACGAATCAACACACAAGGTGTTGTGCACGTGGGCAGAAAGATACATATATTTATGACTTTCATAATTTTGAAAAAGATTTGCAGAAGGAAAGAAAATCATAGAAAACACTTCTTTATTAAGCGAAATACGCCAATTTAAGTCATTTTCCTAGATGAATTGCATTATCAAGGTGGACTAGTACTAAAACATAAATATTGGGCCCATCCCCGTGTACCAAGTACTCTAGGGAAACTCCCCGTACACCGTGTGCTCTAGGGAGGTGTACTAGCCAACACTAATCCATTCCCTCATAAGGGGGATAATGAGCACCTTAAATAACTACAAAGCATCTACTTATCATTTATGTTTACAAGCGATAAAACATCGAGTACTATATAGTGCTACTACATCCAATATTTGCAAATAGAAGAGAGCATACATACATATCATGATTGCAACCAAGAAAACCATAGTCATATACTTAAATAAAACCCACGTACCTAAGTTCAGAGATTCATAAATATCTTTGATCATCTAGACAAACTGGTCAGCACCTGATTAATAACAAAATCATATACTAGCATCAGATTCTGATCATCTTAACCCTAGTCGTGTTCATTAGGGTTCATATTATCTCATTAGGAAATTCCAACGTTTACTTGCATTATTGTCTTATATTTATCTTACTGATGTCATTTTCGAGATTATGATTCATTATCTGTATATTAGGTTCCATATCCTTTTTGTGCACATAATAACCCTAGTTTATATACATTATTCAAGTTAGGGTTACAACCCATGTATCAAGGTTCATCTTCTTACAACATGAATTTTGTGTACAAAACTGGTCTCATATTTACATATTAT
The DNA here is from genome assembly GCA_963693085.1 of Alisma plantago-aquatica. Classification (NCBI taxonomy): domain Eukaryota; kingdom Viridiplantae; phylum Streptophyta; class Magnoliopsida; order Alismatales; family Alismataceae; genus Alisma; species Alisma plantago-aquatica. The sequence continues at coordinate 315,222,710 of OY856411.1, forward strand.
CTTTCGGTTACAGATATGAGAATGTTCTGTGAAATTTCATCATTTATTGAGCATGTATGCATTAATTGCATTATCTTTAGTGTTATTAGCCCTAATTAGCCATATGGATCAAATTACATGATTTCATGCATCATCATCATAAACAATGACATCCACTGGATTATGAGCATGAATATTGATTTACTGACATATTCTCATAATTTTAGGCCAACGTTTGATATTTATTATCTATCAATTAATCATTTCACAACTAACAAGATATCACTGATATTCGTGCATCAAAAGCCAGATATTATCATTCTACTGTGTTCTACTTATATTTCTGAACATTTTGGTTCCTTGTTTGCATTTTTCTGATAAGTGTGGTAATTTCTACAAATTATTGAAGATATACTCATTTACTAAAATTATTTACCTTTTGGCCAATGAGAGCCCGCCATGTGGATTTTCTGGGTAGCGCTTCTCTTTTCCTTGGGTTCAGGTTGAAGGGATTGGGCCGGTCGGTTCTTAGTGGTTCACTAGTTGAACCACACTGGTGCCTCCCTCTCCATCTTTCTCGCGATCGGCTACATGACGCCCGCAACCCAGTGTGCGTCGCCTCCTGGAAAACGGCCACTGTCGAGGCCAGCATTGCTGGTGATGGAAGATCACTCGATCGATCTCCTCAGCTTTGCCTAACAGCCGCCGCCACGACTGGTCCCCTCAAGGCTCTATCTTCTGGGCGCGAGCCGCCGCCTCTGGGTTCTCTTCCGGCGTGCGACTGACAGCAGGGCCAACGGATTCGACCCTACTCCCTCAGCGCCGCCGACCGCTTGTCTCAGGCTTGGGGCCGCTTGATGGCTCTCCAACGCTGCCGCAGTCGATGCTGCCCGTCTGCCTATGCAAGCCTCACTGCTGGACTGGAACGCCAACGAGATTTTGGACAACGTCTGCTCCTCCTCGCCAGTTCTGCTCGCTTGACACCCTTCGTGTGTGCTAGGTCTGTTAACAGAAGCCGCCTCCATTGGGCTTCTCTGTGCCTAGGTGGCAAAGCACAACCCTGATCCATTCCTCACATCTCACAAATCTTGCCGACTGGTTACCGCTGTGAGGCTGGTCTCCGGTGCTCCTTCGTATGGTTGTGGGTCTTCTTCTCCCAACGGCTGAGACACTGCACAGGTGTAGCCACTCCATGCTGGTCCATGGCCAGTGCTTTTTCTCTCATTTGGTATCTTCGTGTAAATCCTTCTGACACCGAATGTAGGGGTTGGGCATAAAGGCTAGTTCATTGCATCTGTTTTCTGACCAAGGCTTAGATCAGGAGGCATCGGTCGAGTCCCTTCATCCACCGGGTTGGCGCTTGGTTGCTGTAGCAGCAATGGAGGAAGGAGGAGGAGGAGAAGGGGTCGAACAGCCTGTAGAAACCACTCACGCTGGAAATGACGGGGGTGTCATTTGAGAGCTTCCAAGCTACCGCAGCCATCTAACTGCCTATCCGATGTGGATTCCTACGTGATCAGCGGATCGAGATGGGGATCAAAAACTGCATCTTCTCCCCCGCGTAGCTCGGAGGTTGAAGACAGGATCTTGATTGTCGAATCTCATCTAATGGCTGCAAAACTTCCACGCCACTCACCCATATCTTCCCAAGCTAGTGGTCGCGTGGTGGGTTAAAAGAATTGGTATCCTTGGTCACGTTATAGTCAAAGAGGGAAAAGAAAAATTATTCAATTTATCATATATGAAAGCATCCGTATTTCTCAAACGGTTAGTAGGATTTCCATGCAATTTAAACCATAGGTTCTTCATCACCTAAATCCTCACATTATCAAGTCTGAACCCAAAATCCCAATAGTTCACCATCTAAATTGACTCTCAAATAGCCTCATAAATATTTGTATAGACCTAAAATCAAGTCACTTGATCCTCAACTCTTGACCAAACAAGTCTAAAAATACCTTTTATGATCCTAACATACCTCAAATTTCATCAACTTGGTACTTGGGTTCATTGAGACTGTGAAATGGGTCCCTTATACTCATAAGCACCCAAATCAATTAATACATAAATATATTCATCATAATTGAACTCAGTTCGTGTCCTAGCCATCAATTGTATCTTTGTTCACACTCTCTAAGTGAAAAGAGTCAATAATTGAACAACTAACTCCTCTGTTTGGTATCATTCATCCATACGACACTCATGGTCTTAAGATACTATATTTGGTATGAAAACCCAAAAATATGGGTTATCACATTCACCCCACCTTATTTGGAATTTCGTCCTCGAAATTCAACTAATCTCATCCTTAAGAGGCTATTTAGGAGTTCAGCTTCATATACATCATCATTGCTTAGGTTCTAACACCACCATAATTGCATGCACTCTAAGTTGCTAGCTTAGGGTCTAGAGATTCTTGGGTGTGTCCACCCCACCTTATTTGTGGAAACTTCACTTAAAGTCTTAGCCATATCGTGACATTATGATATCTTAGGGTTACATCACCCCTAAGGGTACATGTTTTGTTCATACTTTTAATATTCAGGAGGAATTCATTTATATGCCATGATGTTCATATCGTTCAAATCTAACATCATTAATATGTTTTATGATCAACATGTTACAATGAATTCAACATTAGAGGAGATATATCTTCGTCCTTGATATTAGGATTTTTCTACATAAAAAGGGCTTACGTAACATGCTTGACCATTAGGGTTTCACCCTATGGTGTGATATTCATACTCAACTTAGAAGCATACATTGAGAAGGATCAAAGTTATGAACTATATTTCTGATCATATATCCTATGATCCAAAAATAGTTTTATACCAAGTTCATGAGTTTAACTTTTTATGTCTTGCATGTATTATGTGAAGGGAAAAATAGAATATACTAAGTTTATCCCATGATCTCAGCATCATATCTTTCATGTTTCATATTAAGGGGAAGAGAATATTTTAAAGTCAACTTATCATGATTTCAATCTTGGGTGCTACATGTATGATATAAGGGGGAAATATAGAATAGGTCAAGCTTATACGAGTGACTCCTCATATATAAATCATCTATATAGCTCAAGTGAGGTTTCTATCATCATATATTAAGAAAGAGAAGAACAAGGGAGAACATTTATTTTGAGTATCTTTTGCACAAAGCATCATACTCTCATAACTAGAGTTCATATATCACCTCACTTGCAACTAATGACGAGATTCACAAAATATGTCACTCCATCTAGGACCTGACCCAGCCAAAGGATTGACTTTATCATATGGGTCATCTACCCATCCTTTTCTTTTACCCAATTCTCATATATAGATTTGAATCATGCATAAGGACACAACTCATCTACTCAGGAGTAACCCAACTTAAGACACATCATATCACATATATCTCATATTTTCATATATTGTAGGGTAGGTCCTATGACCCTCTCCTTGTGGATCTCACCCTCTCTAGAGTTCACCATGTATCTTGTCCTAACACTGGGGGTCGTCCTTTGTAAAAGAGTTTGAGGCTCATGCATATTCAACCATATTTTAACTTAGCTCATCTTAAATAAGAAAAGAGGATGCACATTCATCATCAGGACTTAGCTTAGATTCTTCAAAATTGGATTCAGGTCATATACAACTTAAATCCTTATAAAGCAACTTATATCATTAGAGGTAGAACTTAAATAAGATCATCCATGCTTATATCAACTACCATTCTATCATCTACACTGTGTATCACATATATTGATACGGCTCTAGACATCTAATCTAGACTACTCTCTCTTCTAGATTGATGGCACTCCCTTTCACTTAGGTTGCATGAACACCCACTACTCTCCTGTGTGACGGACACATTTTTATATTTACATATATCTAATAAAATATTATATAGTTTTTCTCCGAGAAAGAAGGCGTCAGAGAAAACTGTCGAGGTGCGAGCCGATTGGAAACAAAACCAAACCAGCAAACTCGAGTGTCCAACACACAGTAGATAGTCTGGTGACATGTAACCTAGTGAAATGGTGAGAACATGGTGTAGACTAGTGTAGCTACCCCATACATATGAGCTCTATATGGAAAGGGTCTCACACACTTGTCTAAACCTAGTTCTCGAACATCTAGGTTCTAACTTAGAGGCTAAGTCAAACCTTATTCCTACATAACAACTTACTAAGTTTCTAGGGTTTAAGGTGCAAGGTGAGGATTTTGTTATATATATCATGGTGAGCAATTGTTAGGTGTAGCTATTATTCATGCTCTGATACCAACTGTGACGTCCCCGGATTTTGATTTCTCCAAACCCTATTGGGAATGAGATGTCAGAATCTTAAAACATCATCCAATCATATCAGAAAGTGATGCGGAAGCATAATACGCATACATGAACAGACAACCATAACATTCTCAACATTCAACATATTTATAATACAACATGAATTAAAATTTGCAACTTCCATTTACATAATTTGAAGAAAAGTTTATAAGTCTATGAACATGTATGCTAATAGGATCTTAACACAATAGGTACAACCTGGACAACTGCTCACTTCCCGTCTTTTATCCCAAGCTAGCTCTGAACCTAAAACATACGTGAAACAACGAATCAACACACAAGTTGTTGTGCACGTGGGCCAAAAGATACATATATTTATGGCGTTCATAATTTTGAAAAAGATTTGCAGAAGGAAAGAAAATCATAGAAAACACTTCTTTATTAAGCGAAATACACCAATTTAAGTCATTTTCCTAGATGAATTGCATTATCAAGGTGGACTAGTACTAAAACATAAATATTGGGCCCATCCCCGTGTACCAAGTAATCCAGGGAAACTCCCCGTACACCGTGTGCTCTAAGGAGGTGTACTAGCCAACACTAATCCATTCCCTCGTAAGGGGGATAATGAGCACCTTAAATAACTACAAAGCATCTACTTATCATTTATGTTTACAAGTGATAAAACATCGAGTACTATATAGTGCTACTACATCCAATATTTGCAAATAGAAGAGAGCATACATACATATCATGATTGCAACCAAGAAAACCATAGTCATATACTTAAATAAAACCCACGTACCTGAGTTCAGAGATTCATAAATATCTTTGATCATCTAGACAAACTGGTCAGCACCTGATTAATAACAAAATCATATACTAGCATCAGATTCTGATCATCTTAACCCTAGTCATGTTCATTAGGGTTCATATTATCTCATTAGGAAATTCTAATGTTTACTTGCATTATTGTCTTATATTTATCTTACTGATGTCATTTTCGAGATTATGATTCATTATCTGAATATTAGGTTCCATATCCTTTTTGTGCTCATAATAACCCTAGTTTATATACATTATTCAAGTTAGGGTTACAACCCATGTATCAAGGTTCATCTTCTTACAACATGAATTTTGTGTACAAAACTGGTCTCATATTTACATATTATCTTTCAGTTACAGATATGAGAATGTTCTGTGAATTGTCATCATTTATTGAGCATGTATGCATTAATTGCATTATCTTTAGTGTTATTATCACTTATTATCCATATGGAGCAAATTACATGATTTCATGAATCATCATCATAAACACTGACATCCACTGGATTATGAGCATGAATATTGATTTACTGACATATTCTCATAATTTTAGGCCAACGTTTGATATTTATTATCCATCAATTAAGCATTTCACAACTAACAAGATATCACTGATATTCGTGCATCAAAAGCCTGATATTATCATTCTACTGTGTTCTACTTATATTTCTGAACATTTTGGTTCCTTGTTTGCATTTTTCTGATAATCGTGGTAATTTCTACAAATTATTGAAGACATACTCATTTACTAAAATTATTTACCTTTTGTCCAATGAGAGCCCGCCATGTGGATTCTCTAGGTAGCGCTTCTCTTTTCCTTGGGTTCAGGTTGAAGGGATTGGGCCGGTCGGTTCTTAGTGGTTCACTGGTTGAACCACACTGGTGCCTCCCTCTCCATCTTTCTCGCGATCGGCTGCACGACGCCCGCAGCCCGGTGTGCGTCGCCTCCTGGAAAACGGCCACTGTCGAGGCCAGCATTGCTGGTGATGGAAGATCACTCGATCTATCTCCTCAGCTCTGCCTAACAGCCGCTGCCACGACTGGTCCCCTCAAGGCTCTGTCTTCTGGGCGCGAGCCGTCGCCTCTGGGTTCTCTTCTGGCGTGCGACTGACAGCAGGGCCAACAGATTCGACCCTACTCCCTCAGCGCCGCCGACCGCTTGTCTCAGGTTTGGGGCGGCTTGATGGCTCTCCAACGCTACCGCGGTCGATGCTTCCCGTCTACCTATGCAAGCCTCGTTGCTAGACTGGAACGCCAACGAGATACTGGATAACGTCTGCTCCTCCTCGCCAGTTCTGCTCGCTCGATGCCCTTCGTGTGTGCTAGGTCTGTTAACAGAAGCTGCCTCCATTGGGCTTCTCTGTGCCTAGGTGGCAAAGCACAACCCTGATCCGTTCCTCACATCTCACAAATCTTGCCGACTGGTTACCGCTGTGAGGCTGGTCTCCGGTGCTCCTTCGTATGGTTGTGGGTCTTCTTCTCCCAACGGCTGAGACACTGCACAAGTGTAGCCACTCCATGCTGGTCCATGGCCAACACTTTTCCTCTCATTTAGTAGCTTCATGTAAATCCTTCTGACGCCGAATGTAGGGGTTGGGCATAAAGGCTAGTTCATTGCATCTGTTTTCTAACCAAGGCTTAGATCAGGAGGCATCGGTCGAGTCCCTTCATCCACCAGGTTGGCGCTTCGCTACTGTAGCAACAATGGAGGAAGGAGGAGGAGGAGAAGGGGTCGAACAACCTGTAGAAACCACTCACGCTGGAAATGAGGGGGGTGTCGTTTGCGAGCTTCCAAGCTACCGCAGCTATCTAACTGCCTATCCGATGTGGATTCCTACGTGATCAGCGGATCGAGATGGGGATCTAAGACTGCGTCTTCTCCCCCGCGTAGCTCAGAGGTTGAAGACAGGATCTTGATTGTCGAATCTCATCTGATGGTTGCAAAACTTCCACGCCACTCACCCATATCTTCCCAAGCTAGTGGTCGCGTGGTGGGTTAAAAGAATTGGTATCCTTGGTCACGTTATAGTCAAAGAGGGAAAAGAAAAATTATTCAATTTATCATATATGAAAGCATCCGTATTTCTCAAACGGTTAGTAGGATTTCCATGCAATTTAAACCATAGGTTCTTCATCACCTAAATCCTCACATTATCAAGTCTGAACCCAAAATCCCAATAGTTCACCATCTAAATTGACTCTCAAATAGCCTCATAAATATTTGTATAGACCTAAAATCAAGTCACTTGATCCTCAACTCTTGACCAAACAAGTCCAAAAATACCTTTTATGATCCTAACATACCTCAAATTTCATCAACTTGGTACTTGGGTTCATTGAGACTGTTAAATGGGTCCCTTGTACTCATAAGCACCCAAATCAATTAATACATAAATATATTCATCATAATTGAACTCAGTTCGTGTCCTAGCCATCAATTGTATCTTTGTTCACACTCTCTAAGTGAAAAGAGTCAATAATTGAACAACTAACTCCTCTGTTTGGTATCATTCATCCATACGACACTCATGGTCTTAAGATACTATATTTGGTATGAAAACCCAAAAATATGGGTTATCACACATATTGTTTATCTATGGTGCATATGACAACCCATTGTGGTCAACTTATACATGTATCTAGTTTGTGGCTCCAACTTATTAAAATTCATCAATATATATTATTTTTAGAAATTATGTCATTCACATAATAAACATGGTAGAGAATAGGAAAACATTTAATTGTATTTAACATAATATTCCATTATTCACAATACTATGGAGTTGTTCTAGACATTAACTATGTTTCTATTATTTTGAAGGAAAAACTCAAATAGTTATGTCTATATTTACTGAACTTAAAACAAAACTAACTCAATTTTAAAATTGATAACTACATTTTTTGATTCCTTGTTGTTTCCTTTTGAAGGTATATATTACTTGATTGTAATTTTGAACCAATCTTTCTATGTTAGATTAGGCATACAAAAGAAATTGTTGTTCAAAATTATACCACATATTGTTCACAACATGAACACACATGAAACTAACTAGAAGTTGTTCACAAACTTGTTCTATGCTCACTTATGAATCCCACATCGTCTACCTCTCTTTCAAACACGTTTATAACATCAATAGAAATTAATAAAATCCTCATGCCATTAAATTATTTGGCTACTGGTAAACATTATAATCATCAGAAGAGGTGAAAGAGATCAAGACATTTAATATCATTTTAAAAATATTGTTTCATTCATTATTATTTATATATAAGCCATGTACAAAGCACGTGCATGTACGAATATATATATATATATATATATATATATATATATATATATATATATATATATATATATATATATATATATATATATATATATATATATATATATATATATATTGTCTTCACTGCCCGTGTGGGTAGCCTAATTATATTACACGTGGATGGAGGCACGGTGGCTCACTTGTAAATACAACCAACTTTGCTAATTCCAGTGATATTTGGTTCTATTCCTTATGACCCACATTCTGCATCTAGCAATGAGCAGAGAGAGGTGACCGGCCAGACCCAAGATTCAACAATGATTCGAGGCTCGAAGTAGAGATCAAAGGCACATTCATCTTAGGCACATCGTCTTTTCTGCGATGGATACTAAGAGGAACACCATAGACTCACATTGTCATTACGTCTGCTCTGTCCTAGGGCTTGGAATCTATCGTGGAGGATAGCAGGGAGGTTGGTGATGGTAGATACTTGTAGTAGCAGTCGGGCGAGCACCTGTGTTATAGGAGCTAGGCTGCTATCGCCAGCTTGAAGAAGTATGGAAGGATGGAGGGCAGAAACTATTGATTGCATCACTACAAATTCCTTCAAAATCCTGATCGTTGCTCCCGCTCTCTACTCTCCTTGTAATCATTTTTCCGGGATGATCTACGGAAGATGTGCTACTTTATCCTCTGCCACTAAATCTGTTAATTGGCTGACTAAACTAGTGCACACATCCTTCTCTATGCCACTACTATAAGACTGCTATTCCGTTGGCTACCAGAGCAAGTGCTGGTCTGGGGTATGATGTCATCGATGCAGAGAATGGGATGGGCATCGACTGTGATGGGAGGTGCGACTTTGTTCAGCCTATGTTTCAACCTCGAGCACGTCTGTGGATAGGATGATGTAGATGGACGAGAGACAGAAGCGGCCGTCGAAATATACTCTGATCTATTTTAGATGAGGCAAAGCATTGGTGCAGTTGTGATTCATTAGATGAGTTAAACAATAGTGATTTTCAATACTCCAGGGAACTGCCTCGTGAAACAATCATGTAACACCTCTTCTCCTATTGTATTTAAGTGAAATTGATGTAGAGTGGGCATTGCATTTGATTGACGGGTTCCTCAAGAATAAATGATAGCAACTGGTTTTGTATATATGCATAGTGAGCGTGATACCTCGCTCTCCCTCTACTACTTCAGCCAAAGGCATCCCAACTCCACCATCCAGACGTGATCAAGTGATTGTGTGTTTGCTGGGTGTTATTTGATTATTTTGTAGTGTTTTAAATTAATATAGAGGTGGCTTTCAAATATGTATTGGTGTTGATGTTAATTTGTTTCACAGTATGTCTGTGAAAGTCAATCATTTGTTTTGACATGATTTTTATTAATAAGAATAATCATGATAGACTTATGTGATGTTGACTTGTGGTTGTGCCTGGATGTTTGTAAAAATTCTAACTATTCTTGTCCATAAGTAATAATTTATACATGAAAAGAGGGTGAACGCCTGTATTGTCCTATATTGTAGTGAAGAGACAAGTGGAAGCTATTCCTTAAGGACCCGAATGCATTCTTTCGAATTGTGGTTACTTTTGATAGAGTATAATTTCTTTAAAATGTTTTGTTGTTGGTGGTCCTCTTACTCGATTAAATGAGAATGGAAATCCTCTCATTTGTTTAGATGGAGTAAAGCATTGAGAAGAAAATGAGTGAACCATAATGTAGGTGAGTTTGTAATATGGATAGTCATATTATAATAAACAAGTGTCATCTGTAATATGGACAATCACATTGTAATAGGCAAGAGCCAACCGAATGTGAGTGACACTTTTGTAATATGGATAGTCATATTGTAATAAGCAAGTGTCATATATAATATAGACAATCACATTGTAATAGGAAAGAGGCAACCGTAATGTAGGTGACGGTTTTATAATATGGATACTCATATTATAATAAGCAAGTGTCATCTGTAATATGGATAGTCACATTGTAATAGGTAAGAACCAACTGTAATGTAGGTGATAGTTTGTAATATGGTTAATCATATTGCAACAAGAAAGTGTCATCTGTAATATGGACAATCACATTGTAATAGGCAGGAAGCAACTGTAATGTAGGTGAAGATTTTGTAATATGGATAGTCATGTTGTCATAACAAAGTGTCGTATGCCATATGGACAGTCACATTGTAATAGGCAAAAGCCAACCGTAATGTAGGAGACCATTTTATAATATGGATACTCATATTGTAATAAACAAGTGTCATCTGTAATATGTGCAACCACAATGTAATAGGAAAGAGTCAACCGTAATGTAGGTGCCAGTTTGTAATATGTATAGTGATTTTGGGGATCCAAATTTGAATGGTTTAAATCAAAACATCCCATCGTTGTAACATTAGTTGAAAAATAATTGCATTATAGCATGTAGATCTCATTTTGAATATAAATATTTCAAACAACACGGTAGCGAAATGCATTTTTAGGGAGAATATTGATTAACTAATATCGTAAAGATCACATAGTGTTCTTGTATAAAGATCACATAAATATGGAATTTTCTCTAAGGTGGACCTGGAATAATACTCAAATTTGACAAATGTATTGAGTTTAGGACTTATTATTCTATCATGCATTGAAACTTTTTGGCTTATTCTTAATTTCCAGCCTCGATCTGTAAATAATAATCGATGCATCAATATTAAATATCTTTGTCAAAGATGAATGCAAGATAATGATGCCCTTTAGTGTCATGTTATGGAAGAAATACAATAATAGATCTAATAAGAGAGAATCATGACACGAATTATTAAAAGAAACCCCGCTCTGGGGTTTCCACTCTAACGATTGGGCAGGTGATCTAGGGCTCACGGTTGGCAGCTTCAGGATCGGGGGAGGGGGCCTTGATGGCCGGCGGATGCCACCCTACTCCCCCAGGGCCTTGGCTCGGCTCGATCTCCTTCGTTTCCGTCTTAAGCGGGTGACCGTCATTCTCTCCTCCACCCTCTCCTCTTCTTTTGCGGCGATGTTGGGCTCCAGGCTTTGGTTTTGGCCTGTGCTACGTCGGGCAGCGGGTTGGGAGGGGCGGCTTCGGCTTCGTTCTCCCATCGAGCCTCTGGCCAGATTGAGGGTGGAGTGGCATTGGTAGTTCCATCTTCCTCACAGATCCAGTGATATAGAGCTCCCCCACCCCCTTTCAGTAGTTTGTATCCTTTGAATAAGGGTTTTAATCCTTCTGTTGTGATGGTTTCCGAACTCTAGGTTCCACCCAGTGTTTCGGCCCAATTTTTTCGTTCTGTGTTGGCTTGTTTAGTCAGTGGTTCTGGAATTTTATCTGCCTAGTTTTTGTCGTCGCTAGTTAGCATTTTATCTATCACGCTTTATTGCAACCTCTCTTCAAAAGAGCGATGAGGTCTCTAGCTATAGCTAGATATCATCTTTGCTTTGGATTGATCTTATTACTCGGTTGTATGGTTTCATTGGAGTTGATAAACGAGCAAAATACCATCTTGTTCCAACCCCTCTACCACTACACAATGCTCAGGTTGAAGGAATTCTTCATGAAAAGCTGCTTAAGACAGCCTCAAGGAAGAAGAATCAATGCAGAAATGTCTCTCTCGTTCCAATATGAGTTGTAGTGCCCTTGGGTAACTAAATGTGATGTTTGTATGTTTTTCTTGTATTTTTCTTCCCAATTGTAGATGTTGTATGGCTAACAAGTAATGAATCGATCCATTTACTCTAAAAAAATGACAAGAATTATTTATTCTTAGTCATTGCCCCACCCACCACGACATCCTCCTCAAAACGTAGCAGCAGAAGTTGTGACAATTATAATTCAGTGTCGTTGCTTTCCAGCCTATTAAAAATAAGCCGGTAATGTAATACTTCCAACATATGCCATTGTTACTTACAAAGTTTTGATAATTACAAATAAATGCCACCGCTTTTCAGCCAATTAAAAGATGAGCAGACAACATAGTATTTACAACATTTGCCACCGCTACTTAGCACGAGTAGTAAGAATTAGTTGCCCGCGTGGGCAGCAAGTTAACTCCCATATATATATATGTCTATCTATAAATATATATATATATATATAAATATATATATATATACCTATATATATACATATATATATGTGTGTGTATATATGTGTATATATATAGGTATATATATATATGTATATCTATATATATATATATATATATCTATATATATAGATATACATATATATACCTATATATACACATATATACACACATATATGTATATATATATATATATAGACCTATATATATTTATATATGTGTGTGTATATATATATATACATATATATATATATATTATATATATATACTTGAAGTCAATTCCTACTTGAAAGTGGGATCCTAGTATCTCAACTAGATAAAGGGAAGAAATGCATGTATGCAATATAATAAAGAATATTTAAATTATACAAGGAAGAATTACTAAATCTAAACAGTTAGAGGAAAAATAAAACTTATGAAAAAAATGAAATAAATTTTATTATGAAAATATTAAGAAATAAGAATCATGTAGGGAATAGGGAGTGGACGCCCCCACAATCCTTGCACTTGAACCCCAAATTCTTAACTTTCGGTTCTTGTTTACCTATGTATTGTTGATGGCGACCGTCTTGTTGAATAGACAATAGGAGTCCTGAGTCTAAGGTGATGAATTCTTGTCCCATGACTCAGTGGACTCAACCTTGTGTGGAAATATTCTTGAATTGTGCACAGGGGGAGTCATCGATAGTGAATGGATTAGGCATCTCGAGATGTAAGTGTCTAAATGCATCTTCCCGATCATATTGACAAAAGGTGATATGAATGTTTCCATCTTCGAATTTGAGGATGGATGATATGAAAATTCATCATTGAAGATCAGAAAGACCAAATCAAAGTTTGAGAACAAAGTAACCTCACACGAATCCAATAGAAATATAACCACCCCATGCTTATCATTTCCAATGGGGTTTGGGTCATCATCATCTTCTACAACTATGTTGTGACAAATTTTCCATCATGGTTCTTCAATGCCAAACAAAACATAAAATAGAATGGTGGTGAATGTGAGCTCATGTTTCTCTAATTCTTCATTGTTAATATGATCAGTTCCGCATACTAAACAATCATTGTCATTCTCCTCAAATGAATTATTTAAAACCATACTAGGGATGTTGATTGAAACAAAGTGACTAGTATCAATGTGAGAGGTATCACCTTGGTTTAGAATAAAAGTTGAGTTAGGTTGCTCAAAATACCCCTCAAATTGTGAGGTTTCTTGTCTGCCTCGAGGAGGATAAAATTGATCATCATCAAACCATTCATGTAGACTATGTGTACCACCCATTGGTTGCTCAACTGAATCATCTGGAAAAGGTGAAGGGCTTCCCTGGATGGATGAGTTTTCCTAGAAAACTCATGGTGGGTCTAGTTGGTAGCCTGAATAGGAAGTTGAAATAAGTTCCACATCGATCTAAATGGAGTGGTCTTGATGACCTAGGTCTTCATGATTGTTATCTGGCACTTGTAATCGTGTGATAACTAAATTGACAATGTATTGAAGTCTCATGCCACAGTCAACATCCTCATCATAAAATTGTTGGACTTGTTCAAAAATGCTTTCAATGTTTTCCAATTCTGCCATGCACTATGTTAAAATTGTGTTGTATCAAATTGTTGCACTTGGATAGATTCTTATTCAATAGTTTGAAGCATACATCTTCCACGGTCCACAATCGCTGTGGCTACTTGGATTTGATGATCTTGCCTTTTGAGTACATCATGAAGCAGCATAGGTAGTCAAGATAACTTACCTTATGAAAGCAAGGTCCAAAACTAAAAATGTATAATAAAAGGAAAACTACTTTAGTATGAATGAAGAAGCATGTGAGAGAAAAGAAGAACCATGCATATATGTACAAGATTATGCTAAATGAACAAAATCTTTGGGTGTCAAAATGTGGAGAAACTAGATCCCTGACAACAATGCCAAAAATTGATATGGACCCGAGATAATGCTTCCGAAAATTGAGGCCCAATCTCAAAGATAAATTAGACTTTAAATTTAAAACCAGAAACCTTAACAGACCCCTGCAACTCAATACATGTTGGAAGTAGAGATCTGGGGTCAACCACAATTATGTGGCGATGTTTATATGCATAAGATCTGATTCTTATCTAGTTAAGAAAAACCAAGAGTTGATATATGCAAAGAACTAGAACGAGTCTATCAAAATAGAACAAACAACACAAAAAAATAAGAAAAATATATTCATCCTGGCTAAGTAACCACAAACTGGGAAGTCTATGCACCCATTCTTGGGTTTAAACAACCATCAAACACCCTAGCAAGTAACTAACATCCAAACATTGTATGCATCATTTTAGTTTATCATGTTGGGACCATCCCACTTTCTCTTGCATAGTGTGAGTAAAACCCCATCAACAATCTAAAACCTCTCCTGAGAATAATGAACCAATACCCCTAAATATTCTTAATACCTCTCAAGTCCAAAATATACCGACACATTACTAACAGTAGAGGATCTGCACAGAACACAAGATGTGTATGCGATCTCATTAAAAAAAATTTGGTCACATTCGTGTGAATGTGGTCAAATTCATCTGAATGTGGTCGAATTCATAGTATAAGTTACATCTCTCCTACTATCTTCTAGACATATACTACCTTGAATCCCCTTTCAGATTTCTCCAACCGACCTTCTCTACCATTTTCTATACAAAATCTCTCAATCTAGGTAGAAACAAAGGTTCAAGCAAGAAAGAGATCAACCAACAACCAAATAGATAAGATAGAACAACAAACATGCTAGAATTGGATGAAAACTACTTGCTTAGGGTAAAAGTACATAAAAATGCCTGAAATGGGCTACATAGCCAAGAATGATCTCAACTAACGATGGACAAGCATAGTTTCCATCAAACAAATATGGAAATAAATTGTTGTACAAAAACAAAGTAGAGAAGTAGAATAAAATGAGAGAAGAAGATATTTAGCCCCTGGAAGATAGGTTTATTTCACTTCTTGGACTCTGCATGGGCTTGATCTCATCCTTGGGGTCATCCTTATTGATCTTCTAGACTCCTTGACCTTTTTCTCCTTGATTCAACCCCAACAAGAGTGTGGATGGGTGTATGGAAGTGGAAAGTGATGGAAATGGTTAGGATGTGGCTATATGATTGTGGAATTGGATGGAAGGTGGCTGGTGGAGGTGAAATATGATGGAAAAGGATGGTGGATGGAGGAAAACCAAAGGGGTGGACATAGGATGAGCTCTTCCAACCTCTTGGGCATTGGAGCTCTATGTTGGTGCTCAATGAACTGAAGGTCAGAGTTGCAGAAGACTCACTGAGAAGGCAGAATAAAACCCTTTACTAGGTAACTAGGGGTGGGTACGTATAGTGGTAGGCAGAGCATATATGTGATTGGGAATGAACTCGAACAAATTTAGGGAGATTTCATCAAATTTGATCCTTTGTTTTCCAAAAGTAGAATGGAATGGACCTTCAAAAGGCACATCTACCATCGAAAAATGGCCTTCTGGTAGTCACCATCAAAATAGGGTCTTTAGAAGGCACCTTGGAAAACAAGACTTGTGGAAGATGAACCTTTAGAATACTAACTTTTGATATGTGTAATTCATGTTGTCGTCTGAGGAAAAAGATCAAAGGTGGGCGGAAATGAATTTGTTTGAATTTAGTGGAATTCAATTGAGTTTATTTCTTCAAAAGGTGGTTTTGAACCTCTCCTTTGGATGGTTTTCTGGCTTTGATTGTGACCTTTAGACCAGAGACCATTAGAAGATAATCTTGGTAGAGGCAACCAGAAGGCAACATCAAAAGATGGACCTACTGGACCATCCTTAGATTGATGCAATCAGAAGACACCATTGGAAGATGGTCTTTTAGTTGTCTTCTGAGGAAAAAGAGTAATGGAGCATTGGTATTAACTATCACAGAAAGGGGAAGAATTCAAACAAATTAGAGGTAATGGGGTTGAACTCATGAGAAAATATTGGAGGATCAATGTTTTCTTATGTTTAGTACATGTAAGTCCCAAAATTGTCTAGTTGAGCAAATATATCTTCAAAGGAGTTAAATTATAAAAAGATAAGTATCTAGAGTTATTTTGGGCATATTAAGTCTACACTAGCAAGCTTATTCCCTTATCCATGAAAGAGATAGTTCACAAGGGTAGCATTACACCCATTCAAGTCTCTAACGATATTCATGTTTCTCATCTTATTTTTACTGATGATCTTATGATTCTTGCCAAGGCTGATTCCCATAATGGCTCTGGTATACATGACTTACTCCAGGATTTTGGTAATATGTCTTTCCTTCATGCTAACTGCTCCAAGTGTCTTGTGTTCTACAACAAGAAGATTGACAAGGCTCTTATCTCGAGCATTTTGAAGATTGAGGAAGGCTTTTTCCATTCAAAGTATCTAGATGTACCGTTGTTTACTGGCAAGCTTTCAAGAACTTATTGTGTCAAACTTGTCGATAAAATCAAAAGAAGACTGGACAGTTGGAAATCTAGGCTTCTCTCTCTGGAAAAAATACTTGAACTTATTAATTCCACTATCTCTAGTATGCATTTGTATTGGCTCTTCTCCTTTCCCATCCCTTGTTCTATTCTACAGGAGATTGATTATTTGAAGAAACTTTCTTTGGTCGTCTTCTGAAGACATGAAAAACCTTCATCTTGTGAAGTGGGATAAGGTTACCCTACCTAAGGATGAAGGAGGCCTAAATATTTGTAAAATGTAAAGACATTGCTAAAGCTTGTATGATTCTGAATATTTGGGATATAGCTAGCAAAAAGGATTCACTCTGGGTTAAGTGGGTCAGTGAGAAGTACTTGAGAAAAGATTCAATCTGGATGATTTCTAAATCTAGTAACTTTTCTTGGTTGTTTAACAAGTTGATAGGTGTTAGGAACCTTATCTCTGGGGACATTTCCTACAATGTTGGTGATGGTTCTAGTATCAATCTGTGGCTTGATCCTTGGGTAAATGGCAACTTATTATGTATGTTTTTTGGCCCTGAGTTTTGTATTAGATTTGGTTTTCCTTGAGATTCAAAACTTAGCTCTATCATCTCTAGTGGTTCGTGACATTTCCCTACTAGTAGGGAATCTCATATCATATAAGATTTTATTATTAAGTCTAATATCAATATTGGTGCTTTCAATGAACCTTTAATTTTGGGAGGAACCTCTATTAAACTCAAAGTTTCTTGGAACCATGTTAGGTCCAAAGGTACCAAATCTTCTATCTTCACTTGGATCTAGAGTTGTAAAGCCCCAAAGAGATGTATTCTAACCTTATGGAAGGCTTCTCATGACAGATTACCCACCTCAGATTACATTAGAAGGAGAGGAATTTCCCTTGCTTCTATTTGTCTTCTTTGCAATGCAGCTTATGAAAGTACTTATCACTTTATCTTCAATTTCCCTATGGCTCTTGATGTTTGGTCAAGGATTGAAGCTCTCATTCCTCTTTCTGTGTTGCCTGACAGCTGGTCTACTATTATCCAATGTAATGATAAGATGGCTTAATCATTTGTTGTTGTCTCTATTCATCATCTTTGGATGGAGCGAAACAGAAGAGTTCACTCAAATGTGTATAGAAGCTCATATAAACTCTGGAAGGATATTTATGAAGATGCTTCATTTTTCTACTAGTCTTGGCCTTGTTTGAGAGTTTCTACTTTACGAGTCTATACCGTTGTTGGTTTGGGCATTTTGACATGGTTTATAGAGTATGATGTGTTTGTTATCTTTTTGAGATAGTTGAAATGGTATACTTGAGTTGTTTGTTGATAGGCTGAGCCCTCTAGTTGCTTGCATATTTTTTATGTCTGGTTTTGGTTGGAGTAGATGATCTACTTGATTCCTATCATCTCTATTGTTTTTCCTCCTTTTCCTATTGACTCAGTGCCATGTTTTCTAGTTTGTGAAGCTGAAGATGATGCTAGGTCATTCTTTTAGTTTCTGGCGGTCACATGTTTAGAGTCTTACTCTTGGATGGATATTTAGTTTGCTTAGATGATATGGGTCGGTTCTCTGACACTATTTTGTAATTCAGGCTATGAGTTTTTGGTTGAAGTTTGGCTTTGAGCTCCTTCCTAGTTGAGATGTTGATGTCGTCTTTCTCCTGTTCTGGGCTTCTCTTTGTTCTACAGATAGTTGATGTCTTGATGTTCTCTTCAGGCACTGATGGCGGAGGATCGTTTTTCGATTACACTTTTTTGTTGGCTACACTTGTATATATATGATTCTTTCTTGTATATACGTCTCTTTCTTTCATTTATCATTACCCTTTTTGGGTAATGAACACATTGTACAATTTCTCCTTTTCCCCAAAATGAAAAAAAGTAGCATGAGTTTTTACGACAAAAAAAAAGGCCACACTGGCACAAAACGACAGTTATTTTTTTTTTATAAAGGATGGAGGGCCATGTGATTGGGACCCCCCTCATCTATAAATTAGGCTGCATCAGCTAAAGCAAGGTGCACAAAGCATGAAGGAAACAATTGGAAAAAGGAAAACCTATCTACTTGTCCCCTAAGTGCCATGGTAGCAACATCATGGGAAAGTTTGTTACATGAACGGATAACGTAAGAACTGTTGTAAAAATAGAAAAGTTATTTAAGGGTCCTAATGTCATCAATAAGGATCCTCCCCTAGTCTCTCCGTGTAGAGGAATTACTGTAAGCTTGGACAACTTCAAGGGAGTCTGTCTCCATCTCCACCTGTCCGGCGCCATTTCTACTCACCCACTAGAGTGCTATCCTCATGGCTATAGCTTCTTCCGTTGTTATCCCTATGCCACTGCAAATCTTCTCACCCACTATCCCCATCAGTGCACCCTCACTATCCCACATCACCATCCCAATAGCCGTCACTCCATCCTCACCACATGTAGCAACCACATTGATCTTCAGTCTTCTCTGTACTACCTTGACCCATTGTGGCATCACTTCTCTATCCCGTTGGGTTTTGTTGTTCCTCCTTGGGTGCTTCTCTCCTCCAAACTTCTTGACCCATGTCAGCACCGAATGAAAGAGGTAGCCGCTGTGCACTTTGCCATCTTGGAAGATTCGCATGTTGCGCCCCCTCCAAACAGCCCACATGGCTGCAACGATTGCCTCTTTGTCAGCCATATCCAATGCCGCCCCCATGGTGATGATGATGTCTTCATCCTTATGGTATTCCACCCACTCTTGAGTCCCTCGCTCCAAGTGTTCCCAAGCCTCAGTAGTGTTCAAACAATGGAATAGCATGTGTGGAATAGACTCCTTTTCTAACATGCACAGTTGACATGTACCATCATCAATGCAATGTCGGTCAAACAACCTTTCCTTTGTCGCTAGACCCCCTGTGCACACTCTCCAAATGAAGTGCACAACTTTGGGAGCCCACCCACCTTCCAAGATGCACTGCCATTACTTGCTTCTGAGCTTCCTCTTTTCCTAGCATACCAAGCCAGTACGCTGATTGCAGTGTGAATATTCATTTCTTTGTCGGCCACCATGACCATACATCATCTTGTTCACGAATACTAAGTGGGATAGCTCTTATCCTCTCTATGTAAGTCAATGGGAAACAATCCTCCAGCTTTGCAATGCCCCAGGTTAAGTCATCCAGTGTCATGAGATCATGCACAAAACTACAGTTAAATACTTAGCATAAAAGTTAAAATTTGGGTGTTATCTGGGTGCTTGGCCCTCCTCCCATTTCCTTTGTATTAAAGACAAAAAAATGTAGAAATTGTAAATGGGTCCCTAGTTTTTTAGTAGAATTTCCAAACCTTATAAAAATTGCAAAAAAAATAGAAAAATACAACGAAAATGTTAAATATTAGAAATTTTCATATATTTACTCAAAAATAAGAATTCTATTTTCTCAAAGAGAATTATTTAGCATATCTACCTTCTATGACCAAGTTACTAGACCATGACCTAAAACTAGATCAATTCTAAACCTCTTTTTTTTCAAATCCTGGTCCATGGACTACGACCTAAAACTGGACCAATTTTTAATCTCCTTTTTCAAATCTAGGGTCCCCAGGTATGACCTAAAATTGGACTAATTCTAAACCTCTTGGCTTTCAAATCTAGGATCCTGGACTATAACTTGAAAGTAGACCAAATTCTAAGCCTTTTTGTTCAATATTTTAGGGTCCTAGACTATGAACTAAAGCTAGATCAAACTCAAAATCACTTTTTTCAATCTTTCAGGGTCCCGAACTATGACCTAAACTTGACCAATCATACAATTCATTTGGAAATCTATTTAGGTCTTGGACCAAGACCTTAAACTAGACCACATGTCTTTTCCTAAATAGGCTCCCCAACCCTCCCTTTGCAAATCTTTCTAGGGTCCTACTCACGATCTACGACTGAATCTAGATCACCCTTTGAAACTATTACAACCAGGGTTACTGGCCTGATTTCACAAACACATGCTTTGAAAATCCTAGATCATGACTTGAGGATAAACTGAATTGCCAATCCTACCTCATGACCCTGAGTTGTGATTCAAATCTCCAATTTCTAGGACTAAAAACTAGAAAGTTGAGGAGCATCATTCCTCTAGTGGAAGAAAGGTGAACTAGTAAGGGAACACATCATGGAGGCTACCTTTGAGTGGATAATAGCCAAGACATCAAGCCTTAGTTCAGTCTCATATGCCACAATCAATCAGATATCTAACTAATTAAGACACTAGCCAGAAAGGTCAACTTAAATCTAAAAATCTTGTCAAAGTACAACCAACAAATTTTGATGATCTAAGCTCTATTTCGATAGGCAAAATCTTCATATTGTGCCTTTTAGGAGATCTGGTCCTGACTCTAGATTGGCACATCCATTAAAAAAACTTAATAAAAAAAAACTAAAGATATGTAGGAAGAGGGATGAATACTCCTTTTATCCAAGATGTGTCTTTTAGGAAGAGCAGTTTCCATTATTCCTCAATGATCATAGACTCGTAATTTTTATGTCTCCTTGACAAATCACAAATAACATCAACTTTTCACCCATGAAAATGCTGAAAATGTTGTACAACATCCTTGATGAGTCTAACCATTATAGCCTCACTTGAGAAAAAATGGGGGTCTGACTTGGCTCAAGCATGCAATTCTCACTCTTATCTCGAACTTTAACTGTTGACACCCCAATTTTTCTCACTTGGTAGAAATTCAGGATTAACGTCAATCCTCTAGATAATGATGGAATCCATTCTACATCCTAACCAAATTTCAATTACCTATTTCCACATTTTTCATCACATTTAATCCACCCCTATTTAACCAGCGCAACTAGTTTGGGGCCTTCTGCTAGAAACCTTCTTTGAGACTGAAAGTGCAATTATTCCTCAATTTTGACTGAAATAGGCTATTCTTCACAAATTTCCTACTCCAATATTCTAGAATTTCATATTCCCTTTCCAACTGCCTTTTCCATGAAAATTTGAGAGATCATTTCAACATATTTTTATGTGAAAGTTTTTGATGATGTTTTCCTAAACATTCATAAAATTGTTAGGAAAAGGGAGACTACCTTTTCCACCTAGGGACACTAGGAGGATCACATCCATCTATCCTGTGATATTTGGCATATCATTTTGATCCATGTGCCCTTCTGTAGGGTGCAACATACAGATTCGCCACCTCTTCTAAAAGATTCAACCTAAAATCTTAAACCCTAAAATGCACCAATAAATAGACCCCCATACCCAACATATTCTATTGCCTTCTTGTCTCTCTTGAAGCCAGAGTGGTGACTACCCCTCTCTTTAATTTTTATTTTTCCTGTGAGTAGAGGATCCTTCCTCTGACACCACCTACTCTTCTAGATATGTAGAATGGTAAGTGGTAAGTGCTAAGAACGTAAAATTTGTGCTAAGATACACCAATCAAAGAGTGGGATTTAAGGGATTTTCCTTTTAGTTATATTAATTCATGATTAATAAATTTTCACCCTAATTATGATTTAAAATCTTCTATGTCTGATCATTGAAGGAGATTAAATAAATGGGAAATAATGTATATAGTTTATTAAGAAATGTATTAACTGAATTCTTATTTTACCAAAAATGAAAGAAAATGTGAACATTTTCAAATGGAGAAAATGATGCTAAAATCAGATTCCCCATACATCTATAGGTTAAGTTTCAAGTCTATCACATTTCTTGTGGACACTCGATTAATTTGTCTTATAAAATTTTGTTTTAGTACATTTAATTGCATGTTATTAAAACATTATTATGCCATTGACCATTCTTCCTTCTCCTCGAACTAGTGCACAAACATCTTGATTGAAACACGCTATGTGGTTTTGAGTCACAGTGACAATTTTTTGTTCCTTCTCCCCTTTACTCCTCTTCCTCTTCTTCTCCTCCCCTTCTTATCTCCCTTCCCTTTTTCTCCTCCACTATCCTTCCCTCTCCTTTCATGCCTAGTAATCCTATCCACTCTCCTTCATTCTCTAGCATGTACCCTACCACCATGGCTAGGACAATCTATTATCTTCAAAGATCTGATTGATAGAATCTTTATTGGTGACCATGATCATCTCCTACATCCACCACTAAGGTTGTCACTTTTTTTGTCCCTCACTAACACTTAGATATTCTTCCATGATGGACTACTTCCTCCCATCACCATGATAGAATCAACCTAAAACAAGGTGGAGCTCAGCCTTCATCATGCACCCCTACCATGCTCAACTCCACCATGCCACGCCTGCCTCAACTCTTCCAATAGGAGACCCATAGAGAGAGGAACCACATTCCCTAGTGCTTGAATTCTATATACATGATATTATCTACAAGTTTGAAATTATTTTCGACAAAACACACAAATCATCCTCACCTTATACTTCAACACCACTTATGATATCAAATCTGAGACTTCAGATGATGATCATGACAATCATGACTGTGATCTTTGACCATCACCACGACGAAGAGAGTCACAACTTGTTGCTACCAATCCATGAAACACAAGTCTGAAACAACATACCTACCTATCATCTCGGTCCACAAACTAATGAATAATTTGCCACCTTCTCAATGTCTTACCCCATGAAAGATCATATTCAATATAGATCTCAAAGACAAGATGACAGTCTGGACATAAGCTCATCCCTGAGAAGCTCCCTTGGAGGAGAATCCATGGAGTTTGGATTTGATGCCTAGCCCTCTCGGTCAAGACTACCATGCTATATTCATCTTTCACAAAATAAAGGAGCAACATGAAAGATAATGCTAGGATCATATACTGTGTTACATGCGAGTTTTGATGACAAAAAAATATAATGTGTTACGTAAAGTCTTGAAGTTTTAAATATAAGCTTAACCTTAACAACACATCAACTCCATCAATCCATTACCTTTAGTACCATCCCACTAGTGTATACATACAACTACAGATATATACATGTATGTACAAGTACTTTGGTATGAGTAAAAGCTAAAAATATATATGGTTATATAGCTAAGACTTACCATGATGCCTACCACAATCAGGTAATGTGTTGATAAGTGTGAAATATGTCAAAATCTTATTTGCATCATATAGGTGTTTGTATATGACTATAAGAAGATCTAAAATTAATTAAATCATATTGAGAATATACAAATATCAATGTTATACTTTCTTTGAGTTAAAAATCATAGATACCACACATATAAATATATGATGGTAAATAGAATGAACATGGATATAAGAAATACAATTATATAGATTGATCTATGTAAAATATAATGGAATATGAAAACAACAATATTATTAAGGAAGTTGCTTTACAAACATAAGCATGGATGCCATGTTGGTTAAAATACCCATATTGGAATTGAATTTTATTTATATATACATTACCCATATGTACATATGAAACATTCAACAATTAGATAATATAATGTGTATACAATCTGATTTCTATGCTATTTGTGATGTTAGGAATAACAAGGAAGAGCATGATATTAAAGAGATAATATTATTCAAGATCTAAAATGAAAGAATGCATATTAATACCAACACTCGTATGTAACCTAAGCACATCTAGAGTTATGCAACTAGAGATGATCTATACAACTTATATAGATCTAAAACCTCCTTTTGGAGTCAATAATTAGTTATACAGAATAATAACTCAAGATGTAGAAATACTAATCCTAAATCACCCAAACCGAGCAAGATTTGACTTCAGGACAAATAGTAACAATTGTTCTTCCACTTTGTAGCTTTGTCATCACCAATCCTTGGACACATATGAATTATACCTAAAAAATAATGTTAATTTTAAAGATTAATTTCATGAATCCTCAATTTAAATATAGGCATTTATATGACTTCCACATATATTTTCCCATAATGAGGCATATTTCAACATTACTACTTCCTACTTGCAATTCTATGCCATTCTAGTGGAAATCATTTTAAAATATCTTGAAACTCTACTTAATGATGTTATTATTGGGTTTGAAACCCCTTGTTCCATGAAAATTAATCTCATTGATGAGATCGACTGACATATTTCTTGCCTTCCTATTTTTCATGTGATATTAGACTAAGATAACCTATTTAGATTCTTATGCATAAACATTACACTGTGTTTATCCATTGGGGATCTATTTTTTCACCTTTTATATATACATGGTGCATCTTCCCACCCAGGGTACACCTTTCTCTCAAATTTTGGGCTTAGATCCACTGGTGTCTTCACGCTACCTTAGATACCCAAAGTCTAATTCTACCTACATGCAACTATTTATTTTTGTGATATTGTGGATTTTGAAATGGAAAAACTAGATATATTCCTTGTGGCCCAATTTTGATATGCCCATTATTATGTAGTTCAACCAATTTATTAGTTATTTTGAACTCACATATGTGTTAATACTCCCCTCATGAATGGGAACCCTCATTATTTCATACTTTTTATGTAAAATGCCTAATATGTTTTTATGCACATACTTAGTGTTGTTTGACCCATACTTCCATCTATCTCTTTTTGGGGGCTGTTCTGAAACAACCCAAGTGTAGGTGTCTTACAATACCGTGACTCATAAAGACCATTTTCAGAAGTTTGAAGTTGAATATAGATTGAGATGGCTAGCTTTCCCTCTACAATTGGTCTAGTAATAAACTAGATGTACTTTAGTTTTTTTTGTAAAACCTCCCTTGTTGTGAGGAACAATGTATGAATTGTACTGTAACTAGTTTTGAAATAGTTATAGTTTTCACTACTACTCAAAGACTATTTGATCTATCATACTTGATAAATTATGAACTTCATCTTTTCCATCATACATATAAGTGTGTTTGGATTGGGTGCATTCATTCTTTAACTAATTAAGGCGTGAATCCCCTCTTGGGTGCCACTCTTTATAGAAGGAGAAACAACAAAAAAGGGTTTATAAATTTTGTGAGAGGATATGTGAGTTGGCCAAGGCAAATCAATTGTACCTTGCTTGATACAAGGTACATGACAACTCCCCTACTATTGGATTGTCTAGAGGGGAAATCCATGGTCAAGGACCTTTACAGTGAGACCCCTAACCTTGCTTAAAGTGTTGAACAATCTTAATTATCATAATTTAATTCTTATAACTCTTATCTAACCTTTTTATATGCTTTGAAATCATAATACAAGCTTAGGTTTCAAATTTGGTCCAATTTGGAGACTGTTTGAGCAAGTTATGCAATTTTATACACATTTTGGACTTTTCTACAATTTACCCAATTGAGAGGTTTTCTTTGCAATTTATAACTTGAATTATGTTCCTTGGATATTCTCTCATCATTATTGATCTTTTTGAGTCATGGGGAGCCTATTTAAACCTTGGTTTGAAGGTGTTTTCCTCAAGGGTATTTTAGGGTTTACCCCTTCATGGATGAACCACCTTTAGTAGCTATCAACTAATGAATTATTTGATTGGCGTGTAAATGTGACAAAGGAAATATAAGAATGTCTATGTGGATGGTGGGGGATCTGCTTGTGTGTGTTCTTGTATATTCATAATAGTTTAAAGCTATGGACACTTGGAAAGATACTAGAACTTCAAATTTTGCTTTTTCTTTATCTTAAAGTTTCATATACTTATCCCTAAGAAACCAAACGAGCCATTTGCTCTCCACCACTTCCCTCCTTCTACAAACCCCATTATCCCTCTGTGCTTTGGCGAATTTCCTTTCCAAGGAAGAAGAAAGAGGGGATCTTCTTGGAAAAAGAATCCATGGTTGCAATTGACTTCCTTTTAGGGTTTAAAAAGCTTCCTTCTAGTGATCTGGACCTAAAAGAGTAAGAATCCGCTTCTTTCCTCCATTTATTTCTTTTTTATCCTTCCTCCTACCTTTCTCCAGGTTATAACCTTACTGTTTCATGGTAGAAATTCTCTAAAGCTCTATAACCCTACCTTTATTGTTCCTTATGCTTAGGGTTTGCTCATTTGATGAAGGGAATTGCTAGATGGATGAGTTCATAGCTTACGCTTGGATTTTCTACACTAAATTCTTATGTTTTCTTATGTTTGGGAGTTTATCTTCTAATTAGAGGAAAATTTTATAACTTGTTCCACATTTATTGCTTACTATAATCTTTCTAGTTCATGTTCTTGCTTGAAAATGATGATCCATGCACTAAAAAGTTATGCTTGACTTAGATTTTGATTTTTATAATGTTCCATATTCTGATTTCAGTTCTAGAATAACATGTATTCATGTGTACATTATTCCTAAGGTATAATAGGACATGTATCAGGTTGGTTCGACAACCAATGGTGCTAAACACCTATCAACTAATGGTCAATTTTAGGGTTTAAAGTTGATTTCTTCTATAAACACATGACTCAATGGTGGTACCATTGCAACAACTAATGGTGTTGTCTTCATGACAACTGATGGTGGTGACTGATAACACCAAATTTTGTGATGTTTTTGGCTCTTATTTCGTTGTCAATTTTGCCCTTTTTAACTGATTTCCTCTCCTTTTGTCATGTTTTTGAATAAACAGGCCATGCTACGCTCTTAACTCAATTTTATGATCTTTTGCAGAGTATTCCTCTTTTTTCTACTCATTTATCAGAAGAAAGGCCCATCCCGGCCCATGAATGTGTTCTACCTGCATCATCCCTCCCATTAGCTGGCCGACACACTCGCTGCCCGACATAGGGCAGCACGACACACCTACCGAGCGACACGGGGTGCCGCGCTAAGAGGATCTGACGGGCGATACGCCACTTACCTGACAGGTAGCTGTACTCGCCACGACAACTGAAGTGTGTCACGCGATACAAGCCACCCACTGGTAGGCGCCCACTCGTCACGATGACCAACACGCTCACAAACTGACATCCTTGTATCAAACGACACACATATCGGGCATCCCTGAATCTGTGATGATGGTGCTGATGGAAGACACGTGGCGCCCGGAGGACCACAACTTCTCCCATCCACTGCCTATAAATAGCAGCTATAGGACTCTGATGGGATGGGTCGAAAAAAGATCGGAACCTCTCGAAAGCCAACTTGGGAAAGCATTTGGAGCTAGCGTAATGTGCCTTAGAAGTGTACCGGGTGATACTAGGCGAGCATTTCCCCCACCCGAGAGGGAGGGAATGGTTCACTTAGGATCGGCCCTGGGCACTGCAGAAGACCGATATCAGCCAACAAGGACACTCGATATGAGTACTCGTTACCCTAAGCAAAACTCTAGCCCGACAAGATACCAAGCCCGATACAAGTCACCTGTCATGGTGTATCACCTAAGAGGGTGTGCCGCCCGACATGATCATATCGGGCATGAGAGCCTCATACGATAAGCTAGCTCATCATGACTTATTGCCCGAGAGGGTGTGCCGCCCGACACAGGTGTATCGGGTAAGGCTCCCGCCTGGTATCGGGCTGGAGGGATCTTGGGAGTCTGCTACTTCCTGTCGCCCCTTCTAAATAAAGAAGGCGACATTTATCCTTACTTGTTTCAGTCATTTACTTTCTTTACTTATGCAATGTAACTAGACCCTTTTATATAAATGTTTATGCTAATGGAATCAGAGAAGCCTTAAATATATGTTGCTTCATGTTTGGTCCCTTTTTGTTGGATGATTGCTTTGTTTAACATCCGAACTCTAGCTTGCATGCTTAGATCATGTTTTGACTTGCTATCGAATCGTGTTTCCCACTACAACAACCTCGAGAGAGGTGTTGTGGATCTAGTGTTTGGTCCGATGTGGGAGTACGAGAGTCCCTCGGGTCGGAGTTTCTTTAGTGACTTTTCCACTCTAACCAAAGATCCGTAGCCTTGAGAGAGGTGTTGATACTTAGTTAGAGGTACCCTCTTTGAGAGAAGGGGTACTAGAAGTTCCTGCTGCCGCTTGTTTTACTGAAGCTTCCTCCTTCGTTCCTTACTACTACAATAGTGTTATCTTCTCTGTCTTCATTGCGCCAAAAACCCTAAAAACTGATAAACGTCTAAAACCTTAATTTTCCTAGTAGCTCCAGTTGGAGATAGTTTCCTTTTTATTTTATCGATCTTTGCCTATTGTTCCCTTGGGGCATTATCATCTCCTTACCTTTACCGGAGTGTAACGTGTCGATTACGCATTCTCAACACTACCACCCTTGTCCATGTGTTCGACCCTGTATATCTACTTCAACCCCGTAATAAAGTTGCGGGGGCCTAGAAGGTTTCAGGTTATAAATTTAAAAGTCTCACTACTTCAGATCTGCTCCCTTTTGGACGCGCGATTTAGGTCGGTCAACTTTTTGGTGCCATTGCCGGGGACAAGGAAAAAAATGGTACTGATGACGAACCCGAATCCACTAACTACACTCCAGTGCCTCAAGCTTAGAAATAAGCTTGACAGTACTCTCTTTTTCTTTTTTATTTTAACCTAAAATGAGTAGTTCGTATTATTAATACATGTTTTCTAACTGGATTATATGTGCTATTCGGGTACTCAGGAAAGAAGCATTCTTCTCATCTGAGCATCGACATCACTAAATATTCCACCTCGCATTGAACCACCTCTTTCAGAGGGTGAGCGGAATGCGAGAGTTCGACCTCACTTGCCTCTGCCTGAAGACAATGATCGTTATGACGACAATTATCAACATGAAGATCCTGAAATAGAACAATTCGAGGATGACCATCGCCGGGGGAGATGTCATCATCACTGGAGACGCAGAAGAAATCAAAATAACCAGGATCAGAACCAGGGAGACAGTGACAACGACGATTCCAATGAAGAAGAAAAGACACTCAAGGAGCTACAACAAAGGCTAATAATTCAAGATGTCTTGTTGTCATCCCGAGGTTCAACGAAACAAACTTTGAGCTAAAACCATCCGTCATCACTATGATCCAGAACAAGAGCTTCAGAGGGAATTCGAAGAATGATAATCCCTACCACCATCTAGATGCTTTTAAAAATATCTGTGACACCATTAAAATGCGGGGAGTCCCACAGGAGGTGATTTATTGCAAGGGTTTCATCTTTTATTTAGAAGATAAGGCTCTATCCTGGTACCTTGGGCTACCACACCAAGCTCTTAATGGATGGAGTGCACTGGCAGATGCCTTTGTAAACAAGTTTTATCCTACAAAGAAGACTGTCTGGAATAGACAGAGGATCATGTCTTTCATGCAAAAGTTGAACGAGAATCTACACGATGCCTGGGAACGATATCAAGAATATCAGAGGGATTGCCCTCATCACAACTATAAGAAGGGTTTCTTGATAAATACCTTTTACAATAGTCTAACCCCCGAGGAAAGGGTTTCACTGAATGTAGCAACAAGCAGTGACTTTCTGGGGAAGAAGCCTAGCAGATCCAAAAAGATCATCGAGAACATGGTCGAGTTACAAGCCGACACCGACTACGATAGATCTGATAGAGGACATGCTAAGAATGCTAGTAAAGGACCTTCAGTCGAATCCAAGGCTCTGGAAGCTATCACCTCTAAGATCCAAAAGATAGACACTAATGTCAAACAGCTGAAGGAATCAGGTGGAAAAGGGAAGAAATAAGTCAAGAAAGTCATGAAATGTGTCACCTACGGGGAAGGTGGACATGGTGTTGATAATTATATCTACACCCGACCTGACAAGTCAACTGAAAGCGAATCTGAGGCTGAGGAAGCTGACAACGTCTCCTTTGTCAATTTCAAAAGACCGGATCACCCCGGTTTTAGTTATATCAACAAGGATGCGGCCGAAAACTCGCATCAGCTGCATAACCCCACCAAGCAACCCCAAGGTTTCAAGAAAAGAGGGGGGCAAAGTCAGTTCACCAGAACTACTTCTTTCCAGTCGAATAAGGCAAATTTCCAAGGACAAGGAACGTACCAAGGTCGCCAAGCGGCAAACACTAGTCAAGGTCAAAGTCAAGCCAAAGAGTAAGGTCAAGACAAGAGTTTGAACCAACCAGACTTGGTTGGCTAGTTGTTTGATTTTGTAAAAAGACAAGATACCATCAATAACCAGCTAGCGCAAAGCGCGCTGTCAAATTCAGGAGTTCTGAACACAATGCAGGTCCAGATGGCGGACATCCAGGCGCACCAACGCCAACTCGATCAGCAGTTGGCCCAGATGGCCAAGTTGATAAAGAACCCCTCGAGTAAGATACCCTCCAACACCGAATCTGCCAAAATGGCATGCTGAGATCAGGAAAGATAGTAGAACGTCATGAAGAAGCCAGATTAGAGGAACCTGAATTGAGGACTGCGACTGATAATCCCGCAGAAGAAGTCAATCAAAAAGCTCTTGGCAGAGAACCTGAACCAAGATCCTTTGAGGAACTGTCTGGTAAGAGAAGCCCTTACTCTCCCAAGTTTCCTTTTTCCTACAACCTGATAAAGGCACACCTTAAGAAGCATCACGAGAAGTTCATGGAATAAGTAAAGAAACTTCATCTCGAAGTACCTTTTTTGGATGCTTTAGAAGAAATGCCTACTTATGCTAAGTTTTTCAAAGATTTGATTGCCAAGAAGAGAAGAGGAGGAAGAATCGAGACAGTGCATCTAGAAAGTATGTCCTCTACTTTTGTCAAATCAGATTTTCCCCGCAAAAAGA
Organism: Alisma plantago-aquatica; assembly: GCA_963693085.1. Taxonomy (NCBI): domain Eukaryota; kingdom Viridiplantae; phylum Streptophyta; class Magnoliopsida; order Alismatales; family Alismataceae; genus Alisma; species Alisma plantago-aquatica. The sequence goes on from OY856411.1 coordinate 315,254,203, forward strand.
AAGACCCAGGGGCTTTCACCATTCCATTCACCATTGGAGATAATGTCGAATGAACAGGTCTTGCCGATTTAGGGGCCAACATCAACCTTATGCCCCTAAGTTTTACGCAACAATTAGGTCTGACTGATATGGTCAAGACCAATATGAGGATTGAATTAGCAGATCATACCTTTAAAAGACCAGTCACCGTTGTTGAAGATGTACCAACCCGGGTAGGAAGTTTCTTCATTCCTTGTGATATCATTGTGATTGATACTGTGGAGGACCCTGGTTATCCTATCATCTTTGGATGTCCTTTCCTGGCTATAGGAAGGGTGTTGATCGATGTTGTTGAGGGAAGAATCACTCTAAGGGTCGGAAATGACCACTTAGACTTCAAAGTAAAGGATGCGATGAAAGGACCATTTCTGTTAGAGTCTGCTTGCTTTGCAGAAAGCTACAACCAGTTCTGTGAAGAGGTAGAAGAAGACATCCTCATGGTAGACCCTCTTGTAAGAGCGATAAGCAATCATAATTCGGATTCTGAAAATCCTGAAGTTGTCGAGCTTCTCAACTATCTTAATCAGTCTAATGGAGACCTGAGCGACAAAGAAGAGGTAGTGGAAACAGTTAAGTTTGCCTCTCTTGAGGAGGCGCCGGAAGAAAAATCACTGAAGGCTAAACCTAAGTTGAAGCAGTTACCTGAAGGGTTGAAGTATGAATTCCTAGATCAAGAGGAGAGGAATCCTGTCATCGTCAATGCCCATCTAACAAAGGACCAATTGGGCAACTTCTTGAGGAGTTGAGACTCCACGGGCAGGCTATAGGATACTCAGTAGAGGATATCAAAGGCCTTAGCCCTGCATTGTGTATGCATCACATCAATCTGGACAAGTCTGCTAAGCCTCTGGCTCAACCACAGAGAAAATTGAATCAAATGCTGAAAGAAGTGGTGAAGAAAGAAGTAATCAGATTGAGGGATGTAGGGATCATTTACCCGATCAGTGACAGTAACTGGGTGAGCCCGATCCACGTAGTACCCAAGAAAGTTGGTATAACAGTAGTTAAAGGAGATAAAGGTGATGAAGTGGCGGTTCAGACCATCACGGGATGGAGGATGTGCATTGACTACTGAAAAATGAACCTAGCCATGAAAAAGGATCATTATCCGCTTCCTTTCATTGATCAAGTTCTTGAAAGATTAGCACATCATGACTATTTCTATTTCTTGGATGTTTTTTCAGGGTTTTATCAAGTCCCCATATTACCAGATGACCAGGAGAAGACTACTTTTACCTGTCTCTATGGAACCTACACCTTCAGGAGGATGTGTTTCAGCCTGTGCAATTCTCCCGCAACGTTTCAGCGTTGCATGATATCGATGTTCTCGGATTGTTTGGAGGATATCGTGGAAGTTTTCATGGACGATTTTTCTATCTATGAAAAGGACTTCGATACCTTCCTGAAAAACCTTTCTCTGGTCTTGCAACGCTGTGAGGAAAAGAGTTTGGTTTTGAAATGGGAGAAGTGCCATTTTATGGTACAAGAAGGCATCGTGTTGGGACATAAAGTCTCGAGGCATGGAATCGAGGTAGACGTTAGCAAGGTTGAAGACATATCCAAACTTCCTCCACCCAAGTCTGTGACGGGAGTGAGGAGTTTCCTTGGGCACGCCGACTACTACCGGAGATTTATAAAAGACTTCTCAAAGATTTCAAAACCGCTGATCAAACTTCTGGTAAAAGATGTTGAATTCAATTTCTTTGAAGATTGTCTAATCACTTTTCAGGCCTTAAAGGATTCTCTTGTCTCACCACCTATCGTCCAAGCTCCGGACTGGGAGTTACCTTTCGAGCTTATGTGTGTCGTCAGTGACTATGTTGTAGGAGCAGTCCTGGGGCAGAAAAAGGACAAAAAGCACCATGTAATCTGCTACGCTAGTCGTACTCTGGATGAAGCTCAAGTAAATTATAAAACTACAGAGAAAGAGATGCTCGCGATAGTCTTCACTTTCGACAAGTTTAGATCTTACCTCATTGGAGCAAAGGTTAAAGTCTACACAGATCATGGAGCTATAAGATATCTCATGTAGAAGAAAGATACAAAGCCCATGCTATTGAGGTGGGATTTGTTACTACAAGAGTTCAACCATGAGATAGTCGATAAGAAGGGTGCAGAGAATGTGGTCACCGACAACTTATCAAGGATCGTTGTGGAAGGGCAGAAGGAACCACCTATTAATGACAATTATGCTGACGAAACTTTGATGATGATTGAAACCACAGAAGAGAGTTTACCTTGGTTTGCCGATATCTGTAATTATCTCGCCTGCGGAGAACTGCCCCCTGACATAACCTACAACCAAAAGAAGAAGCTCTTCGCAGATGTAAAGAATTACTATTGGGACGATCCTCTCCTTTTTAGAAGATGTGCAGACAACCTGTACTGAAGATGTATTCCCGAAGAAGAGATCCCCAACATTCTAAAAGAGTGTCATGCCTCCCCTTATGGAGGACACCTGGGTAGCGAAAGGACCGCTACCAAAGTTCTACAATCGGGTTTTTACTGGCCCTCCTTTTTTAAGGACACTACAAATTATGTAAAACTCTGTAAAGAGTGCCAATCGATGGGGAACATTGGTCGAAGAAATGAGATGCCTATGGACAATTGGGTCGAAGTGTAAATCTTTGATGTATGGGGAATCGACTACGTGGGTTTGTTTCCCCCATCTAAAGGATATCAGTATATTCTAGTGGCAGTGGATTACATATCCAAATCGGTAGAAGCTGTTGGAACTCAAACGTGTGACTCTAAGTCAGTGATCAAGCTGTTCGAAAAGACTATTTTCCCTCGTTTCGGAGTACAACATACTGTAATAAGTGATGGTGGATCACATTTCATAGAAAGACAGTTTGAGGCACTCCTGTGAAAGTATGGAGTTAAACACAAGGTCGCTACGCCCTACCACCCACAAACTTTTGGGCAGGTAGAGGTTTTGAATAGACAGATCAAGCAGATTCTAGAAAAGACTATCAACTGCACGAGGAAAGATTGGTCAATGAAGTTAGATGACACACTTTGGGCCTACAAAACTGCCTATAAAGCACCCATTGGAACCACTACTTACAAGTTGATCTATGGAAAATCCTTTCATCTACCCTTTGATCTAGAACACAAGACTCTTTGGGTGATTAAGTTCTTAAATATGGATCTAGACAAAGCAGGAGAGAAGAGATATCTGCAGCTACAAGAACTCGAAGAACTGAGATTGCATGCCTATAAGAATGCAAAGATCTATAAATAGAGGAAGAAGGTGTGGCATGATGCCCACCTAAGGAGGAAGGATGTAAGTGAAGGTGACAAAGTTTTATTATATAAATCTTCCATTCGTCTTTTTCCAGGTAAGTTACACACGAGATGGTCCGGACCATTCACCGTAGCAAAGATATACCCGTCTGAAATGATGGAACTATATGATAAAGATGATCAATCCAAGGTTTTTCAAGTGAACGGGCACATGGTAAAAAGGTTTTATGAAGACGAAGCATTCGCAAGGAGGACAGAGATCAATTTGCAAGATATGCAAGCAGTTGAAGGTGAAAAGTGAAGGACCTGGAGCTGTCGAGTTGATGACGCTAACCACAGTGCTCCTTGAGAGGCAGTCCGAGCTTTTACTTTTCATAGGATAGGATGTTATTTACTTTCTTGCAAGAAAAACACTATGAACACTTGGACTGTAATAAGGCCCGAGTCAGTGCATGTGTCACGTGCGCTGAATCTTCTATTTTATGGGCCACTGCTCTATTTTATGAACATTGATGAGTAATACTATCTGAGGCTGGGAACTTAACCTTAGGCCAATGATGTTTTACCCATCAATCTCTTTTTCCTTCGCTTTGTTTTTGCATTTTTCATGTAGAATTTTGTTCTGAAGACCTTGTATCAGGAAAAGACTCAGCCGGTGTGTAGAACACACTCGTATCGGGTGATAGTATGTCGGGCATCACTTCTATGCATGAGCCATGTCAGACGACACACCCGAGCGGCGAGCACCCGTGTCGGGAAGGAGTAATTACCCTTGATTAGATGGTTTAGACTGCTCATCTCAGGAATGATTTGTCTCAAAGGCCGAAATGTGTCTCGGATTACCCGTTTTACCCCCGGCTGGGATTGCTATATATAGTACAAAGGATTAATTGTGTCAGGCTACTGGTTTTACTTTTCACCTACTCCTGTATCGCGCTGTAACTTTCTCGTTGCTCCCGTGTCGCGCAGCTTAGCTTCTGCTCTCGTGTCACGCAGAAAACTTAAGAAAGCAAAGGTATTTCCCGACATCCCTATCGTCCTTGCTTTCCCGACACAACCCCCGTATCACACACATTGTATCAGACTAATGACTTTATTTGATTTCCTCGTATCGCCCGACACATGTGTAGCGCAACACGTATTTAACGGGCTCTTGCCCAATACCCCATATCGGGCAGTTACCGTGTTGACTCGCTTGTTCTCGTGTCGGCCGACACATTTTTCTATCGGTAAGACCCTATCAGGCACTTCGTTTCACGTGATCGTATCACCCGACACACCGTATCGGGCAAGGGTATGACACACAACTTTTCTCCGTATCGTCCAAGTTTTGTATCGCCTAGATTTTCTTCTGATAGACGACACAGTATCTCGTATCAGGCATAGAGCTTGAAACCTTCGTATCGTCCAACACAGGTGTATCTGGCAAGCTTTGTTTGTTCAGTTTTGAAGCCCGATATTGTGGTGTCGGGTAGATTTTATATCGGGCTAATTCTTTCCCTATCGTGTAATTAGTTTTAACACCGATATCGACTTTAAGATTGTACCTACCTAATATCGGAACATTTAAATGATCAATGAATTTGTCTGATGATAATAGAGATGGCCCGTACAAAGAAAACCGTCGTTCGAGTTGACGAACATGGCAAGAGGATTGACACCGAGGCCGTAGATGAAACAACAACAGTTGGGCAGAAACGCCAGAATCCCGAGGCAGCTGGGTCATCCACGGATGAGAAGAGAGCAAGGACGGAAGAAGTAATGGCCTCAACAACAGTTTCAACCGCGGCAGGAGAACCCCTGGATCACACACCAGGAAGGTTCGTGCCCAGAGATAATGAGCATGGGCACCGATACTCAGAATTGGCAACAAAACGCTACAGGCCGAGCAGATTCTGCCACCATTCATCCTTCCTTCAACTAGGCATATTCGACAGACTCGAAAATGTCCTGGCTGCAGCAGGGTTGCGGAAGATCTACTTCAGCCACTCTGCCTCCTACACTGAACTCACCAGGGATTCATGTCATCTCTCCACCGGGTGCAGAATAGAGTCGAAGAGATCGAAGAGTACGGCGGAGCAGACAGACTGCAGGGGCGGCTTTACAACTCAGAGCACATTATCTCCGAAAAGCTACTCAATGAGATCTTCTCCTCCAACGAGGAGGAGAAGGAATAGCTTAATAATGGTGTGAGGATCACCGAAGGAGATGTGTTCGACCCCGTGCAACTCTGGATGAGGCTGACCCGCGAGTCATCATACAAATCGGGAAGCAAGGTGGCAGTGGTGCACTCCTGCTTCTGGAGGATAGTGCACAAGGTGGTAGCATGCCTGCTCTTCAGCAAGAATGAGTACATCAATATCTACACCAAAGAACTCCACATCATGTGGCACATGATGGAGGGCAGAGTGATCAACCTAGGACGCTTCTTGCTGAATAGGATGCACCCAATAAAGGATGCCACCAAGGAGTACTGCATGGGTGGCATCGTCAACTTAATCGCGGCTGGGTTAGGGTACCCACGGGAGCCGCGCAGTCTCTCGAGAACAAGGGGCGACGAGAAGATCGACCTCAAGTTCCTCATGAGAGTCGGCATCATCAAGAAGGAGGGGCGGAGCTACGTCTACAAACTCGCAAGGACAAGCACCCTCCTTCCACTTCCTAGTTGTGCCAGCTACGACGCAGACAAGCTGGTCTTCACCAGCACTGAGATAGAGGCAGTAGCAGTCGAAGCCGCCTACGCCACCACCACTAAAATACAAGAGAGGGCAGCTGCAATAGGAGAACCAATTCCTCTTGACGCTCGGCAGGACAAATCTTCAACATTTCCTGTCGAGCAGCCCACTACTCCAGCACTGCCGATGACAATAATTGATAGAGATGTCGTCACTTCTACCGTGGCTGAAGAAGAACCGACAATCATTGAGGTCGCCCAGACAACCAAGGAAGAAACAACAGTACAAGCCCTGGAGGGAGTTGTCGCGGAAGAGATAGCCACAGCTCCCGAAGCTTATGTGGTTCCTTTAGAGGTAGAAGAAGAAGCACAGTCAGACGGCGATAATGGGGTGTTCGTCGAGATTTTTAAGATGGAGCTTAGAGCTACACAGCTTACGCCGACACCGCCGCCGGTATCTCCTATAGAAGCTGCTGAAGACATCACCGACAATGTAGAGGTGGAGCAACATCCACCCACACCACGGCCTTCTCTACCACGATAAGAAGGCGAGGCAGTGACATCTGCAAGGGTGTCGACACCTCGCCCAGAAGCATCCACCTCGAGAACAGTGCAGACCGACACTACCCCGAGTGAGGCAGCACACTCGTAGGGTAGATCTTCACGAGGGAGGAGCATCGCGAGGATGTGAGGGAAATCTGTAGGAGCCCCTCCGTCGCTTGGACAATTGTTTGGGAGCGAACTGGATAACTTGCGGGAGGTAACTGAAAGCCACTCGGGTACATTTACTTCTCTAACTCGCAAGTTTTCTATTTTCCAGCAGAGGTTAAACAGGCAGGAGCGGCAACTGCTGACACTGGTTGGTCTTCCTGGCCAACTAGAGGCACTCAACGCCACGCTTCAGCAGGCCCTCTGGTGCCTTGACAAGATCGAGCAGAGGCTAAACAGGGGGGACAACCATCCACACCCAAGGCAACCAAGAAGGTCCCCGTCGCCTCCTGGATCAGGCTCTCCACCGTCCTCATCGGCAGCCTCATCAGGATCATCGTCCTCTTCCTCCTCCAGCGGGCCATCCCCAACGCCCGAGGAAGGGACACAACCAAGGTCAACCGACAGAGCTCCTGTAGGACAGGTGAGCTCCCACGGTCTAGAAGAAGCAGCTCCCTCAGTCCCCCTAGACGAAGCTAAAGATGATAATGAAGACATCAGCATCGGGGAGGACTCTTCTGATGTATCTGAGGGAGAGGGGGGGACATCTGTGCAGCCAATGAAATACACCCCCTTAGAGGAAGACGCTTAGGGATAGATGAATTCTCTGCACCGTCAGAGCTACCTTCCTTCGAGATGACCGACTTCGACAGAAGGGTCATCGACTACCTATCGATCAGGGACCAGAAGTTGCTGAATATGGTCCTGAGGTCACACACAGATGAAGAATACGTCATCTGGAGCAAAGAATACTTCTCCGTACGATGGGGAGCGCTCAGAAGCATATTTTGCTCGCCATTTGTCGTCAGAAAAAGGTTGTTCGGGGTCCTAGAAGGTGCAATAATAGAGAACATCAGCACCAAGACAGGTCGGGGAACAATATACAACACCACCCCGACCTTGGCAAGAAGACTGATGATGGGAGTGCCAGACTCCATTGTGGTGGCTAACATGCTGCAACACATCGAAGAGCACAACACAAACATCGTGTTGGCCCCGTACAAGCACCGGAACATGTGGTTTCTGTGTGTGGCAGACCTCCGGAATCACGACATCTAGCTGCTCAGCTGCTGCAATAAGGAGGTGTCGCACTGCAGACATATCTTCAGCCGCCCAGAAGACAAACACCTCAGGCTTCTACCACTGCATCTTCTGCGAGCCATCAAGCAAGGAGTCCAACGTCACAGCAACATTTGAAACTTCTTTTCTATCAGAGACTTCCCCGTCCAAGCAGAAGAGGGAAGTGGAAATAGTGCCTTTATTGTCTTACGCGCCACGGAGTTGCTCAACATATTCAGATACATAAGGCATCTCAAGGGCCAAAACTTTTACCACCTCAGGAGCATATATGCCCTATTGCTGATCAAAGACATGCACTATTTCCAAGACGTAGGGGTACCAAAGAGGCTGCTGGACAGTGATCAAGCAGATGAATCTTTGCAACCCAGCAACACTCCAGAGAAAGAAGTTGAGATGGAAACAGACATCTACGGGGCAGGCAAGCAGTTAGAGATCCTATGGGAAGTGCACTCATTCGAAGACCCTGCTTCGCCTAAAACATCAGAAGAACTAATCAACAATTTCGACCGCTTCTCGTGCTCTACTCTCACGCAGGATCATGTTATTGAAATTCTTCTAAAGTTAGCTGATTCTACCCTAGGAGATGTCATCTACGAGGCAGGCAGTGTCATAGTCCCAGTTGATGACTTAAGGGACATGGTAAAAGATGGAGGATGTTGGGCGATATCTGTGGTGGCCGCCTACATCCAGACGCTACAGACAAAGTTTGAACATGCATACATTGCTCATCCAATGTTGTTCAATGACATCTACCTTGCCAATGAATTAGGAGCAAAGCAATCATTTCTGGCAGAGTTGGAGCACAAGGTTCCACACACAATCTTCCTGCCCATCCTGCATTACAACCATTGGATGCTCCTGACGATGTACACTTGCCAACGAGTAGGAATCTTCTACAACAGCTCGGATGGCAACAAAGATCATCCAGTGCAGTGTCCATCGACGACGTTGTCCTCCCTCGAGCGCTTAGTAAGAAAATACTACGACGAGGTGGTGGCGTTGATACAACCATTCCTAGAGATGACAGCTAGCAAATGGCACGAGCTCCAGTTCTGCCACCGCAGTCCACAACAAATTCCTCTATCCAACGACTGTGACATCTTCGTGCTGGAATGGATATCGAATAAAGAGACACCTGACCAGCTCCACCACATTGATTACCACAACAAACGAGGAGAATATGTGTGGGAGATTCTATCTGGCAAAGGCACGCTCACCAGTTAAAACCCTCACTGAGTTTACATTACCCTACCTTATCTACTTCACAACTCTGGGACAGAGTGTGGAGTAAGTTTGGGGGGGATAATATGTATCAGTGAGGGAGGTACAAAAATTTTCTTCAAACTTCACCCCTTTTTGTTCTTCTTGTTCTTTTTCTTCAACATGTGTACATATACATATACATGCCTCATACAAAAATTTTGCTAAAAATTTTGAAATTTTTTGCTTATTTTGTCTGCACATATATGTACAAAGACGCTATATAGTAAAAACCTGATACGACTTCTTTCCAGTTGGTTTTCTATGTGTCTAAGGAGATGTAGAGTTTGTTATGTCTTTCTGATAATGCAACCCCAAACAACAAAAGACTACGAATTTCCACGCCAAAAATTTCGAAAAATAATCTCGCAACAGCTAAGAGACGTGTATGCAGAAGGAAAAAGTTGCCCAAATAGCAAAAACAAATTCCTCTTGTTTTACCTTACCTGATAAAATCCAAAAAAGAGAGAATAACCTTATGAGAGTGAATAAAAGCATGAGAGTTGTGCCAAATGAAAAGAAAGAATATATATATATATATATATATATATATATATATATATATATATATATATATATATATATATATATATATATATATATATATACACACACACTTGTTTTCCAAAAGTACCCATCTTTAGGCATGGTAGATCTGGGGCAGTGGTACGTAGGATGTGAAATCACTGCTCTAAAGCCAACTGGCTTGGACTGCAGAGACCACTCACCCGCTAACGGACCCGTACCTGGATGGACTGATGCAAAACAAGAAAAACCCAAAAAGCCTTAAGCCTACCCAAACACACAACTTGCTGTCCCCCAAAAGATGTTTGGTGTGAAAGCTAACGTCGAAATCGTGCACCCAAGTCTTGTCGAATCTGTGGAGAAGATTTTTTTCTTAAATATGGCAGGAAAAGGAAAGTCTGTTGTTTGTGGTCAGGCTGTATTCATTGTAAGACATCTCAATGCTTGCTCAAACCCTTTGTCTGAAAACCATACCAGTCAAGAAGAAGCGTCACAAACAAAGTTTAAAGATTGATTGAGGACAATCAAAATGCTAAGTTTGGGGGAGTTGATAACACCAAATTTTGTGATGTTTTTGGCTCTTATTTTGTTCTCCATTCTACCCTTTTTAACTGATTTCCTCTCCTTTTCTCATGTTTTTTAATAAACAGGCCACACTACGCTCTTAACTCAATTTTATCATCTTTTGCAGAGTTTTCCTCATTTTTCTACTCATTTCTCAACATAAAGGCCCATCCCGGCCCAGGAACGTGTTCTACCTGCATTGGCCCTCCCATTAGCTGACTGACACACTCACTGCCCGACATAGGGCAGCACGACACACCTACTGAACCACACGGGGGCGCCGCGCTAAGAGGATCTGACGGGTGATACATCACTTACCCGACAGGGAGATGTATTCGCCACGAAAACTGAAGCATGTCACACGATACAAGCCACACACCGGCAGGCGCGCCCACTCATCATGATGACCAACATGCTCACAAACCGACATCCTTGTATCGGGTGACACACATATCGGGCATCCCTGAATCTGTGATGATGGTGCTAATGGAAGACACGTGGCTCCTGGAGGACCACAACTTCTCGCATCCTCTACCTATAAATAGAAGCTACATGACTCTGATGGGACGGGTCGGAAAAAGGTCGGAACCTCTCGAAAGCCAACTTGGGAAAGCATTTGAAGCTAGCGTGACATGCCTTAGAGGTGTACCGGGCAATACTATGTGGGCATTTCCCCCACCCGAGAGGGAGGGAATGGTGCACTTAGGATCGGCCCCGGGCACCGTAGCAGACCGATATCGGCCAACGAGGACACCCGATATGAGTACCCTGTTACAACCCCAATTTTTTGGGATCATCTGGTGAGAAATGTTATTTCTCATATTAAAGATAATTGAACAAAGAATGGTATAATTTGTTTTGAATACATGGATTTCGTTTACAATAGCCTTGATGAATGTTTTGTGGGCTTTATTGGCTATTGGGCCCAAATAATAAGGAAATTCAATTAGTAAATGAATAATTGAATATTTGAGAAAAGAATAATGTGGAAACCTCTAGAAGGAAAATCCAAAGAGAATTTCGTGCCTCTTGGGTTCCTTGGGTACCAAGGAGTCCAAAGTTGCAACGAAAAGGCAATAAGAAAAGAAAAGTTTAATTAAGTATTTCTTGAATAAGAAACATATTGAAAATAATGTTAAAATATTGGAAATAAGTGGGAAAAGGTGTAATTAGGAGATCCTTTGTGGAATTTCGTGTTCCAAGGATTCCTAATGATAAAAGGAATACCAATGAGGAAAATAAAAGAGAAATAAAGAGAAATCCTCAAAAAGAAATATTTTAATTAGAAATACACATGATAATGAAGAATAATGCATTTAGATGCATCTAGAAGGGTAATAAGTATCCAATAAAAAGGATTTCAAAATAATAAAGTTTCTTGGGTGCCAAGGAGCCCAAATAAAGGAAAAGGGAAGAGAGAATACCATAATTATAAAATAAAGAGATAATGGGAATACATAAGCCATTAATTATGTAAATTTGATAAAAGGAAGTATTTTCCTAAGGAGATATATATATATATATATATATATATATATATATATATATATTTCATGGCCAATAGTTTAAAAGGAAAATAAAGAGAGTGAAGGAGAGGAATTTTGAATTACTAATATTTAAAGGAAAGAGAATATTCAAATGACATAATTATCTAAGGAGATAATGAAAGAGAGAGAGGATTTGCTTAGCAACCAAGGAAGGTATGTTTCCTTTCAAGAATAGGACTTAAGTCCTCAAGGAGGCACGCCCTAGGGCTCTGTACTCACCCCTATATAAGGGGTAGAGTGTTTGGTCCGAGTTAAAGATAATCTTGAGGAAGCTTTTCTTTTCTTCTTCTTCTTTTTCCTCGTTTTTGCCTTAAAACTCTAGCTATAAGAAACACCACGAGCAAGAGGTTGGAAACGGCCAATGCATGGTTTCGTTGAAACCCAGGAGTGCCATGGAGTCTAGGTGAAGCACGACCATTGAGGTTGTGCCCTAGGGTGCGCTCAAAGGCAGCCGTCGGGCTGCAGTGACCACCCCAAAAAACCTGGCCGTGGAGCGGAGAACGAGCCGCATCAGTCGCGTTTTGGTAGAGCATTAGGTGCGCCCAGGTGCGGCGGTGGTAGGGGAGCTTCTTCCGATGAGCTCCGTGGTCCAGAGAGGGAGGAACGATCCATGCTTGGCTGCAGACAGACTGCTAGGGCGACGCAGCACCAGCCGCGTGAGGGTGAAGAAAGGAAAGTCACCATTGGACGAAACTACCCTCCATGGGCTACAGTTTTGAACCACTTAAGTGAAGGGCAGAAACGTCAATTGATTCTAATCTAAAGGTGGGCGCGTGAAGGTATGTGTGCATGAGAGTTGGTTGCCTACGTGGCACCTCTTTATTGGTCAATTTGTGATATATTTGCTAAAATCATAACTAATTCTAGGGAACTCGGATTAAAACAAGTTATATATGAAAATTGATCCTCAAAATGAGAGGAACCCAAAGAAATTATGTTTGAAGTCTGATTCTAATTGCAATCCGAAAATTAATGGAAGTAATCATCTATAATACTTTAATGATTAAGAAACTCTATTTTGAAATGAATAAAGTGTTTAATAGGGTTTGATGGATCATTAGAGTTGATGTTAACCTGTTAAATGTAAGAAGGTACATTATGTTAAAAAAGGAAGAACTTTGCACGTGATTAGTCTAATTTAGAGTTTATATGCATATATATGCATGAAATGTGAAAAGTAAATGAAGTTATCATCTTTAATGATTTAGCTAAGGAAAAACCCTTAGATTTGATGATAGATGGATAATTCAATCTGATATTCACTTGTTGTTAATAAAAGAGAAAATAGGATTTAAAAAGATGATCTTTTTATAAATTGGCTTAATTTAGGGTTTCGTGCATGAATATGTATTAATGAGCTTGAAAACCCTAATTTAGGTGAATATGACATTTAAATGTTTTAATTGTTCAAATCCATGAATAAATAGGGATATGATGATCATAAGTCAATTTGGGTATAAAAGACTATTAAAATGAATAGTTGAGCAATTAAGGTTCATATAAATGGAAAAGAGTATTTTTAGGGTTTGGTAACCTAAAAGGGATAAAGTTTGAGAAATTGATCTAAGAAACCCTAATGAATAATAATGAAACATTAATGCATATTAGAAACCTTAGAAAGAGAATCCAAGTCAATAAAGTAGATTCTTGATAAAGTGTGTAATAAATAGAGTACATATTCTTTTCAGGAATTATGTGATGATTGAATTACTTTCTTGGATCTTTTGATTGGCTTGATTGTATATACATGAAGTATAAGTTGAATAATCTGCATGACTCATCAAATCAGGTATGTGGTTAATTATGAATAACCGCTTTAGTTTTCTGATGGATTCCCGGATGTTTAATCACATTGAATGCAACTAAAATATTTGGATGTTCATATTGCAAACTATAATGTGGCTATGACTATCACAAAGGATATATGCCTACAAACACAGATCCTGGTTCTCTCCGTGGCATTATAGCTAACCTAGTACATGGCTGCCTATGGGTAGGTCCATCAGGTTAGAGAAAGACCTAGTACATGGCTACCTATTGGGTAGGTCCATCAAGTCTATGGATGACCTAGTACATGGCTACCTATTGGGTAGGTCCATCAGGTCTATGGATGACTTAGTACATGGACACCATTGAGGTAGGACCATCAAGTCACATTGAGTTAGATATTGGGCTATCTTTTGGTAGTGCCATGTGACTCTATTACCTAAAAGAGAGGTGATATCCATGTCCACTACAAGGACAGCCCAGAGTTCGAGAATATGTATGGATTGAGTTGTATGGCTTAAAATGTAATCTTGATTGTTAAATGACTAATTGAATGATTATATTGTTAACCTAGTTCAACATTATTTGTTTCCCCCACATACCAGCTTCGGCTGACCGACGTTTTGTTTGTCGGTGTTTTAGGTACAAGCCAAAAGGGCAAACAGTAAAACGTAATATGGTGAAATACATGAAGTTAAATACAAGGACGATTAGTTAGAGTAGAATCCTTAAGTGGATAGAAGTCTAGAGATCCAAGTTTTCAAAAAGGTATGCAAAAATTTATTTTTCTTCAGCTTTCAGTATAGTATGTTAAAATTTGATAATTATTTTTGGTTAATTGCCGAACCTTTGATCTAGAAGTTATTGGTTAACAACTCTGTCCTTTCAGTCTCCCTTAATTGGGGGGTTACTGGGAGGTGGGGTCGTAACATTTGGTATCAGAGCGTAGGTTCCCCAGTTAACCATTAATAATTATTAAATTTTACAAACTTCGTAGAACCAAAGGGAGTTATTAGAGGATTATCCGAAAGACGGAGGTGTCTAGAAAAGGATCATGACCAGGGGCTAGCAATATTTTCCTCCGCACCGCTAGTCAGAATACGAGGACTCCCGGATCTGTGTGACTAGCTGGCCAAAGTCTTAGGGTATGAATCGAAATAAGATACCTTTAGGACTTCTCATCTTATTCATCCCTTCTCACCACAAAATTCTGATAAGGACCTAAAGGATTAGGGTTTTCTTTCTTCTCCTCGCCCTCTTGAGGTATGGGTTAATAAGGTTTAAGGAATCCTCCACCAAATTAATGAAAGGCATGTAAATAAGATGTCATGGACATAAGCTTAAAAGATTAAGCACAAACTAAAGAATAGATACATGCTTAGGTCGTATGACATAAGTTGTCATGTCCTCAGAAGAGACATGAGGCTAGACCTTCTTAACAGGAGGATAAGTTAGTCTTGGAGATAAAGATCTCCATTTCAAGTAGAGACTTGGAACATCCTCAGAGGATGATGTTAACCCTAACCCTAAGTGAAGGTTAGAGAGAAATGGGTTGGACCAGGTGTTGGAAAGGACATGCCTTTGAGATGCCATATGATCCATGGGTGACCTAGCACCTCTGGCAACCCAACCCTGGGAAGGGTCGTGCATGTTAGGGTAAAGGATAGCTCCTTAGATGATGATGTTAGTGAAGGACCTTAGAAACCCTATGGGCTTGTGCAAGTAGGGTATAGCTGGCACCTAGGGCATGTTATAGTGCTGACAGTAGGATGAAACCCTGGATAAGGAATCATAATGGAGCATAAAGGGTTATGGATGATCTTGAGCAAACATAAGTTCGAACCTAGGCTTCACCCATGTATAGGATGCTTTTGTGGTTAATCCTTCAGGAATAGAGGACCTCTAATGGTGAGGTTGGTTGTAGGGTTAGTTCTAGAGAGAGAGCAGGACACCCCTCCAAGATGGTCGTAAACCTAGACCCTGCCATATGAGGAATAGTGAGGAGTTGAGGATGATGTGACCTAAGTGGATGATAATGGTTGCCTCATGATCGATCCCTGGAAGTTGATGATATCTTGGTTGCCTTTAGAGGGAACAAACCCTAGAGAGAGAAGATGAAGCTTCTGGTACCTATGTGCCTACGGTATGGGTGTTTACCTTCTGAGGCAGGAAGAAGAGTTCCTTAGACCTAGAAAGGTTTAGTAGCAGGTTATGAGGCCTTGTACCTTGTTGGAGGACCTTGCCCTAAGTGTTCCTCGAGTTGAAGGATGACAAGAAGTGCATGCCATGCCTTTTTCATGCTTGGTTTGTAGTTAAGAGATAGAGCATGCAGTTGGACACTTACAAGTGAACCTAGGGTTCCTAGGCCTAAGAGGGGAAGTGGTATACCTAATGCTCATGATGAGAATTAAGTTGCTATAGTTTCGAGCATGGTACGCCTCATGTATAAATGAAAAGGGAATCCCCTTGAGTTTAAGGTGTTTTTGATGGACCCCTTACAGCTAGGATGATGAGAATGGAAGGTATGATCTTGATCCAGCCTGAAGGAAAGAGGAGAAGTATGACCTAGCATGGTACAGTAGGTGATCTTCTTGTGCCTTAATAGCTTGCTAGGGTTAAGTAAGCTCATGTGGATGTAAACCCTAGACCTAAGAGCTTTTCTGACCTTGTTGTCAAGAGATAGTTTTCCTCCCATCCTGGGAGAGGGACCCCTTTGGTAGGGTGTATATCAGTTTTGTTGGTTTAAGGTAACCTGAAGAGGTCTCACAAGATCTTGAGAAGCTAAGTGAAAAGTACATGGTATGAGAATGAACCTTTAGACCCATAGATATCCATCTCTAATTGCATATGAATGAGTTACCATGGAGGTAATTGGTATGGGGCTTGACCAAGGTAGGCAGGTTGCCATGATCCCTATGAAAGGATGAGAGCCAGCGCATGAATGCAGAAAGAGAGATGATGAAGACTTGGGTAAGGTTCTAAGTGAATATGTACTATGATGGAGAATCCTAAGTCTATCCTAGGGTCGAGTAGGGATAAGACCGATGGAAGTAGGAGTCACCTAATTCCCTAGTAGCACATGACCATAGGGTCGAGAGGCAACAACTATCATTGTCTGAGGGCCATGGGTTAGGATATTGATCACCTTCATGAACTCATGGGACCCAAAGGATAGATGAGTAGGGCACTCTCTTGATGCATGAGGGAAGAGGGATGACCCCAAAAGAGTCGGTACCCTATAGACCTAGAGGAGATGACCAAGGATATAAACCTCAGTAGGTTCAAGACTAGTTTGATATCATGATGTCTGTGACGTAGAGACATATGTGGCATGTTGCAACTTAGATGTAAAGGTGTATTGGCAAAGTGGGATGTACCATCTCTACTCTTGGAACAGGAAGAACTCTGTATTTGGACTGCAGCCACATGCTTATTTCCTCTTGTTATGGGGGTGAGAGATAGGACATTACGCATGCCATACACCAAGGATAAGATATGATGTAGGTTGGAACGTTGCCACGAGAAATAGGGTTAGAGGAGGTAACCTACCCAGGTAAAATGAATGATACATGGTTTGCAAACACTAACAGGAATGAGGTAGTCACCTTATGAGGATGTTTCTATCATGAGCTAAGTGGAACTTACAAGTTATACCAGGTTGAGTTTGATCACCATGATGATAAAATCAGAGAGTGTTCTTAATGAAGATAGACATAGAGTTTGAAGTGAGATGATAAGTTAAATACATGGAAGTGTATGTCTTCAACGTTACCTAATACCTAAGGATGTGAAGTCCTAATGGATGCTCTAGTTGAGATACATCTGACTGGTTTGACTAGAAGTTAGAAGAGGTTGTTTGTCTAACCCTAAGTTTGAAAAGGAGAGGTGTTGGGATAACACTCAGATGTAACAAGATACATTGAAAAGTTAAGGGTTGTTTGATTAGCCAGTCTAGTCCATGATGCAATGAAAGGATGGTGGTAGAACCTCAGATGCACTTCTTTGGAAGAGAAGGTGATGAAACCCCGACTAGAGTGGTTTAGGGTTTCGGAGGAATCAATCTTGAAAGAATCATGACATATAGGAAATCATGATTGAAGATCACCATACACCGTGGAAAATGGCAATAGCACTTTGGATGCTTAAGATGAAGTTGCATGTGGTTTATGGCCATGCAAGCCAGGAGGTAAAGAACGGACCCCAATAACCCAGTGTATCGATATAGAGGACAAAAGAGTCCCTGAGAGAGAAAGGGAGTTCATCACTATGGATGTTGTAAGTCTCCCCTAGAACAAGGATGGTCGGGATGCAATATGGGTTATGGTAGTTCACCTTACCTAGATGACATGAGAAAGAAAGAGTTCTGTCAAGGGACAGATTTGGTTGAACTATCCATGAGAGAGATGGTTCAACTACACCATGATGTGAGTTCAAAAGTTCATGAGTATGACTTAAAGGTTCACTTCCATAAGGTGAAAGTAGGTACATGAAGAACTCGATGTTAGTATAGTTTATCACCCCTAACTATGGTTAGTATGATCCATACTAAATGGTCTAATGAGGGCATGTGTGCTTGTTCAGGGTGATATCTAGAGACAGTTCTTATCCTATGAAAGATGTGACAATGACCACCATGGCCAGTATCGGGTTTTATAAGAAGCTCTGTAAGGGAGGTTGTGTCGGTCACCACTTCAGTAAGGTGATATTAATGAAAGGACCACAGGATGGTCAGAAAAGGATCACATGATGGTTAGAAAAGGGGACCATAGTGCATGTAGATAAAGTCACTTTGATTGTGCAAGGGCTGAAAGGAGCCTAGAGACAATGAGAGTCATGAGCAGATGCAAAGTATACTGACATACAAGTTACTGTGGAAGAATATGTGAAAATCCGACCCCTCTGAGTTATAACTAAGAGATTTTAGTCACCGATGCATGGGTTCTTTTGATATGGTTTGGTGGAGAAGGTTAAGTTTGACCTTACCCCTCAGGATAAAGTAATGTGTGATGAGTTCCATGTGTCCATTTTAGAGCACTATGTGAGGTACCCCGACCATGTGTTGAGCAATGAACCTAGTGAGCCCTAAGGAGGCTGACATGGCCTGAGTCACCTGTGCAGTTTATAGACACCGGGATGAAAGGACTCCGAGAAAAGAATAAGTAATGATAAAGGTTCCGTGGAAGCGCCATGAGTACGCTAAAGACACATAGGGGCCAATAATGGACATGGGAATTCTTATCCTGAATTGTTTGTTTGATTCATAGAATTTTGAGGACAAATTCCTATAAGAGGGGAAGAATGTTACAACCCCAATTTTTTGGGATCATCTGGTGAGAAATCTAATTTCTCATATTAAATATAATTGAACAAAGAATGGTATAATATGATTTGAATACATGGATTTCGTTTACAATAGCCTTGATGAATGTTTAGTGGGCTTTATTGGCTATTGGGCCCAAATAATAAGGAAATTCAATTAGTAAATGAATAATTGAATATTTGAGAAAAGAATAATGTGGAAACCTCTAGAAGGAAAATCCAAAGAGAATTTCGTGCCTCTTGGGTTCCTTGGGTACCAAGGAGTCCAAAGTTGCAAAGAAAAGGCAATAAGAAAAGAAAAGTTTAATTAAGTATTTCTTGAATAAGAAAGAGATTGAAAATAATGTTAAAATGTTGGAAATAAGTGGGAAAAGGTGTAATTAGGAGATCCTTTGTGGAATTTCGTGTTCCAAGGATTCCTAATGATAAAATGAATACCAATGAGGAAAATAAAAGAGAAATAAAGAGAAAGCCTCAAAATGAAATATTTTAATAAGAAATACACATGATAATGAAGAATAATGCATTTAGATGCATCTAGAAGGGTAATAAGTATCCACTAAAAAGGATTTCGAAATAATAAAGTTTCTTGGGTGCCAAGGAGCCCAAATAAAGGAAAAGGGAAGAGAAAATACCATAATTATAAAATAAAGAGATAATGGGAATACATAAGCCATTAATTATGTAAATTTAATAAAAGGAAGTATTTTCCTAAGGAGATATATATATATATATATATATATTTATGGCCAATAGTTTAAAAGGCAAATAAAGAGAGTGAAAGAGAGGAATTTTGAATTACTAATATTTAAAGGAAAGAGAATATTCAAATGACATAATTATCTAAGGAGATAATGAAAGAGAGAGAGGATTTGCTTAGCAACCAAGGAAGGTATGTTTCCTTTCAAGAATAGGACTTAAGTCCTCAAGGAGGCACGCCCTAGGGCTCTGTACTCACCCCTATATAAGGGGTAGAGTGTTTGGTCCGAGTTAAAGATAATCTTGAGGAAGCTTTTCTTTTCTTCTTCTTCTTTTTCCTCGTTTTTGCCTTAAAACTCTAGCTATAAGAAACACCACGAGCAAGAGGTTGGAAACGGCCAATGCATGGTTTCGTTGAAACCCAGGAGTGCCATGGAGTCTAGGTGAAGCACGACCATTGAGGTTGTGCCCTAGGGTGCGCTCAAAGGCAGCCGTCGGGCTGCAGTGACCACCGCAGAAAACTTGGCCGTGGAGCGGAGAACGAGCCGCATCAGTCGCGTTTTGGTAGAGCATTAGGTGCGCCCAGGTGCGGCGGTGGTAGGGGAGCTTCTTCCGGCGAGCTCCGTGGTCCAGAGAGGGAGGAACGATCCATGCTTGGCTGCAGACAGACTGCTAGGGCGACGCAACACCAGCCGCGTGAGGGTGAAGAAAGGAAAGTCACCATTGGACGAAACTACCCTCCATGGGCTATAGTTTTGAACCACTTAAGTGAAGGGCAGAAACGTCAATTGATTCTAATCTAAAGGTGGGCGCGTGAAGGTATGTGTGCATGAGAGTTGGTTGCCTATGTGACACCTCTTTATTGGTCAGTTTGTGATATATCTGCAAAAATCATAACTAATTCTAGGGAACTCGGATTAAAACAAGTTATATATGAAAATTGATCCTCAGAACGAGAGGAAACCAAAGCAATTATGTTTGAAGTCTGATTCTAATTGCAATCCGAAAATTAATGGAAGTAATCATCTTTAATACTTTAATGATTAAGAAACTCGATTTTGAAATGAATAAAGTGTTTAATAGGGTTTGATGGATCATTAGAGTTCATGTTAACCTGTTAAATGTAAGAAGGTACATTATGTTAAAAAAAGGAAGAACTTTGCACGTGATTAGTCTAATTTAGAGTTTATATGCATATATATGCGTGAAATGTGAAAAGTACATGAAGTTATCATCTTTAATGATTTAACTAAGGAAAAACCCTTAGATTTGATGATAGATGGATAATTCAAGATGATATTAACCTGTTATTAATAAAAGAGAAAATAGGATTTAAAAAGATGATATTTTTATAAATTGGCTTAATTTAGGGTTCCGTGCACGAATATGCATTAATGAGCTTGAAAACCCTAATTTAGGCGAATATGACATTTAAATGTTTTAATTGTTCAAATCCATGAATAAATAGGGATATGATGATCATAAGTCAATTTGGGTATAAAAGACTATTAAAATGAATAGTTGAGCAATTAAGGTTCATTTAAATGGAAAAGAGTATTTTTAGGGTTTGTTAACCTAAAAGGGATAAAGTTTGAGAAATTGATCTAAGAAAGCATAATGAATAATAATGAAACCTTAATGTAGATTAGAAACCTTAGAAGGAGAATCCAAGTCAATAAAGTAGATTCTTGATAAAGTGTGTAATAAATAGAGTGCATATTCTTTTCAAGAATTATGTGATGATTGAATTACTTGCTTGGTTCTGTTGATTGGCTTGATTGTATATACATGAAGTATAAGTTGAATAATCTGCATGACTTATCAAATCAGGTATGTAGTTATTATGAATAACCGCTTTAGTTTTCCGATGGATTCCCAGACGTTTAATCGCATTGAATGCAACTAAACTGTTTGGATGTTCATATTGCAAACTATAATGTGGCTATGACTATCACAAAGGATATATGCCTACAAACTCAGATCCTGGTTCTCGTCGTGGCATTATAGCTAACCTAGTACATGGCTACCTATGGGTAGGTCCATCAGGTTAGTGAAAGAACTAGTACATGGCTACCTGTTGGGTAGGACCATCAGGTCTATGGATGACCTAGTACATGGCTACCTATTGGGTAGGTCCATCAGGTCTATGGATGACTTAGTACATGGCTACCATTGAGGAAGGACCATCAAGTCACATTGAGTTAGATATTGGGCTATCTTTGGGTAGTGTCATGCGACTCTATTACCTAAAAGAGAGGTGATATCCATGTCCACTCTAGGGACAGCCCAGAGTTCGAAAATATGTATTGATTGAGTTGTATGGCTTAAAATGTAATCTTGATTGTTAAATGACTAATTGAATGATTATATTGTTAACCTAGTAGAACATTATTTGTTTCTCCCACATACCAGCTTCGGCTGACCGACATTTTGTTTGTCGGCGTTTTAGGTACAAGCCAAAAGGACAAATAGTAAAACGTCATATTGTGAAAGACATGAAGTTAAATACAAGGAGGATTAGTTAGAGTAGAATCCTTAAGTGGATAGAAGTCTAGAGATCCAAGTTTTCAAAAAGGTATGCAAAAATTTATTTTTCTTACATCTTTCATTATAGTATGTTAAAATTTGATAATTATTTTTGGTTAATTGCCGAACCTTTGATCCAGAAGTTATTGGTTAATGGCTCTGTCCTTTCGGTCTCCCTTAATTGGGGGGTTATTGGGAGGCGGGGTCGTAACATACCCGATACCCTAAGAAAAATTGTAGCCTGACACGATACCAAGCTCGATATGAGTCACCCGTCATGGTGTATCGCCCGAGAGGGTGCGCCGCCCGACACAATCGTATCGGGCATGAGAGCCTCGCACGATAAGCCAGCCTGTCACGGGCTATCGCCCGAGAGGGTGTGCCGCCCGACACTGGCGTATCGCGCAAGGCTCCCGCCTGGTATCGGGCTGGAGGGATCTTGGGAGTCTACTACTTCCAATCACCCATTCTAAATCAAGAAGGCGACATTTATCCTTACTTGTTTCAGCCATTTACTTTCTTTACTTATGCAATGTAACTAGACTCTTTTATATAAATGTTTATGCTAATGGAATCAGAGAAGCCTTAAATATATGTTGCTTCATGTTTGGTCCCTTTTTTTTCGATGATTGCTTTATTTAACATCCGAACTCTAGCATGCATGCTTGGATCATGTTTTGACTTGCTATCAATTCGTGTTTCCAGCTGCAGCAACCTCGAGAGAGGTGTTGTGGCTCTAGTGTTTGGTCCGATGGGGGAGTACGAGAGTGCCCCATGACGGAGTTGCTTTAGTGACCTTTCCACTCTAACCAAAGATCAACAGCCTTGAGAGAGGTGTTGATACTTAGTTAGAGGTACCCTCTTTGAGAGAAGGGGTACTGGAAGTTCCTGTTGCCGCTTGTTTTACTAAAGCTTCCTCCTTCGTTCCTTACTACTGTAATAGTGTTATCTTCTCTGTCTCTATTGCACCAAAAACCCTAAAAACTGATAAACGTCTAAAACCTTAATTTTCCTAGTAGCTCCAGTTGGAGATAGTTTCCTTTTTATTTTATCAATCTTCGCCTGTTGTTCCCTTGGGGACTTTATCATCTCCTTACCCTTACCGGAGTGTAACGTTTCGATTACACGTTCTCAAGACTACCACCCTTGTCCCTGTGTTCGACCCCGTAATAAAGTTGTGGGGGCCTAGAAGGTTTCGGGTTATAAATTTAAAAGTATGACTACTTCAGATCTGCTCCCTTTTGGACGTGTGATTTAGGCCAGTCAGTGACCAAGGGTGTCAATTGGCGTTCACCCTTTAGGTCATGTTTTGGCCTAATTAGAAGCTTAGTGATTAACAACTAAGTACCCTAATGATGTTATCAATCAATAATGATATTAGTTTGATATTCGAGGGTGATTAATGAATATAGTGTTAATCTAACAACCTATGGTGACTTAATGGTCATTACTAATGGTTAATCAGGACTCCACAACCTATAGTGAGTTAAGCATATAGTTGTAGAATGAATTAAGCCTTAAACCAATGGTTTCTTGGGTCATTTGATGCAATGGTCAGACCTATACTCCAATTGATGGTTTTAATATATGGTCAGATCTAATATTTATTCATCCAATAAATTGGAATGATGTGTAAATGTAATATGTTAGTCCTAATAAATTGATTTAAATGGTTTCCTTTATGAGATCAACTTAAGAATCTCATTTACTGTCAGCTTGTTTTAAATAAACAATCGCTTGTGGGTTTTATCGTACTCTCAATGGAACTATTTATGTTGTTAATTCAGGGATGTTTAGGGTAGATGGTGACTCTTTCTAGAGCACAATTCAATGACTTCATAGGTGATTTTTTCAAGATTTTTACTTATGTAAATGATCTATGGATTTACCTTTTCATCATTTAATGGTTAGAAGTTGATGCCTCAAGATTCCCATTGTTTTGGGTGAAGCCTATAGTTTAATGTTATGATTCTAATGATGAGAATTTGATGGTTCAATGCCTTAAACTTGTAGTCTAACCCTTACCCTCATATGATTATGACTGATAATCAGCATAATAAATTAATGGGTAACCCTAATGAGGTATAGCTTGTTATACTTAGCTTTGATATAACTAAATGATGTTAATTGGGTATGAATAGTCCTTGAATGACTAATACAATCATGGAATACTCTCTTATTGTTGTTGAAACCCTAGTATGCTATAACCCAATGGTTAAACCTTGAGTTATGTGTGGGTTCATACTTGAGAATAGTATGGAATGTGATGGTGATGCTTCACATTATTCATCCATGATCTAATGGGGATGTTGTGAGTTAGGGTTTGGGTATGAGTGTGGATTAGTAACATTAATATAATTTATCTTGTTATACCTAACTCTAATGCAAATAGATAAAGATGAGCATTCATGTTTAACATTCTTATATGATGGTGTGATTGTGGAATAATCTCCTTATATGATCATAAGCTTAATATGTTAATTGGTGGTTATCATAGCCACATGGTTGATACTTTCTTATGCTAAACATATGCATTATGAATATGATGAGGGTTAATCATATCTAGATTCCTTGCATGTTGATATAATTAAGGAATGTTCTTAATTTTAATATAACCCTACTATGATTGTTTATGAATATCTTCTAGCTCATTAATGCAATATTGTGTTGATACAGTGTGTTATATGTAACTGATGTTGATGAGACTTGTTATAAGGAATGCAAAGATAATGATGATCTTGCAGGGAATAGTATGATGGTCTTAATGACCTTTGGCCATGGTTGAGCCCTTAATGAGGTGTAATCCTCTTGTGTTGATAAGGGTTGATGCCCTGTGATATTGTGAAAAGGATTTATATCTTGTGATAGTATGATGACTAGTGTAGTCTCATGAATGGCAAGTGAATAGTTCCATGTGATGATGAGATGAGAAATTATGTTTCACACATTTTATATCTTTTGAAGTTGTGATTTCTTGCTAGAAGTGAATTAGGGTTTGTATGTCCACTTCTTTGATGCTGTCTTAATTCACTCAATTGGCATAACTAATCAAGTACAACTCTAACCATGTAGTGCCCTGTGTCATAGAGCCATCTTTAGTGTCAGAACTTCCTAGATGATGAAACAAGTATTCCTAAGGGAAAGTCATAGTGCATACTATTGAGTATGTGGGTATGGCAAGTTGAGGATATATCCTTATCATCCACCATGCAAGTTATGGAGGATGTATTCCTTAGGCCTCTTTATGTTTGTATGGCCCCGACTTAGTTTTGCCACTTGGTTGAACCATTATCTCCCTTTCTCATTTTCTTCTATGATTTGTTGTTGCCTCCAATGCTGTCTGAGTAATTGATGGAAGAATAATCAAGTATTCTTCACTGGAGGTTGTGATTTGTGAGAGAACACATCTCCGCTCCAAACGTTATTGTATCCTAGAAGAGTGGTTGTCGCTTGTACTACTGCATCGGCATTCTTCGTTGATTAGGGTGGAAATATCCTTAAGGATAGTGCATCCTTGCAAGCCTCAGTGAGTCTGGTATCATTTTTATTTATAAAGCTCTTGTTTATATCCACCAAAATAACAATCTTAAGAGTATTTTGTTTTATGATGTGTACTAGTATGGACATATTTGAAACACCTTTTACTCATGTGACATTGTCTGCTTCAAATAATCAGATTGTCATTGTTTCAATGACTCCTTTGCCTGGTGTAGATAAAATTGAACCCTTTAATGGGTCACACTATCATCGCTGGCATGAAAAGGTGTACATTGCTTTGAAATTTTCTAGTGTATACTTTGCCCTTTTTAAATCCAAACCAGAAAATGATCTCGTCAAATGGAAAAAGGATAACTGGATTTATCCTGTCATATTAAGATCTATTTCTAATTAGTTTCTTGATGCATACTTTCCAATTAAAATTGCTTCTGCAATTTGGGAAAGACTAAACAAAAAATAAAATTTGGAAAAGGCTTCTACCAAAAAGTTTACTGTCTCAAATTTCCTAAATTTTCATATGATTGAAGATAAATAAATAAAAACTCAAATTCATCATTATTAGATTTCACTAGATGGATTGAAAAATAAAAAAAGTAAATCTTCTGGAGTCTTTCATTGTTGGACCTTTAATTGAAAATTACCTAATTCTTACAAAAACTACAAGAAAAATTTAAAGTATAAAAGAAAGACAATATTATTTGATGTTGTAATAATACGTATTCATATTGAAAATCAAAACCGTACTAGAGAAAAATCTGAATAGAATAAAGAGATGTCGTATACTGCAAACTTTGTTAACAATGAAGTTAAACATTATAATAATTCTTCTAATCAATCTAAAATAACTATAATAATAAGAAAGTGAAAGAAAATAAAAAATAAAACTAAATGTAACAAAGAAATTAAGAAAAAAAATTGTTATGTTTGTGGTAAACCTAGTTACACCTCCTCTAAATGCAGGAATGGTAAGAAGCAACTGGTGGAGGATTCTAAATATCCAACCACCAACCTTGTGATAGAGCACATGTTTGTGGCATTATCAGCCTGATTAATATGGGATCATTTCAGTATCATGATTGGATCATCATTCTAGGGCAAGTCCCCACATTAGTAGCAAAATAGATACTATAACACCCCTCCAAGTACATACACGACAGTAGAAGCAAACCATGTGTTTTCCATAGCATGGGTCACTTGGCTTGGAGGACTATTACAAAACATGATATACATAGCAAAAAGATAAATGAAACACCTTATATTTATTGGATATCTTGATTGATACATTATTCTGTGAAAGAGAAAACTAATGCCATAAACTAATCTCATCCTTTGGTCTAACATCTAATACATGAAAGGTAGAACAAATTAATGACATAATCCTTCTTTGGAAACTTGATACTGTATCTTCTAAGGTGTCGATGACACCCCCATCAAGCTAAGTCTTATAATCCTCTACTTTTTAATACTCACTTCAATTCCTTTTCTCCTTGATCTAGGGACATCTCGTCGCATGGCCATGCAAAAACAAAGACACACGTTAGTAAACGACACAATACATTTTATAAGAACTAAAAATAAGCATGTATACTTGTATTGAAAGAAAACATTGACATGAATTTGACTTAAGAATTCTTGGTTACATGATTCTTATAATATGAATAATTCAATAGTAATATATGTTTCTCTCTATGACACCCACTTAAGAGAACATGATTGCTAGGAAAACCCATAATTCTAGGAAAGCGATAATGGCACAAATGCCCATGATTTGGCTATAAAAGCCTGAAATTGGCATGAATGCCCATAAAGACCCTTGAGGTCCATGATTCAGGAATCATATAAAAACTAATTCAATTCCAATTAATTTTATCATTAACATGACTTTAGCATTAACATTAACAATAACATGATCCTTGAACTTAATATGATGGGATTTCTCCCTCTTGAAACATGAACTTTAAAATCCATTAATCATTGATCATTAATCATAATCTCTAATCTTAATGAACACAATAACCATATGACATAAGATATATAAAACATCAATCAATTTATATGATGAACATGATTTGAGCATTAAACTTGAAATTAAAAGCATAATTTTGAAATCATACTTAGCTTACAATTCAACCAATGTAAATATGTATAGTGGCATGACCCACTTACCTTGTAGCAAAGTAGATCCCAAGTTGGTCTCTCAGATCTTGAGTCAAATCCTAAGTCTCTTGAGATTTGTAGAAACCCTAATGTCCTATAATCAATACACCTTATATCAAATACTATCTTAACTATCTAACCCTAATTTTGGAATACATGAATTCTTAATCTTGAATTAGATCAAAGATGATATTTTTATCCAAAAGGGTTATTTATTTACATATTAACTCCAATGAAACATGTTATGATAAACGATTTCATTAATCTTATGAAATTAGGGTTTTTCACATATGAAATCACATAAAGATAACATTTTTACATACTTTTTTAGTTAGGATGGGAATCAAGCCATGAAACTAATTTTATTAAACTCCTCACATTTTTCTAAGTAACTTTCATATATTACTTTTCACCATCTGACATACCAAATAATTATCATAATTATTTCAAGTTTTAACTTAACTAGCCAATCAGAGCTTACTATGCAACCAATTTGGTAGGGTCTAGGCCACCCAGCAACGACCAAGCCAATCGGCTCATGCCTCACTAGCACCCAGCCCTCCCTAGACTTAAGTGAAAAACAGTGTAAAACTCTTATATATCACCCATACCTCTGAGTAGTGGATGAGGGGTACAATCATCTTTTCCTCATTGGTTATCTTCATCCTTGGCGCGCTCCTCTCACGCTAGTAGGTAGGTGGTAAACCAGAGGGTTGACACTGGATTTCGAAGCCTATGAGGAGCAGTCTAAAGGGCCTTCACATTCCTCTCACCTCTCTGAACTCACTCATGGGTCCAATTGCTGTGAGAAGAGCCTGGATCAGGGTGGACGAGGGTTTGTCCCTGCGGTGGGATACCAACAAAGAAGAGGGAAGGGTCACAAGCCTAGATTTGGAATTGGAGGCATGGGAGATTCCTAGGATCGAGTCTTGCCCCGCGAACAAAACAAGGGCCCACAGAGGGAATGATATCCCTCCTTTCAAAGTCAATCCTATATGGGTTGGAAAAACTATAATATCCTTCTAAAGGTGGTGAAATATAGGGTAGATAGATGCAGAAAGGGCTCACCAATCTAATTGTCTATTTTGCGGATTCATTTGTGCATTGAAGAGAGAGGGAGAGATGCCAGGATCTAATGATTTACTGTTACTGGTTTCCAAAACCCATCGGGGGTAGGAGATGATCAAAGCGCCATCGAATCTTAATCTGACTGTCCAAAAGCACATGTGACACATTAACTGGATGGGCCAAGGTTTCCTATTCCAAAATAAAATGTGACAAATTACATTTATTTTCCATAACCCTTCCACTTTAGGAAATCCTAATTAATTCATTACACTTTCTCCTTAATTCCGATTGGTCCCAAATTTTAAAGGAATTCTTTTAATAATTAAATCTATCTTTGGGCAAGATTTGGGGAAAAAATACAAAAGTTAGATACCCTTTTCTTTCCCCTTATGCAACTATCTTATTTATTTTATTTAAAACATTAATTAACTTCTTTTTCCATCCAAACTTAGCAAGGAAGCCTATTTTGGTTAATTATTTTCTTAAGTATAATATTAAATCAAAACTAATTTATTTTTTGCCTTAAATACCTCTTTTCTAGTGAATTACACATTATTCCCATTTAGTCATCAATTCTCCATTATTTTTACAAATTTCTTTATTTCTTTAGTTAATACCTATCAAGAAGAAAACAAAGTCATTTACTATTGGTCCTAAAGAGTAACTCATGTTATAATTTTGAAATTGATAAAAAGGGAAATTTTATTATTCTTTTTGCAAATCCCAAGAGGAGACAAAAAGAAAACCAACATTAATACATTTCAATTAAATGTAACACAGTGCACATATGAAAAAAATTCAATTTTTAAGTCTTAATTTATTTTCTTATTTCATTATCTTTTAAGAAATTTCAGTTCATGGTCTTTTTGCATTAAGACCTTCAACTATTTTTGTTGAAAGAGAGTTGCATTCTAAGTTTTAAATTGTTCTCAAAATCTTGGGATGTTACAGATACCTTTGTGACCTGCTCAAAAGTAGGACAGGATGAACATTGGGTTGTCATGGGAAACTCAAGTGCTTCTCCTATGATCTAAAAGGGCAATGTCATGATCAAGATGACTTTTGGAAAAATATTGTTGATTAAGGATGTGTTGTATGTTCCAGACATTAGGGTTAATTTGATATTTGTCTCTCAACTTGTTAAGTTAGGGATCACAATGACTTTTGAATCAAACAAGGCCATTCTTTCTTACTCATGGGACTATCTGGGTATGGGGTATTGTTCAGTTGACATTTTTCTTCTAAATGTACCAAACTCTTCTGCTAATGATATTTCCTCTTCAGCTTATATTTTCGACTCCTTTGATATGTGGCATAATAGACTTGGACCTGTTAATTTTGATTATGTATAATGGATGAAATATTTAGGTTTTCTAAAAGAAATACATGTGATATTGATTTAAATAACAAATGTCAAATATGTGCTGAAACTAAATCTACAATGAAATCATGTTTTCAAATTTTACATAGAGTTTCTGAATTACTATATTTAGTACAAAAAGATCTTGGAGATATAAAAAATAAACTTGTTTAGAGGTGGGAAAGGATTCTACCTCATTTTTGTATGTGATTTATCACACTATACAAAATTATATTTATTACATTCAAAGGATGAAACTTTTGGCATGTTTGTTGTTAATAAAATAGAAGTAGAAAATAAAATTAATAACAAAATAAAACATCTTTTCTAGGATAGAGGTGGTCAATATGATTGCTCTCCTTTTAATGATTTTTGTGTAACTCAGGGTATTATACATGAATACACTCCTCCATATTCGCCTAAATCATATGGGATTGTTGTACGTAAAAGTAGAAATCTAAAGGAGATGATAAATTCTATTTTAATTAATTTTGGAGCATCCAACAACTTATGGGGGAAGCGATTCTATCATCTCTCTTTCTTCAAAATTGTACTCCGATTAGGAAGTCAAATAATGCTCCATATGAATTATGGAAAGGATATCCTCCTAATGGAAAGGATATCCTCCTAATGTCTAATGTTTTATTAACTGAAACTAATAAATGAAATTGGGATCTAGAACTCTAGATGGTACTTTTATAGGTTATGCTAAAAAAAGTGCGACATACAGATTCTTTGTTCTTAGAAGTAACAACAATGTTGTAGAACCTAATACAATTGTTGAATCTAAAATGCTATTTTTTTAGCATATCTTGTTGGGTTTGAGAGGAGGCAGAGAAGCAGCGGAAACAAAATTTTTTCTCCCAAAACACAGAACAAAAGGAATCGCGTCAACGTCTATAGAAAAGGAAAGATGGTTTGTGGATGCATACCTTGTCCCGAGACTTGCTCGGTGACAGTACCTTGCGCCTTGCGCGGTCTTCACCTCCGGTCTTAGACGGTGTCTGTGCAACTCCTGGTCTCACCGGGACTGAAGACTCCTGGTCTCACTGGGACTGTCGGAATTGATAGTTGTCCTTCGAGCGACAGAGGTCTCCCGCCTCTGCAGTCGTCCACACGGACCGCCTGGAACTCCGATCTCCTTGTCGCACAAGTAACCTGAAGGATTCGCACCCTCCTGTCGGCGTACTAGTCGCTAACACACTCTCCTGCTACCAGTTGCAACTACAGTTATCTATCCCTTGCTATACCTCCCTTTTCGGGTAGCACTTGCTCGGGCTCTCTCGGTTACCAAAACCAGAGAGAATGACAACTTTGCAGAGCAACCGGCTTGCATTGAGTTGTCCTTTGAGAAGCCCCAATACCCCTATACATATAGGAGGGTCATGGGATAGGGTTCTCTGTCCCCGGAAATATGGGACTAAAAGCTGGAGTAGAAGGGTTCGAGATTCTCTACAAAACAACCAACTTGCAACCTGAACCGATCGTTTCACAACTGAAACAGTCAGTTGGGGACCTGAACCGGTCGGTTGACACCTCAACCGATCAGTTGGGATCCATGAGCTGGCCAGTTCACTTCTGAACTGGTCGGTTCGTGGTCCTGGTCAGTTCTCGATTGACTTTCCAACTTTTATTTCTAATTGGTATCAAATACCAATCGTTGTTCCAATCAAATTAGGCAAGTGAAACGAAAGGAAAATTCTCACCAATCCTACTTTCCCAACTTGCCCGGTTGCAACAGTTGAACTGATTGTTTCAACACTTGAAGCAATCGTTCACCCTATCCTTGAGCCGATCGACTCAACACTTGAGATGACCGGTTCACCAAGCTCAGTCGATCGATTCATCACATGAGCCGATCGGTTGGGAGTGCAGATTGTGCTGAATCAGTCAATTGCAGTTTTAATCAATCTGATACTCTAATCAATCAGTCCAACACCTTGAACACTATGATATTGAGCTATTGATTAATTGAGTGTTTAATTGAACTACTAAACTCCTTTAGTAATCAATCTAAACATTTTTTGTGGACAAAACTCCTCTTCTAGGTTAAATCCTATGTATGTGACCCTGCTGGTCCATTTCACGTTGGCAGTGAAAGTCCATAACACTTATGACTTCACAACCAAAGAGTGGTGCCTAGTCACACATCAGTGTTGCCCAAGTGAAATAGAAAGTTGGAGAACAACTTTCAATCCTACAATCCGTGGATGGTGTTACAGTGAATGTATAATTCCTTTGTCACTGATATCTTGAATGAACTCGAGGCATGGAACAGTCATCCTATCAATGTTCATTCATTTCCTTGATCTCAGAGTAGACCGAGTGAGATGTGTATGACATCAATATCACATATTGATTCACAAGTGCATGCACATGTCTTTCTCAATCCTACTCATCATGTGGCCAAGGATATCAAACTCCCTCAGGAGGGACAAATCCCATATCTATCACTCACCCCTCAAAAGCCCCATGTGTCAAAGCCACCCAATCATCACCTTTATAACAACCCATGTTTCAGGACTGCGTTTGATGATGTCAAAGTGTACCCAACGACATGTGTTGAGTGTAGTGATTTCAGGTCTAAGAATCACACTCACCACCATCACTGTGAAAGCTGACTGTGACTACCAAGTCATGGTTCCATGTGTCACTCTCACGGTGGGTCTGTCTGGTACCTTGTTCTCTAACAAGTACCTATGTGCTTGGTTTGATATCTCTATATCATGACTAATGAGATTCTGTCATCAACCGACACACAATCTAGTCTTTAGTGTTATTGATGTCTATGGTTATTTCCACAATAACAACCGACTAGGGACAAAACAAGAATGTATACTCTTAACATCCGTATGATCTCGTCGTTCAGGTCCTCAAACCAAAAGCATACGTCATTGAGTAAAATCATTCTTTAGACATCTATCATGTTACACCATCATCTCAGAAACAGTTTAAACATATAGATCGGAAATTGCCTTTATTATTATTCAAATCATTTACAAAGTATCCCATTACAATCATCATATGACTTGCTCTATGGGCATACATACCAACAGACTCCCACTTGCACTTAGAGCCAGTTACCAAGGAAACATAGTCCTTGTGACCAAGCATGACCATCATGCTTCTATTGAGAAAGGGCCTTAGTCAGTGGATCAACTATGTTGTCTTCAGTTGGTACTTTGCAAATCTTCACATCTCCTCGTTGTACGATCTCTCGTATGAGATGGAAGCGTTGCAGTATGTGCTTGGACCGCTGATGTGATCTGAGCTCCTTAGCTTGTGCAATAGCTTCGTTATTGTCACAATAAAGCTCAATTGCATCACAGCTACTGGGAACTACACCAAGTTCAGAAATGAACTTCCTGATCCACACAACCTCCTTTGCTGCATGTGATGCAGCAATATACTCGGCCTCTGTAGTAGAATCGGCAACTATTTCTTGCTTGGAACTCTTCTAGCTCACAACTCCATTATTAAGGTAAAACACAAATCCTGACTGCGATCTGTAATCATCTTTATCGGTTTGGAAGCTTGCATCGGTGTAACCCTTTACAACCAGCTCCTCCTCACCGCCGTAAACAAGAAAATGATCCTTAGTCCTTCGCAAGTACTTGAAGATGTTATTCACGGCTGTCCAGTGAGCATCCCCGGGATCTAACTGGTACCTACTCGTCATGCTGAGAGCATACGAGACATCTGGGCATGTGCACAACATAGCGTACATGATGGATCCGATGGTTGATGCTTATTGGATCCCATTCATATGCTCCCTCTCTTCACAAGATTGGGGACATTGAGCTCTTGAGACGGTGACTCCATGTAGCATGGGGATGTTGCCTCTCTTTGAGTTCTCCATGCTGAACCGCTTCAGCACTTTGTCAATGTATGTGCTCTGACTTAGTCTGAGAAGCCTTCTAGATCTATCTCTATAGATCTTAATTCCTAGAATGTAGGATGCTTCTCCTAAGTCCTTCATTGAGAAAGTATTCCCGAGCCAAGTCTTAAACTTTTCTAAGGCTAAGACATCATTCCCCATCAAAAGTATGTCATCCACATACAATATGAGGAATGTGGTCGAGCTCCCACTAACCTTCTTGTACACACAAGGTTCATCTTCATTTTGAATAAAGACAAACACTTTGACTTCCTCATCAAATCAAAGATTCTAACTCCGAGATGCTTGCTTCAATCCATAGATTGACCTTTGTAGCTTACAAACTTTATTGACATTCTTTGGATCTACAAAACCTTTAGGTTGTTTCATGTACACATCCTCCTTTATATTCCCGTTAAGGAATGCGGTTTTAACATCCATCTGCCAAATCTCATAGTCATAATAAGCTGTAATAGCAAGCATGATCCTGATGGACTTAATCATGGCAACTGGAGAAAAGGTTTCGTCATAGTCAACACCTTGAACTTGTCGAAATCCCTTACCGACCAATCTGCCTTTATAAGTTTGCACATTGCCATCCATGTCGGCCTTCTTCTTAAAGACCCACTTTCACCCTATGGGTTTTACCCCTTCGGGTGGTTCCACCAAAGTCCATACTTTGTTGGAGTACATAAATTCCATCTCAGATCTCATGGCTTCAAGCCATTTCTCAGAATCTGGTCCCTCCATAGCCTCTACGTAGGTAGTTGGATCATCATCTATGATCAACTCTCCACCTTCCTGAGTCACAAGGTATCCAAACCTCTCAGGTTCAAGGCGGGTCCTACTAGATCTATGAGGTCCTTTTGTTACCAGAGGAGACTGAGATTCCACAACACCTTGTGAATCTCCACTTTCCTCTTGTACATCTATCAGTTCTATGTTTCCTTGTTGGGCTTGAACCTCTTCAAGCTCTATTTTCCTCCCACTACTTCCTTTGGAAATAAATTCCTTCTCTAGGAACACAACTGTCCTGGCAACAAACACTTTGTTGTCTGTAGGGTGGTATAAATAGTATCCCCTCGTTTCCTTGGGGTATCCAACAAAATAACATTTATCGGATTTGGGTCCAAGCTTATCAGGAAACATTTTCCTAATGTAAGCCTCGGAACCCCAAATCTTCAGAAAAGACAAATCAGGATGCTTCCCAGTCCATATCTCATATGGTGTCTTTTGAACCGATTTAGATGGTACATGGTTAAGTGTAAACACGGCGGTTTCAAGAGCATAACCCCAGAAAGAAATTGGAAGATCAGCAAAACTCATCATTGATCGCACCATATCCAAAAATGTGCGATTCCTTCTTTCAGACACACCATTATGTTGTGGTGTTCTAGGCGGAGTCCATTGTGATACAATACCACGGGCTCGTAGAAGGTCCTCAAACTCCTGGCTTAAGTATTCTCCACCTCGATCAGATTGAAGTGCCTTAATACTTTTACCAAGTTGGTTCTGCACTTCATTCATGAAATCCTTGAACTTTTGAAGGGTTTCTGACTTATGTTTCATCAGGTACACATAGCCATACATACTTAAGTCACCAATAAAGGTAATGAAGTACTGATACCCACCTCTGGCATTAGTTCTAAAAGGCCCACATACATTAGTATGTATGAGTCCTAATAGATCACTAGCTCTCTCACCTTTACCTGAAAAGGGAGTCTTAGTCATCTTGCCCAACAAACAAGATTCACATGTCTCTATTGATTCATAATCAAAAGAGTCTAGATAACCATCTTTATGGAGTCTAGAAATGCGCTTCTCATTTATGTGCCCTAGACAACAATGCCAAAGATATGTTTCGTTTAAGTTGTTGAGTTTTTGCCTTTTGGTGTTTACGTTGTATACACTTGTCTCTAGATCTATCAAGTATAGACCATAAGACATTGGGGCACTGCCATAAAAGATCCCATCTTTAGAAATGGAACAATTTCCATTCTTAATAAGAAATTCAAATCCATCCTTGTCCAAACAAGAGATGGAAATGATATTCCTATTTATGGCAAGTACATAATAGTAGTTCTTCAACTCTATTATTAGCCCACTAGGTAGAGATAACTCATAGGTTCCTACGGCACTAGTGGCAACCCTTGCCCCATTAGCAACACGTAGTTCAACCTCGCCTTTGCCCAAAGGCTTACTTCTCTTAAGATCCTTCACATTTGAACAAATGTGAGATCTGCATCCGGTATCACGTACCCATGAAGAAGAAGTAGTAAAGTTAATCTCTATCACGTATACACCAGAAGTAGAGATCTCTATCTCTGACTTCTTTTTCCATTGTTCCTTCCATCCTCTGCATGTAGAAGAAATTAGTTTGGCGAGAGAACACTTCTCTCCCTTACCTACTTTCTTCTTACTAACGTATTAAGCATACATAGAGTGGATTCTAAGGCTCTTGGTATATCTGGATTCTGCAGAACACTTCTCACAGTCCTCAACCAGTTATGGAATTTATTCTCAATTAATTTGCCCATTTTAAAAGATGATTCTTTTGCCATTCTACATGAGAAAAATTGCATTTTTCAAAACTCCTTTTGATTTGATTTGAATAAATTTGACAATAGTTAATTAGGCCTTTAATTAATTACCGCTCCCACTATTTTGACTCAAATTGATAGCCCTCACCATTAATTCGGAAGATTGCAGCGTACAATCTTCTAGTGGGTCAAGATCTCGAAATCCTCTAAGCCATGGACCAGCTTGGGTTGTCACCCACAACTCAGATCTTCCAGGTAGGCAACTCTTTCCAATTGCATCATATTCAACTCTTGTAAGATGTCATATGCAACTCCTTGACATGATCATCTCCATGCCTCAAGGCGCTAGATCCTATCTAGGTCACCTTGTTAAGTCCGACCCAAAGCCAACACGATGAACATGCACCCTACTTGGGCAGACCCACACATTCATCCTTCATGCTTCCACGAGATAGACGGTGCACCACGCTTGGGCGTGCCCACACTTGGTCGATCAAGATTTTCACATGTGTCACATTTGTAAGGCATCTAAAACTTAATATTTAATGAGGGATTTAGTTTTTATATACATATACATATCCAATCACTACAATATATAGTATGTATCATATACATGCTATATCCCATAGAAAAACATGCAAAGTGATAAAAGCAATGATTATGGCCATCCTATTATGATTCCTCGAGCCAAGAGGAATCACGGTCATCTAGGTCTACATCACATGCAACCTGTACAAGATAAAATTTATGCCTGCCTTTCTGGGTTTGATCATCTCATCTCCATGATTGATCGGCTCGCCATCAAGTTGGTTGTTCGGGTGCCACCATCCGATCGACTGGCTCCTCCAGTCGATCGGTTCACCGGTCGTCGTGCATCTCATTAGGTTTCCACCTACTCGTCTCGCTCCTCGAAACGGTCATATGGATCACCAACCGATCAGTTCACGCCTTGAACAAATCGTCTCAGGTTGTCCACTGTTCTTTGACAAAACAAGAAATGAAATCTATCCTATTTACAATTTAATTGTGAAACCCCAAGTTACATTCGGGGGGAGCAAAGGTAGGAAAAGAATTCTCGAATTCGAGTTACATCAGGAATAAGAGAAGGGGAATCGGTGCGCAGACCGAGATGCAACAAACCACATACAACCACACACAGATATAGGGGTTTATAGGCCATAACCATGCTACACATCCACCACAAAACTCGTTTAAGGGCGACGCGTATTGAGTGCATTAATATTACATATCATATATGTATATTTGGGATTTGTGGATTGGACATGCATAAAGCCGATATTATTCACATCGTATGCAATAAATAAAGGCGACAAACCAAAATCGATAATATTGATAATCCTAAAATATAGAACAGTTGACGTGGCTCTGATACCACTGTTGGGTTTGAGAGGAGGTAGAGAAGCAGCGGAAACAAAAAAAAATTCTCCCAAAACCCAGAACAAAAAGAATCATGCAACGTCTATAGAATAGGAAAGATGGTTTGTGGATGCATACCTTGTCCCGAGACTTGCTCGACGACAGTACCTCGCGCCTTGCACGGTCTTCACCTCCGATCTTGGACGGTGTCTGTGCAGCTCCTGGTCACACCGGGACTGAAGACTCCTGGTCTCACCGGGACTGTCGGGATTGACAGTTGTCCTCCGAGCGACAGAGGTCTCCCGCCTCTGTAGTCGTCCACACAAACTGCCTGGAACTCCAATCTCCTTGTTGCACAAGGAACCGGAAGAATTCACACCCACCTGTCAGCGTACTAGTCACCAACACACTCTCCTGCTACCAGTTGCAAGTCCAGTTGTCTTTCCCTTGCTATACCTCCCTTTTTGGGTAGCACTTGCTCGGGCTCTCTCAATTTCCAAAACTAGAGAGAACGACAACTTTATAGAGCAACCAACTTGCACTGAGTTGTACTTTGAGAAGCCCCCAATACCCCTATATATATAGGAGGGTCATGGGACAGGGCTCTCTGTCCCCGACAATATGGGACTAAAAGCAGGAGTAGAAGGGTTCGAGATTCTCCAAAAAACAACCAACTCGCAACCTGAATCGATCGTTTAACAACTGAAACAGTCAGTTGGGGACCTGAACCGGTCGGTTGACACCTCAACTGATCGGTTGGGATCCATGAGTCGGTCAGTTCACTTCTGAACCGGTCGGTTTGTGGTCCTGGTCAGTTCCCGATTGACTTTCCAACTTTTGTTTCTAACTGGTATCAAATACCAAACCTTGTTCCAATCAAATTGGGCAAGTGAAACAAAAGGAAAATTCTCACCAATCCTACTTTCCCAACTTGCCCAGTTACAATAGTTGAACCGATCATTTCAACACTTGAAACAATCGTTCACCCTGTCCTTGAGCCGATCAACTCAACACTTGAGCCGACCAGTTCACCAAGCTCAATCGATCGGTTCATCATATGAGCTGATCGGTTGGGAGTGCAGATTGTGCAAAATCAGTCAATTGCGGTTTCAATCAATCCAATACTCTAATCAATCAGTCCAACACCTTGAACACTATGATATTGAGTTATCGATTAATTGAGTGTTTAATTGAACTACTAAACTCCTTTAGTAATCAATCTAAACATTGTTTGTGGACAAAACTCCTCTTCCAGGTTAAATCCTATGTGTGTGAACCTGCAGGTCCATTTCACGTTGGCAGTGAAAGTCCATAACACTTATGACTTCACAAGAAAAGAGCGGTGCCTAGTCACACATCAGTGCTACCCAAGTGAAATAGAAAGTTGGAGAACAACTTTCAATCCTACAATTTGTGAATGGTGTTACAGAGAATGTATAATTCCTTTGTCACTGATATCCTGAATGAACTCGAGGCATGGAACAGTCATCCTGTCAATGTTCATTCATTTCCTTGATCTCAGAGCAGACCGAGTGATATGTGTATGACATCAATATAACATATTGATTCACACGTACATGTGCATGCCTTTCTCAATCCTAATCATCAAGTGGCCAAGGATATCAAACTCCCTCAGGAAGGACAAATCTCATATCTATCACTCACCCCTCAAAAGCCCCATGTGTCAAAGCCACCCAATCTTCACCTTTATAACAACCCATGTTTCAAGACTATGTTTGATGATGTCAAAGTGTACCCAACGACATGTGTTGAGTGTAGTGATTTCAGGTCTAAGAATCCAACTCACCACCATCACTGTGAAAGCTGACTTTGACTACCAAGTCATGGTTCCATGTGTCACTCTCACGGTGGGTCTGTCTGGTACCTTGTTCTCTGAGAAGTACCTATGTGCTTGGTTTGATATCTCTATATCATGACTAATGAGATTCTATCATCAACCAACACACAATCTAGTCTTTAGTGTTATTGATGTCTATGGTTATTTCCATAATAACAACTGACTAGGGACAAAACAAGAATGTATACTCTTAACATCTGTATGATCTCATCATTCAGGTCCTCAACCCAAAAGCATACGTCATTGAGTAAAATCATTCTTTAGACATCTATCATGTTACACCATCATCTCAGAAATAGTTTAAACATATAGATCGGAAATTGCCTTTATTATTATTCAAATCATTTACAAAGTATCCCATTACAATCATCATATGACTTGCTCTATGGGCATACATACCAACATATCTTTCCTATGAAAGCTTCCTTGAAGAAAAAATCTAATCCTTTTAATGAAATTTTAGACAACGACCCAAGTATATCCAATACAAATGATGTTTTAGAACCTTATGATGTAGAACCTAGAAGATCTACTAGGATGAGAAAGGAAAAGAATCTTGGTGATGACTTCTATTCATTTATTGTAGATAATGACCCTGTATCATATAATGATGTTATTAATTCATCTGATTCCTCCTTATGGAATGAAGAAAATTATATTGAGATTGAATCTATATTATATAATCACACGTGGAAATTAGTGGATCTTTCACTAGGTATCAAACTCTTAAGATGTAAATGGATATCTAAAAGAAAATTAAAAACGTATGGGACTATAGATAAATATAAAGCTCAATTAGTTTCTAAGGGATCCTTACAACAAAATGATATTGACTATTTTGATACTTTTGCTCCAGTAACTAGAATCTCTTCAGTTCAAATTTTAATTGCTTTGGCATCTATTAAGAAATTAATTGTACATAAAATGGATGTTAAAACTTATTTCTTGAATGAAAATTTAGATGAAGAAAATCTATATGGATCAACTAGAAGGTTATGTTGTTCCAAAAAATAAATATGGTATGAAGACTAATAAAATCTTTGTATGGCTTGAAATAAGCACCTAAATAATGTCATAAAGTCATTGCATCGTTTATGTTCCATATAAATGAACATGATAAATGTATATATTCAAAATTTGATAATCAGGGTTGTGTTATTATATGTGTTAGTGTGGATGACATACTTATTTTTGGTACTAATGATGATGTCATAATTGGTACAAAAAAATTTCTTGACATTTAATTTTGACATGAAAGATATAGGAGAAGAAAATGTAATTTTGGGAATTACACTTCTTAAAAATGATGATTGCAACTCTCTATCTCAAGCAGATTATGTTGAGAACATCCTCAAAATATTTTCAATGTTTGATTGTAAGCCACTTAGCACACCTTTTAATTTTAATTACAATATTAAGAAAAATAAAAGTACTAGTGTTCAACAAGTCAAATATGTCCAGGTACTTGAAATCCTAATGTACTTGATGAACTATACTCGCCTAGATCTAGCATATATACTAGGGAGATTAAGTAAATACACTTAAAATCCTAACAAGAATCATTGGGATGCTCTACATAGGGTTTTTAGATACCTAAAAGGCACAATCGGTCTCAGACTGACTTTTTGTACATCTCCAATGCCAATTGGATTTATGATTCAGATGAAGTGGAATCTACAAATGTCTACCTCTTCACCACGTGTGGAGGTGTTGTGTCTTGAAAATTGACCAAGAAAACATGTTTAGCTCGTTCCACTATGGAATCCAAGTTTTATTTCCTTGGAGAAGATGGAACTGAAGTGAATGGCTAAGACATGTTCTAATGGATCTTCCCATTTAGGAGAAACCTTCTCTATTGATTAGTATACCCAGAGAGCCAATCATGTGATGATTGTAATGGCATAATGTGAATCTTTTTATTATTAATAAAAGGAAGGATTCCAATTTATTCTATTTAATTCAGTGTTGAGATAATGATGTAACATTATTAATGTCTAGAGAATAATATTACTCAATGATGTATGTCTTCAAGTGTGTGACTTGGAAGAATGAGATCATAGGGATGTTAAGAGTACATATCCATATTCTCAATATGTCCCTGATCGGTTGTAATTGTCGAAGGTTGATTGACAACAATAACACATAAGATTAGAGTGTGAGTTGGTTGATAACAGAATCTCATTAGTCATTATATGGCAATATCAAACCAATCGCAGAGATAGATATTAGAGAACAATGTATCAGACAGACCCACTATGAGATTGACACATGGAGGCCATCATCATGGAAGTCATAGTCTTCTCTCACAGTGATGGTGGCATTTGTGGTACTTAGACCTAAAATCATTGCACTCATCACATGTCATTGGGTACACTTTGACATCATCAAATGTAGTCCTAAAACATGGGTTCTTATAACAGAGATGATTGGGTGACTTTAACACATGGGGATAGACTGTGAATGATAGAATTGGGATTTGTCCTTCGTATGGGAGTTTGATGTTCTAGGCCTCTTGATTAGTGAGGCTGA
This sequence comes from Alisma plantago-aquatica, assembly GCA_963693085.1. Lineage (NCBI taxonomy): Eukaryota > Viridiplantae > Streptophyta > Magnoliopsida > Alismatales > Alismataceae > Alisma > Alisma plantago-aquatica. Next base: position 315,296,421 of record OY856411.1, read on the forward strand.
GAAATGAATGTACATGCACATGTGAGTCAATATGTGATATTGATCTTGCATATATCTCAGATGGTTTGGTCTTGGTTCAAAGAATAAGATTGAATGATGAAGAGGATGATTGGTACATGCCTCGAGTTCAATCTAAACATCAGTTATGAAGAAACTATACAAACACAACAACACCATACATAGAGGCTGAAGTTGCTCTCCAACTTTTCATTTACTTGGGTAGTATTGATGTGTAACAAGGCATCACTCATTTCTTGTGATGTCATAAGTTGTTATGGACATTCACTACAAACACAATATGGGACCTATAGGGTCATACACATAGGTCTCGACCTAGAAGAGGAGTTTAATCTCGAATGGCAATTGAATTAAGTACTAAAGTGTTTGGGTATTTGATCCACACAACATATAAGCCGACTGCATTGCCAAACACCCATATCAAGTGTTAATATGGATGATGGGAGTGCCAAATCATCGTCTCAAGTGTTAAGACAGACGTTTGGGGATTCAGGCCTAATTTGAGTTGAAATTGGCTAAAATATGAACCGACCCAACTGACTAGCTCGACTCAGGTCACCAAACAACCATCTGGGTGACTGAGACGGTTGTCGGGCATGGGTGAGATGGTCTGTTTTGGTCAAGGGAAGGTTCAAGATATTTCCAAGTTCATTTTGAGTGCACATTACTGGTTGTGCAAGGAATTAATATCTGATATTAAGTAGAATCAAAATTGCCAATTTCATATGTGATTGGGAAACTGCAAAATGGTCATCTCGTAGTACGAGACGACCGTATCACATGCCAAACGACCATCTATTGTGCCAAATGGTCATTTTGATGGTCGTAGGTTGTGAAAATTTGAGATCTTCTGATCCCTTCCACTCTCGCATTGACTAGGAACCTAGACCCAAACCTCACATACAAATAAAGGGGTACTGGGGAATTCCTAGAATGCAACACATACAATTGAGAATTAGTTTCTCTGACAAGAATTGTCCTCTCTAGTTGTAGTAACCAAGAGAGACCAATGAAGTCCTACCTGACTAGGGAGGGCTAGCAAGGGAGAGAACAATTGAGTTCATGAGAGCAAGTTGGTGTCTAGATTGCTAATGGCAGGGACAACTCCTTCTTGGTTCGTTCTATTAGGAGGACATGAGTTCTAGGTGTTCGATGAACTTTTCTAGAGGTAGGAGGTCATTGCATGTCACTAGGAGGACAACTTCAAATAGAAGTCTATGACAAGAGGAGTTGCTAAAGTAGACGAGGTTCGTGGCTGTAGTCCATGGTGCAAACCAGGAGGCACAACAGTTTGACGAGTCCCAGTGCAACTAAGATTCAGAGTTGTAGATCTACAATGATGAGGATTTTCGTTGTACTGCCTTTGGTATCAAGTATATCCTCAAAACCATCATTTCCATATTGTAGTTATAGATGTGATCCATTGGTTATGGGGATTAAAATATTATTTATGTTGCCTGCTTTGTAGCCATATTTCTCTACATTCATTCACCAATGTTTTTTCATTGTCATAATAGTGCATCTATAGAAAGAGCTAAAAATAAAGTTAATAATGGGAAGAGTAGACATGTTTGTCTATATCACAATATTATGAGGCAACTTATATGTGATAGCATAATCTCAATAGATTATGTAAAGTCAGAATTAAACTTGGTCGATCTCAGACAACAATATTAAGTCAAAGACTAGTGAGCATCATATTGAGGAGAATGAGATTATGCTCATACCAGAAGTCAAAGTGATGGATATCCAACCATCATGAACAATGATCCCAACAAGGAGGTTCAATGGAAAAAACTTAGTCACTGGACAACTCAATGTATTGTAATATTTGTATCTCATTCTTATGATGTAAACAATACTTTGTAGTGATTAAGTTGAATATATTTCTTAATGTATTTCATAGCCACTGATTATAGTGTATATAACTACGATATATACTTGTTGTAAGTCCAACTATATGAGTGTCGAGTGGGGATGCTCCTATTGAGATTTAGGTAGATCTTTAAAGCACTCATAAATATTATCAGTAGTGCATGGGCTAAAAATGCCAAACCGTAAGAATGGCAATTGAATTTATGAATACAATTTTAGTAATAAACCTCTAATCAAATAAAATGTGAATTGGTAGAAGAACATAGTTCTACTAATCCTCTATAGATTTCGTACATATACTAAAGTTTATGCATGTCATTTGTTTAAGTTCTTTTAGTAATGTTCTCAAAATTAATTTTGTTTTGTTTTGAAATAGTGAGAGATTGTAGTGTTTTCTATTATATTTCAAACCAAAAGGTATTGGCTTTAGTCCCTCATTAGGGAATTCTAAAACTTTCCTCCTCGTTATATATGGGGTTTTATCCATAGGATATTTGAGGAACATAAAAGGATATGGACTTCACACGAACATTGTGAGTTAGCACATTTATATTTGGGTCAGGCCAATCTAAAAATTCTTTAATAAGGTGCATCAGCGCATGTCATGTACCATGTACAGGGGGGTGCAAATCCTACATTTTGGGGCTACTTGCGTGGGTGCGGCCCCAACTTGGTTTTGTCACTTGGTTCACTGAACCATTTTCAATATGTGACACAACATTTCAAAGTTGTAGTTGAGACTATTTGGAAGAGTCCAACCACCCTGTGTCAGTAACTGCCATCACATTCTTTCTATAAATGAAAACGTTATCGAGTCTTATACATAGAAAAATATAAATTCTCTGCCCCTCTCATTTTCTTTTTCATTTTTCTGTTGCCTCTAATGTTGTCTGAGTAATCATTTGAAGAATTTCCAAGTGTTATTCATCGGAGGTTGTGATTTGTGAGTGTGTGCATCACCTCTCCAAACATTGTGGCATCATGAGAGAGTGGCCATCACATTTACTATTGCACCAGGGTTTGTCATCGAGTAAGGCAAAAATACTCTTAAGGACAGTGCATCCTTACACGCCTTAGCCAGTCTGGTGTCATTTCTTATTTACAAATATCTTGTTTATATCCATCGGTATAACACATGATTATTCTGAAGGATACATCATACGTATTATTTAATAAAAACATAATATATCAACAACATTATGTGTTCCCAAAGATATATAATTTGAAAAAACAATAAACACAACGTATGCAAATAGATTTGTACCTTTTTTATAGTTTAAAAAACTATTGTCATTATATATTCGACAACTCCTTGGCATGGAAGTATAGACGCAAATGTTCCTATTTTTCTTTGCCAATGATTGGGGTTTGTTAATTAGATAGAAATGGGTGTAACAAGTTGTATCTCTAAGTTATTTATTTATCTTATATCTTGTGGCATGTGATCTTCGACTAGAGGTGGTTCTTTTGTAGTTTCCTTAAAATCATAGTTAGTTTTGTACATCGAATAGATTGAAATCAGAAAAGTAAAATGTGATGGAGAGAAAACTTTTCTTTTAGAACAAAAGTTTGTATTTACCATGTGTGTGCATGGATTAATTAATGATATGACTCTCATGGACCATGTGCAAAGGAATATTTTTTACTTCTAAAATTTGTTGTGTGTGAGGAATTTTATACAAATTGTAACAAGACGATTGTATGTACCATATAAATATATTCTAACTTCCATAAAAAGCCATCACTAGATTTCAGGAAAGTTTGGTTTTATTGATTTACTTGGTTTTTCATGAATTAAGGACGTTTAGGATATAGGAGTCGGGTTCTCTGAAATATTGGTAATCCCTTCAATTAAAAGCACGAGTGTAGTTTTTATCATTAATTAAGACTAGTATTATCATAACATATTTTTGGTTTTTTGGTTCCTCTTTTGGATAAATGTTAAAAATTGTTATTATAAGTACTTTTTTGAACCAATGTTTCTATAAATTATATGTATATTAATGGATGAAAGAGAAGGATGGCTGGAAGACAAGAGAACGATCAAAATAAAAAGGAAAGAAACAAAACCACTTACGTTTTGGAAAGGAGGGACTAGAAAAAGAGAGATATGATTAGGAGTTAATTTATGTTAACTAATTAGTTTTTATTTTATAACTAGGGGGTGGGGTGAGGCTCCTAGTGACCCCTCTTCCCTTCATCTTTGCATGACACCCACATCATAGAAATCTAAAAATTCACATGTGTATGGTACTAGGACATGTTTTTTTTGTTACTGTTATTTATTGTGAGGAGACATCAAGATGTTATGTTAAAGATAGTCTTTATTTGTTTCTATAAACCTTTCTTTTGAACTACGTAGCTAGTTACTGACCCATAACCTAGAACAAACAAAATGAGTGGGCATAGTAGTTCAACCAATTTAAAGTTGCAACTATGACATGTGTATTAACTCTTGATCATTGTTTTAGTTTTGTAGAGAGTATCTATGTATGTGTATGTGATGTAGCGCATTGGAGATGAGACATAAACAAAGTGCAGTCAATGCCCAACCCATACACAAACCTTGACCATTCCAGACATATGAATCTTAACCAAGAAAACTAAGTTGATTTCTATATGTTTAATTTTGACATCTAGACTCTTATTCGAGAAATTAATTTGATTTTAGTAAATTTAATTTAGACATCATATTTTATTAAACACATTATATTCTAGAAGTTCTTTAGAATATCAATCTAAAATAGACTTAGTTAATTTTTTTTCATGGTATATTACTTCAATTTATAGGTTTATATATTTTCTTAGGGTCCTATTTAAAATTTAATAGTTCCATTATAATTAATTTTTTTTATATGTAATATTAATAAGATGTGTCATATATTTTGAAAACTAGAGGTTTAGTATTGACATTAATTATAATTATGGTCAACCCAAGCTAGACTAATTTGAATAAAGATATTGATGAGTATTACTACCAAAAGATAAAAGCAATCATAAATAAAAGAACATCATTTTTCTAAGCGAAAGCCCCCATGTACGAGAAACAATTAAAAATCATACACTATATACAAACAACAAACATAGATGTCATAAAACATTTGCCCTAAAAATATAACAACCACATCAAGATTAGTATTTTCTTTTAGTTAATATTCTTGTGACATTTTAAATTTACATGAGAGGTAAGGTATTGTATTTTTTACCAATTGATACTAGTTTATAGATATATGCAAAAAGTGTTCCAAGGAGGAATTGTAATCTTGAGAAAGTGGGGTTGTTGTCATAGAACAATTTGTTACCCTAAGTCCACACTCCTAATGGCTACACAGCCAAAGAACAGTGGACCTAGGTTTCTGTATCTAGAATGGATCACATAACATATGTATGGAAAAAACCACAAATATGAACAAGGTAAATGATAACAAGATTGAACACAAAGATAAGAGACATGTACCCATCTATATATTCAAAATAACTCATTTGTATTTCATTTTAGAGCTTAGAGTCTTGAGTGCAGTGGATCTTCATTTGGGAACTAAAAACTCGATAACAAAACATATAATGCTAAAGCATTAATTACGCTATGAAAAGGCATGTAAATAGTTTAAGAATAATACAAACTTGAAACAAGATCATAGTCAAGAAGAAGAAACAAAGTGTGAACACTTAAGTATATCATTTTATACAAAGCATGTTTTATGTTCCTTTATCCATTGTGTCAACATTAGTTTGCATAATGTATTTTTGTACGTTATATTCAAGGTTTGTCAACATAGAATACTCAAATATGAAAGTAGTAATCATAGGAAGAATAGATCAACCAAGTAAGTAAGTAGCCAAGCATTCATACAAGCATACATAAAACCAAGTCAATATCATAGTAAGGATAAGAGGAAAATGTACCTTGTGAGTACAGTATACAAGATTAAGATACTTGATTAGAAAACCACAATTAGCAGCTTTAACTAGATCTTGGCAATAGAGTCAACAAGGCGATCCTGGGATTATAAGTAAGTACAATTGGATTAAAGATCAGAAAGATTAGGTCTCACTAATCATAATTGTGGTGGTTGGATGTATCACCTAGATCTAGGCATCAAAAGATTCACTATTAATTTCATTATCTTGACTAGTCATGTAAGCTCATTATCAGGTTACATCATACATCATGGATTCATTTAAATATTAGGGTGACACATTCCTACCAAATCAGAGATCTAACATTAAGGTTTCAAGATCTTAACTTGAGAAATCATAAGATTTGGGCAACATAGATAAAACTAGCATCAACTTTACCATATGGGGTCATTTCGAGTTGCTATCATGTAAGATTGTCATCATTAGAGTATAAGATAGGCCAAGTAAGATTTTGTTTTTATACAATCATCAAGATACTTACTTATTTGAAGTCATATGTAGCATACATCATCACTAGGTCAAGGTTAATGCAAGATTAGAGACTTAGGTATCAACATGCAAACTAGAACACATTTCAACTCAAGATTGGGGCATGGAATCACATTAGGACACATAAATGTTTCATAAACGATTCAGGAGTACAAGGCATGAAGATTTACTTATTTGAATGTCATATAAACATCTTTAGTCACTCTAGGTCAATAAAATCATATGGCTTATTATTTATCGCAAAAATGGACATGATGCCATATTGAGTCACACCAAGGGTAACAAGATCATCTTTAGGGTTCAAGAAGGATCATGATTGTGTTTGAGGGTAAAATATACTGATTTGGAGCATTAAAAGATATTTCAAGAACATGTGAACAAATCTTAACCTAAAAGAAGTGACCTTTTGCATATAGGTCCATATTAGGCCATTTAGGCAACATCAGCTCATTTTCGACTCCATAGAAAACAAAGTTCGAACGATGGTGCATATATATGTTCAAGTAATTTACATTAGGCTAGAAGCCAAATCTGAGGTATTAGGAATAAAACTTGAGCATTAGATGACATAGAACATGTAGAAAGAGATCAAAAGGTGTCATCTTTGACATGTCAGTGGAATTACAAGCAGAATATGGTTATGAAACTAGTTTCATCGAAAAGATAACATTCTCTAGATGCAAAATCATATATTATATGAACCATTTGGCAAAAGGGAGCATGAGAAAAGGATTTTTCAAAGAATTACTATATATCATGTGATCTAGACCCTTGGATATGGATCCAAGGGCAGATGAAGGGAATTGGCTACATCTCTTGTCCTCCTCTGGTTCACGACCGCTCCTCATCGTCTGTGGCATCCTCGAGCGACTACAGACCACCCATCATCCTCGGTTGAGCGGTAGCCCACGACTCAAGTGGCTTGAGTGTGTTGGGGCTTAACCACCCACCCCGCCATGGTCTTGCCTCACCATCAGACCATCTAGATGGTATCAAACGACCCATAGGTCATCTCACCCATTGGGTTCTAGCCACCACGAAGTAGTAGGTCTGCACATTGGTGGCCCTTAATGGAGATATGCGAAGATGAAGACAAGAGGGAGGCAGAATAGGAAAAGAGTGGCCCTCCATCACAGGGACACTACGAGGCCAAAATAGCCCCTTGGCAAGGCCAAGGAAGGTGAGGGTGATGCCCCCAATAAGGTGGCCGGTGGAGGTATCCATGAAACCTGGAAGAAGAAGAAGGTAAGGGAGAGAGGGTTGTAGGGTGTGAAAGTGGTAGGACTAAGAGGGGAAACAAAGAGAAAAGCAAGACAAAGTAGAATGGGATGTCAATTTTGCAAAGGGAGGTGGAAGAAAAGGCTATGGTGCGGTGTAAGATAAGGTTAGGTGAGGTAGTGACATTGGATCCGACCTCATTTACAAAGGTTGAAGACTCTCTATGAGCCATTCGATTGGGGGAGAAATATGTGGCCATAGAACTAGAAGCTACGATTGGCTGAAAAAACCACACATGATCGATGAGGTGTTAAAGTGGGCACTCCCCTAAGTTTGGCTGTGTGCCCATATGGCTTACTAATGGTCAACCCAACACAACGAAAGGAGGGGACAAATCATTAAATCAAGGATAAATTAGAGATATTCAAAAGGTCATATCTTGTTATTTGTAGATTCATTTGAGGTGATTTTTTGGTCATTGGATTGGTAATTGAATCCTTTACATCATTAAATACATTTCATAGAAATAGGCTTTCTTTGAAGTGATTCAACTTTGATTGCAAGTGTACGATACATAAAAACAAGACACTTAATCCAAAATTCAAATTAAAGTCATATATAAGTACAAAGTGGTATTTAATCAAATCCAACATATCAATTGTGAATAAGGTGACTAAAGGTCAAATTGGGGATGATGGGGGTTATAAAGTGCAATAGAACATCTAATGACTCAAAAGTTAATGAGAGAGGAAATCTAGGTTATCACAATTGTATATATGTGATATATGTTTCATTTATTTGTATATTTGCAATAAAGGGATGTAATTCTTATTACACCCACATCCCACAGTTACCACTAATCATGAGATTACGAAATAAGATTGAGGATTATACTTAATACAAAGTTCACTCCCAACATTTTTTAATTTCAAACTCTTTGTTTTCTCACATTCAATCACATAAACAAACTTTACAAGAGAATTAAACCTTGATCACTCTAATATGATCTCATCATTAATGAAACACATCCATGCATTTATTATGTTTCGTACACTTCCATGTATATACAACATGATAACCAGATATATACTTTATTATTAAGAAACAAAGATACATTTTTTTTAGAACTCTCTCTCAACTCTATACAAGGACCTAGAGTGACAGGGACCAACAGAACTTAATTAATCTCACACTTAACTCATGTGGTAGATCTACGTTGATGCAATGACATCTTCCGTCCATGAGTTATCCCTAAATATTGTGAGTAGAGGGGTGAGCCTACTCGCTCAGTGAATGTGTACTTCAAAGAAAGAGTCTAAAGCACTGATATAATTATAGATATAATTCTGAGCAACTGATGTCAATTATAACAATAGTAAGCTTTAAAGAGACTAATCATTCATAAACATAAATATGACAAGATACTCTAAATATCTACAAGAGTTAATCAATATATGAGCATGCTTGATTAATCTCAAAGAGAACTAATAACTCGAAAACATACAAAGGATAATTCAATGACTGCACAAACTTGGTTAACCTGTCATTCATCTTATTATGCCCTGAACCCACATGAGGTGTACCACAACATGTGAAAGAATCAGAGAAATCTATGATCTCACTATACAAGTCTTAGAAGCATTCCCAGGTTCCTAAGCCAATATCTCGAGTAAGACCATGTCTGCAGTGGGCCTCAGCACGTCTGCCTCTAGGTGGCTAATGGGAGCGACTAGATGTCTCAGACACCACCTCTCAACCTGGGTACTCAGGAGGTGAGTTAAAGCCCTTGGTCTTATTTTGCATCAGTGGACCTTCTAACCACTGATCACTACAACATGTAACACAGGTACCAGCGTAATCCCCGATTAGTGTAGGATACCACAAAACTGTAAGGATTCCACCATACGGGTCAAGACCCCCGCACCCTACCGGTGTTCTCCAGCATACCTCAATCTGGACTACCTCCAGTTGGAAATCCATTTCCTCCTCATAGTACAGGCATCATCCTATGAGGATTCTATAGTTTTCAGGGAATCTAAATGTCAAATTCACTCTTTAAATTCACAATTCAATCGTCTCATCAAAATATCTTAGTTTAGCTTTGCAAACTATTCATTTCATAGATCGTATGATAATGTTTACCACAACAGAATTGTTAAGCATCACCAAATTTCATATTGAGAAACATTGATATCACAATACTTGATTCACTGAATACCCTATCCTTAGGGTTTCATTTACCTCATTCACTTATCACATGACTTGCATATGGATTTAATGTGCCATAAACATTCACTGAATAAAGATTGCTTTCAACAAGTCATATACAATCAACATATGTATGAAATCTTGGAATTGAGCTACAATAGGGTTTCCATGCCATTCATTGAGATATCATGATTTAATAATAACATTGAATAAATAAATTATATGATGTCAAGAAAAGCACTTCAAATGGATTTCACAGTATCTATTCACAATTTCCAACTTTCCACTCATCTAGGGCTTCACCCTCTTTACTAAGATATCAAGAAAACACTATTCACATTACATGAAATCCAAGATATTATCTAACATATATGTACTACACATTCAGATAAACAATCATTCATAATCAATGAGATTCAAATAGACAAATTTCTCTATCTAAATATACAAAATTTTTAGTTATAGTCGAAAACCCTAAAATTTAGTTTACTCTTATACCCTCTATAATACATAGAGAATTCTCATTAAGATGGGTTGTATCCATTTATAATATGATTTTATCATCTAAAATTTATCAAAATAGAGGAATAATCCATTTCATATCATTTTGCAAATGCTAGATCAAAAAGGAAATTTAGGGTTTGTACTCGCACACTAAGAAATTGAAGATTATTGATAATATAACTCATTTTCGTGCAATCTACTATTTAAAAGAATTTCCCACTCACCATATGGTGTGAAAACAACTTTAGAACACAACCCATCTTTGAAAATCTTGAACTCATATCAAAACCCTAGCAAATCATCACATTCTTCTTCCTTTCAACTTGGAAACACTAGAAATGGGGGATTATGAAGAAAGAGTGAGAAAAGGAGAGATTTGATATCATTTCAAATCAAATAAGAGGGGGGATAGAATATTACATGTGAGATAAGATTCACCATGAAAGGCTATGTAAAGAAGCTAAACTTACTTAATTTCACCATATCTCGGATAGAAAAACCCTTGATTAGCAATTCCACCACTTTCTCCTCTCAAACCCTAACTCTCCCCCTCTCTCTAGTATTTCATTTCTATGGAATGGATCACGAATTATGAGAGCTCCTAGTTTGTTAGGTTGACCATATAGAGCAATTGAGCTGCTTGGGACAATTGCACATTGACCCCTCACCATACTTTATCTTATTTTAGTTCAATTTTCTATCAGAAAATGTTACAATAATTCATTTATTTCAAAGGTCAAACCTACTCCAAAAATTATGAAAATTTATCATTATGTTTTGCAGTTGAGTTTCAAATCTTTACTTAAAATTTGATATTATTTTGAGATACCATTAAATAATTAAAAATCTAATAGTGCACTGCTATCCATAAATTTGTAGAATAGTCAATTGAAGAGAAAATTCCCCAGAACGGCCATGCAAGATGCCACAGTTGTACTAAGATGGACCTAGAATAGCCATGCTATCTACCACAACTGTGGTGCATGGGTTTCATTAGATTTGAGTACAAAAGTTGGTCAACATTTCAATTCTTTCAAAACGGCCATGTGGCTTAGAATGCCCATGCCAACAACAACCCAACACGGTCGTGCTACCCACCACGGTTGTGATATCAAAGCCTCCAACTACTATTTTCATTGTCCTTTACCTACCTCTCTCACTCCTTCCAAACTTGGGCCTATTTGGTGAAAACCCTAATTTTAGCCGACTAGGGTTTATATTTTCTCAAACCCTAATTATACAAAGCGATATCATACTTGGAGTTCTCATTAGGTTTAACACATCATAATTGAGATACCATCATTAATAATCTTTAAGAAATGATAAATCTAATCAAGCATGTAATCATCCACATAAACCCTAACTTACCAATTATGTTCAGATACGGTCATAATAATTCTCCCCCCCCCTAAAAAGGTATCACTGCCAAAACATAAATATGCAAGAAAAGTACATTCAAGGATTATTTTAAGTTTCTGAAATCTTACATGTCATTATATTCTTGTATTTCATACTTGAATATAGTTTTCAACGTTAAGTCTTTTATTTCTTTTCTAATCACAACATGTTTGAAATATTTTTCAATGATAACAAATGAATTTTTGATTCCACAATCAATCATAGGATAGGGAGAGAAACAAACATTACAATATTTTCATACTCTCGAGGTGTTACATCAACATTGATAATCTGATCCAACTATCTCCATTCATACATCTCAATATGTATTATTGTTCTGTATTACATTTGAGTCACAAAAGATAGTTCACCATGTTGTTTTGAATTTTACTATTGTGCTACTCAAATAGCAAAGCAGTCATGAGTTGGAAGAATAGATTCAACAACAATTGTACAATACCAATCTGGATTACCAATATGAATGACTGAAACTATTAGACACCTTTAATTAACATATTTCTTGCACATGTACAACTGAAATCATATGCAAACCAAATTTACATCCCTACCTTTAACAAATTATACTTCTAAAAACAAATTCACATATTACTAAAAGCCATTGTTTTCTCTTATTTCTCTCCTCATTCATTACTACTTACTTTTTTCTACTTATCCTTCTCATTTTGATCATATAGAATAAACATCCCTAAAATTGAAACATACAAGGTAAGAATAGATTATTCATCATTCTTGATATCACTGCAAGAATTTATTTCATATCACATTGTACTCATGTTGTATTTCTCCTTTTGTTCAAAACACACTTGTTACATTTCAAATTTATTTCTTACCCTTTTCTCTAAATCATTTCCATATTGTTTATCTAATTTTCAGATTAGCCACCTTTAAAACCTAGATTACTATCAGTGCTATTTTACTTCTCATAATGCAAATCTCATGATCTTGTTTTATAGAGATGCTAGTATTCAAGGTCAAATCACTAGTGACATCCCCTGAACTACTACAACTCTAAACATTCTAGGGTTTGGTCCTTCTCAGTATCATGACATTATTGTGATGTGAATTTGCCCCTTAATTTGAAATTCAAACTGTGTATCTCACAAGTTTTACTAAAGTCTTCCTATCTTATCAATTGAATTTCCTTTCTCTTACTTGCCATTCAGATAGATTACATTCTCAATTTACCATGCTAGGGATTCATCATCATATTGTGTTTCATTATTACATTCACTAGATGTCTCTACCATGGTGGTTATGCTTCATATATGATTTATTTTCTTATCACTTCATTCCCACATTGCTCTCATTAGGAAGGATGCAAAAGAGTAGGTGATTCTGAGAGTTAGATTTCCAATGTTCAAGTATTCACTTCATGTTTCTTGTATCTAGGTTTAATTACTCATTGTCAGGGAGACTAGACTACTTAGCATCTTGTCACATCTCCCATTCTTTCTCTTTTATCATCTATATAACTCCCTCATGTCTTAGCCTCTTTTTTGTTTTCCATCCTAGGATACTTATATGCTACTCTTCCCTTTACATTATTTACTTTTACATATATCTTATGATCATGTTTCTCACTCTTGTGTATGATTCCATATTTCATGCCATATAAACTTTCTTATCATCCTTTTACTTTTATCTAGTTGAATTTCTAAATCAATATTCTCCCTACTAGCTTTATCTTATGCATAATACATTACATGTCCTTTATTTCGAATCAAAAAACTCATGTAGGTGTTAACCATAGTTTTCGTTTCCATCAAGCCTTTATATTCTGAATACAGTTTACCTTTATATGAGTTGGTTCATTTATTTAGCAGCATCTTTGTTCTTCTTTTAAGAACTAGTTCCATTTCATCACCAGGAACCTATTGAGCACAATTGATGTCAAATAGTTTGCTACTAAATATAGAATTTGAATCAAAAGCTAGTAAGGCTGAATACATTAAACTTTATAATAAAAGTACACATTCAATTCTCCTCATTATAGCATGTAACTCTTCTTTCTAAATCAAACACATCATTTCCATTACTTCCTATTTTTGTTTCATCTTAGTTTCTTATCCTAGTCTTATAATTTACATGTTTATCTAGTTCTCTTCACTTTCATTCTTATGAACTTCACTTCTATGTACTTATTACTTACTTAACTCTTTTCTCCAAATTTCCTTTTGTTTGTAGAGTACATAAGTACATTTTACTTGATTATATGATCCAATCATTCTAATTGATTCTTTCTATCTTGTCTTTCCATGTAGTTTTCTCTTATCTTTCCTTGATATCAAATTGGTTAAAGTACCACAATTAGTTATATAGTTCGGTTCTCTTTATCCATCCTAACTTCTTCATTTTCTATGGTACATACTAACATATGTCTTGTATCTATATCCCTCTTCCTTCATTCCCAATTTAGTGTTTCTTATCTGAGGCCCCAAAGTAGGATCTCAGATATCAGTTCCAATTGATTCTTATCTATTCTAATCTTTCCCATATATTTCAACATCTTAGTGTATGTACATTATCACTATGATGTGGGTCTAATTTATCCATTGTCTACTCTTATTATATGGTTAATAGGAGTCCTTAGATCCAAGTAACGCACCCTGCCAGTCGGACCAGGCTGAACTTCTAGTCCTAAAGCCAGGGGCTACTCAGGATTAACCAACTCCTATTAATTTCAAACATGTGGAAAGAATATCCACTTAGGGTAAACTCATTTGAATATAACTTCTGGTCTACTTGATACAAAGAATGCAAACAATCACTAAATTAGTTTCATAGTGTACAACAATCTCAAAGAACCACATATATTTCTAAAAACTAAATATCTGAATTCAAATATATAAGAGCATTTCTATTGATCTCCAATCAACGCAACAATATAAAGCAAGAGTTGTATCACATTCTATCTTTATGCTCTTATTTCTTTAATACTTTCTATCCTTTTAACCCTATGATCTCTAAGGTTTCTCTCTAGTCCATCCTCCCTCTGTATACTTGGCCAGGGAAACAGAGAAGAATATATAGAGTAGCTTGATATTGGTTATCCTAAGTATTTAGATATCGGGCCAAGATATCCAAACACTCAGACCTCCCAGAGCTAAAGACACATCAACTCCTAACTACCACACTAATAACGCTGTCATTATATCCTAATGGTCCCTGACAACTCAGCCCAAGCTTTGATACCAAGATGTTGCACCCACATCCCACGATTACCACTAATCATGAGACTAGGGAATAAGTTTGAGGATTATACTTAATACAAAGTTCACTCCCAACTGAAAATATACAAATTTGGAGAGAAAACTAGCATCAACATTGCCATATTGGGTCATATTGAGTTTCTATCATGCAAGATTGTCATCATTAGAGTATAAGATAGGCCAAGTAAGATTTTTTGTTACACAATCATCAAGATACTTATGTATTTGAAGTCATATGTAGCATAGATCATCACAAGGTCAAGGTTCATGCAAGATTAGAGACTTAGGTATCAACATGCAACTAGAACACATTTCAACGCAAGATTGGGGAATTGAATCACATTAGGATAAGTAAATATTTCATAAAAGACTTAGGAGTACAAGACATGAAGATTTATTGATTTGAATGTCATATAAACATCTTTAGTCACTCTAGGTCAATAAAAGCATATGTCTTATTATTCATCACAAAAATGCAAATGAGGTCATATTAAGTCACACCAAGGGTAACAAGATCATCTTTAAGGTTCAATAAGGATCATGACTGTGATTGAGGGTAAAATATAATGATTTGGAGCATTAAAAAATATTTCAAGAACAGTTGAACAAGTCTTAACATAAAAGAAGTGACCTTTTGCATATAGGTCCATATTAGGCCATTTAGGCAACATTAACTCATTTTAGAGTCCATAGAAAACAAAGTTTGAACCATGGCACATATATATATGTTCCAGTGGCTTACATTAGGCTACAATCCCAATCTGGGGCATTAGGAATAAAACTTGAGCATTAGATGACATAGAACATGTAGAAAGAGATCAAAAGGTATCATATTTTACATGTTATTGGAAATTCAAGCTGAATTTGGTTATGAAACTAGTCTCATTGAAAAGTTATCATTATGTAGATGCAAAATCATATATTATATGAACTACTTGGCGAAAGGGAGCATGCAAAAATGATTTTTCAAAGAATTACTATATATCATGTGATCTGGACCCTTGGATTTGAATCCAAGGCTAGAGGAAGGGCATTGGTGGAGTATCTTATCCTCCTATGGTTCATGATTGCTCCTCACCACCCATGGCATCCTCGAGTGATTGCAGACCACCCATCATCCCCGGTTGAGCGGTATCCCATGACTACAGTGGCTTGTTGGCGTTTGGGCTTAACCACCCGCCCTGCCAGGGTCTCGCCTCACCATCAGACCATCCAGATGGTATCAAATGACCCATAGGTCATCTCAACCCTTAGGTTCTAGCTGCCACGATGTAGCAAGTATGGATGTCGAAGGCCCTCACCGGAGATATGTAGAGACAAAGACAAGAGGGAGGCAGAATAGGAAAAATAGTCGTCCTCCATCACAGGGACTCCACGAAGCTGAAATGGCCCTTTGGTGCAACCAAGGATCGAATAAGGTGACTAAAAGACAAATTAGGGATAATGGGAGTTATTTAGTATAGTAGAACATATAATGACTCAAAAGTAAATGAGAGAGGAAATCTAGGTTATCACAGTTGTATAGATGGGATATCTATTTAATTTATATGTATATTTGCAATGAAGGGATATAGTTCTTGTTACACCCACATCCCATGATTACCACTAATCATGAGATTAGGGAATAAGATTGAGGATTATACTTAATACATACAAAGTTAACTCCCAACTTTTTCTTATTCCAAACTCTTTGCTTTCTCGCATTCAATCACATAAACAAACTTTTTATGAGAATTAAACCTTGATCACTCTAATATGACCTCAACATTAAAGACACACTTCCATGTATATACAACATGATAACTATATATAGACTCTATTATTAAGAAACAAAGATACAAATCATTATTTAGAACTCTCTCTCAACTCTATACAAGGACCTAGAGTAACAAGGACTGATGGAACTTAACTAATCTCATACTTAACTCTTGTGGTAGATCTACGCTGATGCAATGATATCTTCATTCCATGAGTTATCCCTAAAAATTGTGAGTAGAGGGGTGTACCTACTCACTCAGTGAATGAGTACTTCAAAGAAATAGTCTAAAGCACTGATATATTTATAGATATAATTCTGAGCAACTGATATCAATTATAACAACAGTAAGCTTTAAAGAGACTAATCATTTACAAACATAAATATGTCAAGATACTCCAGATATCTATAAGAGTTAATCAATATATGAACATGCTTGATTCATCTCAAAGAGAACTAATAACTTAGAAACATACAAAGGATAATTCAATAACTGCACACACTTGGTTAACCTGTCATTCATCTTATTATGCCCTGAGCCCACATGAGGTATACCACAACATGTGAAAGAATCACATAAAGCTATGATCTCACTATACAAGGCTTAGGAGCATGTTTGGGTTCCTAAGCCTATATCTCGAGTAAGACCCTATCTACAATGGGCCTCGACACGTCTGCCTCTCAATGACTAATGGGAGTGACCAGATATCTCAGACTCCACCTCTCAACCTGGGTACTCAGGAGGTGAGTTAAAGCCCTCAGGCTTATTGTGAATTAGTAGACCTACTAACCACTGATGACTACAACATGTAACACAGGTACCACCAGCATCCTTGGTTGGTGTGGGATACCACACAACTGTAAGGAGTCTGCCCAGTTGGTCAAGACCCCCACACCCAACTAGTATGCTCTAGCTTACCTCGATCTCGACTACCTCCAATCGGTAAACCATTTCCTCGCCACAGTGCAGGCCTCATCCTATGAGGATTCTACAGTGTTCAGGGCATCTAAATGTGTAATTCACTCTTTAAATTCACCATTAAATCATCTCATCAAAATATCTTAGTTTAGATTTGCAAACCATTTGTTTCATAGACCATATGATCACATTTACCAAAATTGAATTGTTAAGCATCACCAAATCTCATATTGAGAAACATTGATATCACAATACTTGATTCACTAAACACCCTATCCTTAGGGTTTCATTTACCTCATTCACTTATCACATGACTCGCATATGGATTTAATGTGTCATAAAAATTCACTAAATAAATATTTCTTTCAACAAGTCATATGCAATCAACATATGTATGAAATATTGGAATTGAGATACATTAGGGTTTCCATTCCATTTATTGAGATATCATGAATCAAGAATAACATTAAATAAATAAAGTCTATGATGTCAAGAAAAGCACTTCAAATGGATTTCACAATATCTATTCGCAATTTCCAACTTTCCACTCATTTAGGGCTTCACCCACTTTACTAAGATATCAAGAAAACACTATTCACATCACATGAAATCCAAGATATTATCAGACATATATGTACTACACATTCATATAAACAATTATTCATAATCAATGAGATTTAGATAGACAAATTTCTCTATCTAATTATACAAAAATTTTAGTTATAGTTGAAAACCCTAAAATTCAGTTTACTCTTATAACCTCTGTAAATACATAGAAAATTCTCATTAAGATGGTTTGTATCCATTTATTATATGATTTTATCACATAAAATTCATCAAAAAAGAGGAATAATCCATTTTATCTCATTTTGCAAAAGCTAGATCAAAAAGGCAATTTAGGATTTGTACTCGCATACTAAGTAATTGAAGATTATTGATGATTTATCTCATTTTCATGCAATCTACTATTTAAAGGAAATTCCCACTCACCCTATGGTATGAAAACGCATTTGGAGCACAGCCCATCTTTGAAAATCTCAAACTCATATCAAAACTGTAGCAAATCATCAGATTTTTCTTCCTTTCAACTCAAAAACCCTAGAAATAAGGGATTATGAAGAAAGAGTGAGAAAAAGGAGAGATTTGATATCATTTCATATCAAATAAGAGGAGGGACAAAATGTTGACATGTGATAGAAAATTCACCATGAAAGGCTATGCAAAGAAGCTAAACTTACGTGTTTTCATCATATCTCAGATAGAAAAACCCTAAATCAGCAATTCCACCACTTTCTCCTCTCAAACCCTAACTCTTTCCCTCTCTCTAAGATTTCATTTCTATGTAATGGATCACGAATTATGAGATCTCCTAGTGTGTTAGGTTTACCATATAGAGAAATTGAGCTGCTTGGATCAATTGCACAGTTACCCCTCACTATACTTTCTCTTATTTTAGTTTAACTTTCTATCAAAAAATGTTATTGTAATTTATTTATTTCAGATGTCAAACCTAATCCCAAAATTATGAAAATATATCATGTTGATTTTTAGTTGAGTTTCAAAGCTTTCGATAAAATTTTAGATCATTCTGGGATACCATTAAATAATTAAAAATCTTTTAGTACACTACTATACATAAATCTATTGAACAGTTGGTTGAAGAGAAAATTCCCCAAAACGGCCATGCAAGCCGTGCTAAGATGGACCCAACATGGCCATGTTGTCTGCTATGGCCGTGGTGCATGGGTTTCATCAAATTTGAGTACAAAAGTTGATCAACAGTTCAATTCTTTCAAAATGACCTTGTAGCCTAGAATGTACATGCCAACAACGACCCAACACGACCATACTACCCATCATGGCCGTGATATCAAAGCCTCCAACTACTATTTTCATTTTCCTTTTCCTACCGCTCTCACGCCTTCCCAACCTGAGCCTGTTTGGTGAAAGCCCTAATTTCAGCCGACTAGGGTTTATATTTTCAATAGCATTGTTGGAGTTCTTAGGTTTAACACATCATAATTGAGAAATCATCATTAATCATCTTTAAGAAATGATGAATCTAATCAAGCATGTAATCATCAACATAAACCGTAACTTACCTATTAAGCATAGATACAGTCATAATAGTTCTTTTGCTTCATCTTTTCCTAAACTCATGAGTACTATTGTAGATTTTCTTTTGGGCAGGTGCATGGGTTAGAGCCTCGATTCCCCCTATATCTCATATGCCCTTGTATGGAATATGATTAAATTTGGATTACGAATGTGGGATAATTAAAACCATTGAATAAGTTTTATATTAATGTTTGAAATTTAAAACTGGATTTTTGGAATGAAAGTAATGATATATTTGGATAAAAGATTATTGTAATATATAGTTAACCCTTACCCTTATTTCCAAGTAAAATCTATTTCCCCACTTCGTGGTGTTCAAGGAAATTTTTTTAATAGGTAAAGAACTTTGAAAATTATGTACTAAGTGGATTCCTTTGTAGTTTATATAAGCTAACAATGTTGAAAAATATGAAGCTTAAATATTGGTGTGCTTTATGATTTGTTGACTCTATTTTTGCATGGGCCATGAAATTGTTCAATCAGGGGAGTACTCTGCTCTCTTTCCTCACTTGAGTCAATATGAGGGGTCAACAGTGGTATCATTTGTCTGCTTTGAATTTTAGATACTTGTTATTAAAACATGCTTTCCCATGTTTGTGGTCTTGAAGAAATTTTTTTTCCAGAGAAAATGGTTTTATTCCTTATGTGATTTCATTTTATTTGAATCGGAAAGTGTGTTATAAAAACTAAAATGTTATTCTATATAGAAAAAAAACCAAAACTATGTTGACCCTAGGTTATGTCTTGTTGCAAAAATCTCTTCAGTTCTTCACGGCACGTAGTAGTATGCAAAGTCTCTCTAGATATCTTGAGGTGCCATTTGGCCATCTTATCTGTAATTATATTTGTTTCCATTCTTATGTTAAGGATGATGAAGTATCTAAACCCCATTCTATGTTTGGAAAATAACGACAAAATTGTAAGGTACTTAGGTCTACAATGCTGGGGTTCCTCCAAGAACTTCATCAAGATTTCAGAATCCGTAGCAAAGTTACACCTCTTCCATCTCCCTCTCCATGTTGTATGAATACCCATGAGGATTGACAACAAATATCCTTCTAGTAGGACTCATCCAGGATGTTTGGTAGCTCCTCCCTTAACCCTCTACTTCTGAGTTCCTCATAATATAGTTGGTGCTTTGTAGATTGATACTTGGCTTAGTTCTACTGTCTACTAAGATATGGATAACTCCCCCTTGTGGAGCTTCCCACCTGATAGCGTCCCTCAAAATACTTGTCCCCTTTGTGCCAAAGGGTGATTGTAGATCTTAAGAATAACAATTTCAACTATGCTAACTGCCTTGGCAATATCCCATATGGAGGGTGCTACATTTTGAAAAATGAACATCTTTCTCAATTTCCAGACTTTCCAACAAACTAGAGAAAATGTCATGTTCCATGCCCTGCAAGCAAAATGTTTTGAGTTATTTTTCAACCAACTCTACACAATGGTACTTGAGAAGAATTCCACATTTAGAATTGGATTAATAGATATCCTAACTTGCTAAATTCTCAGCCAATCCATTAAGTCTTACAGAGTTGATTCAAGACCCACGTGATAGACTTCACAAGATTCATCATCAACCATATGCCTCTTCTTCTATGGTGAGTTTGTGTTGAGTCTTTCATATTGGAGGAGCTATAAGATATCGTTACTTGTAGAGGTAACTGATGCTTCCATAAAACCCCCAAATCACCAATCTTCTCCCTCGCCATCTGGGCAATCAGTTCATACTTCATAATACATATGCTTGACCTCCAACCATCCATGCACGTGGTCTAACCTAATACAAATTGTCCTCCCTAAGGTCCTATGTAGGTCTGGGCATCAAACTAATGATGTGTATGCACACAGACTCCATATATAGTGTAACATACCCGAATCTAGGACCATAGACTAACACCCCTTTCCTTAGGCTCCTTGTTAATTAACATAGAAATTAGATCCTTTATAATTTAATTAGAGATATGGGGCCAAGAAAATATAATTCATTAAAAATGATATTTTATATGTATTTGATGATAAATAGTTAATTAAGCCTCTAGTTAGAGGTTAATTATACAAGCACATC
This sequence comes from Alisma plantago-aquatica, assembly GCA_963693085.1. Lineage (NCBI taxonomy): Eukaryota > Viridiplantae > Streptophyta > Magnoliopsida > Alismatales > Alismataceae > Alisma > Alisma plantago-aquatica. Next base: position 315,318,146 of record OY856411.1, read on the forward strand.
AATAATTACTTTTGACCCTAAATTGTCATTTTACACTTATCCCAAGCCTTATTCATGAATGAAATTCAATAAATGTAAAATAACATTAACTAGATTAATTGAGTACTCAACTTAATGTAAATACATAAAATATCAAACTTTTATAAAGAAGAAACTGACCTTGAAATTGAATTAATCAATGTCTAGATTAGTGAACTTACCATTTTCATATTGATTAGATTTATTTTGACCACCTAATTAGATAACATAAGTTACAAGCAATATTGCACTTAATTACATCGATACCCGAACCCATTAAAATTTACCATGTAACGCTTCTAGATGTGTCACGCTTTTATTTCAATGCAATCTCTTACTCTTTGTGTTCTCACCCTGATGTCATCCACAAAGAAACTAGAAACTGGCATCGTCCACTCTCCTCCTCCTCTACCTATCGTCACCCCTCACTCCTCGCCACCAATCCTATTTCTTTTCCTATACTCTCCCTTCTCCTCTACACACTCAGTAAAAACCCTAGCTTCCTCTACCCCCTCTCTCCAGGTGCCCTTTCAGCCTGGCTATGGGACAACACTGGTAAACCTACAACAACGACCTCCACCTACACCCATCGCTGATCTTCACTCTTTCACCAAGATTATGCAACCTGCTCCCGCAAGCATGGCACCACCCAGATGACGCCTCCTCCCATGGTCCAGCACACAGGTGCCACAGCAGCTCCGGCCCCTCAGCCCAATTGTGGGGTGTAGCTCCACCTCCCCCTCAGGTGTCACCGCAGTACCACCAGCCTCCTCAACATCAGCCCTAGGCTCCGCTTCCTCCCCTATGGAACTAGCAGCCATCCGAAGTCCCTCCTCCATCCATTATTGAGGGTCCCCATCCAAAGAGTCTGAATTTTGTCAGACAAAGCAGGGCACCCACCAGACATAGGTGCCCGGTGTTGCATCAAGCGTCGCTACAGCTTGCACCTAACATCTAGGAGATTAGGACAAAAACCCTTTTCCCTCATCACCATGGCCGCCCCACACACAGCAAGATGTGCGACATGCTTAGGAAGGCATCAATGTCTTGGTAGGTTGCTTGGCACAGTGAGGTCGATGTTCCTTCAGGTTGTGCGCCCCCAACAATAGTGGCACCATGAATGCCACTCGTTAGCCACTGCTATGATTGGTTTCAACACCTCGCTAGACCTACAACAAAAAGGCTACCGACCATACTATAGATCTACACCTCTCCAACCACTACGACGCCCAAAACCACTAAGGCACACGTAGACCCCGATCCCCTCAGCTCGTTCGTCCACACCTTAGAACACAAATTGTTGTCATCGTCTTAGTCGCCTGGCCATGGGAGAGCACCACCACCCATTTGAACTCCTCTGTCCTCGTCGATAAAGGAGTCTGACGATCTGCAACACCAACGTGCTTTTCTTTGCGGCCTCTGTATTGCCACCCTCTTTATTGAGTCCTCTTATAACTCCAGGACATCCAATCCTCTCGATACTAGCATCCACGCCAATGCTTCATCTGGTAACTACAGACAGCCTCCAGCAGGGGTCTGCACAAAATATACTGATGAACCCTCCTACCTTGCAAGCGTTGAACCATCCTTGGAGATGACACTCGGACATCAGTTGTGCTTCGGTTCCACTTCGCTCACAGATCAGTCTGCTCTGAGGAACACGAGGCCATGATAATGGAATTTTGATCATATGCCAAACTATAACAAATCAGTGCTAAGATGAGGCATGGATCATGGGAAATAGATTGTCATGTAGGTTAGTCTTCACCTCCCTCTTTTTCAAATTCTGGTTAAAAGATTATGATAACATAATATAAAGTATATTTAATGACCTGGTGATGATTAGGGTAGGTAAGACACATTATATAGTTACTATAAGAATGTATATGATTAGTAACCCTATGTAATATATAGCTATAAAATATGAAATTAGGTAAGACTAATATATCATTATGGAGTATATAATAAGAAATGGTTTAATCCATACCATAATGTTTGAAACCATAAGTGTGTATACATAGGATGATCTTGAAATATAAACCATAATAGTCTACATATAGCTATATGCATTAGTATATGAATACCAAGAGATCCCACTAAACATAATTTAGCATAATTTTCTATATTATATGGTAATCCAAAATAATATGGCATACAGTGATGATGATAATTTCTAACCTAGTAAATATCACCACAAATGTTTGTCACACATGTATCAATATCCTAGATTCACATATATATGAATATACTAGGGAATTTATTTATCTATAATGTCCTTGTTTGGATCAAAGGTGTATTTAAGAGAAAGATGTTATAAAATATGGTACCTTTATAAGCACATATGTGAAGGGATTTATATCTGGACCAAAATTGACATTAGAAAACATGTAAATCTACTTTAGTCTTTAGGAGCATATGAAATATATAAGTGTTTGTATTATATCAAGATTTGAGTATAGGTTACACTTTATTAAATGCAAGATATTCTTGGTGATGATTCTATGATCTATATTAACTAATCATACCCCCCACACTATATATGAATACTTCGAATACTTAAAAACCTAAGAATCCACACGAAGTGACAAAACTAGGTTTAGACATACTTTTCATCATAAACCAGTGATTGTGGACTAATGTATATAAAAAACACCTTTAGGATATGAAGGAAAAACTATGAAGTTCACCCCTAGAGATAGGGATAGTTGTGAATATCAGGTATCTACTCCTCTCTATTATGATTGGGCATTGTTATCACTAAATTTTTCCATAATGAGGCAATTTTTGAAATACCTACTGTTGTTCCATTTGTTGACATTTCCTATCTTCTCAATTGTATCTTATTATTATTCTTCTGAAATTATTATTATCATGTTGAATTGGGTCAATGACCCCACCTGCTATTGTGCCTGAATTATGTCATGTATGTTTGTGAAAAGTGAATCTTGCCACTCTGTTTATGCATGTTAGATAATTCAACTAGTTTAACTATCGTAGACGCTTATGCGTAACCATTAGGGAGCGTCTATTTCCACCCAGGGTGCGTCTTTCCACCTCTTCTTATACAGGGGTGCACTATTTCCGCCTAGGGTGTGTTATTTCCACCCTTTTACTTATGCCATTGACTCAGTGGTGTCCTGGCCCTACGATAGTTACTTTAGTCAAATATATCGACATGCAAATATTTATGTGATTTGATTGTTGATTATGGCATGAATTGTGATATTAATTATTCATTTACACTGCCTCATTCTTTTGAAAATTCCTTCTCTTGTTACTTCTCATGGAAACATACCTAGCTTTAATGACCCCCTTTTTTATGGGAACATCTTACTTTACTTTTGAAATAATTAATGCCTAGTTAATCATCTAATGTACATACTCATCTTTTGCGGATTCATACCTTGTTTTCCCATTTTTCTGGGTGTTCCCTCCACCCAGGTGTAGGTGCTTTGTAGGACAGAGACTCAAGATGATCATGAGATCATTGGTAAACATAAAGACAACTTGAGATAGCCTTGTTACCCTCTGCATATGGGCTTATGTGTAATTAGATGTAAGCTTTCCATTTTATGTACCACCCTTAGGGTGAGAAAATTTTGTACATTGAAACATTTTGTAACTTTGTAAATAGTTTTTTTCTACTGCTTAAATATATCATAGCTCATGTTTGTACCATTGAGTGGGCCCACTATCGGGTCCCACTCCTTACATAATGGTATCAGAGCCTAAGCAGTCGGTAACTAGAATATTTCAAGTTATCCTAGATTATTCCTTAGTAGGTAGGTGACCCTTTAGCAGTTGTTGTAATACCTAAACCTAAATTGTGTTTACCAATTAGGGTTTCACCCTCATCCAACTTGGTGGTATATGCATACCCCCCCCCAAACAAAGGGTAGATGGATGACATAGTTTTGGGTAAACTCTTATCAATCCTACCCTATCTTTATAGGTATGGCTTCCTATACAAAAAGGTTGACTCTCCTAGGAAGTAGCCTCTATCTCCCACCTTAGAGGAGGTCAATTAATCTACAATAGAGATGAAGGTTTACTTAAACTCACATAATTGTGTAACTGTAGTACAAGTTATTAAAACCATTTTTTTCTAGCATGCCTATGATATGTGCATTATGTGAACTAGCATGTATGGATATAAAACTAGAATATTGACGTGGATTTTATATTTTTAGATGCTCTATAATGGCATACGAAGATATGAACTAAACTCTTAAGGTTAGGATTGTATTGCCTATAAAATGTAGTTATTTCAACACAGTTTGCTTGAGACTCTCCATCCAAGAGTTGAATATTATGTTAGCAAAACTTGTGGTATCTCATAAATAAGGTTTGTAGAAGGAAGATATAGGTTTCAAGAAAAAAATCCTTGAGATTTCATCCCTCACATACCCATAAGATAAGATGGTTGCTCATCTCCCTTGTCCTATAAAGAAATTATCACATAGTTGGATCACATAATAATATTGGTTCCATGTTATTTTGTCGACGACATATGGAGGCACATTTGTGTTTGGAAGATATAGTGGATACTCTTTTTTAAAAAGTTTGTATGCATACTAATATCAAGGTTATGTGAGGTAGATACATCTAGAGTTGATCCTTAAGGAGTTGACCACTCTCTCTTGCCACCGTGTAATCAGTTTACCTAACAGGTGAGATGAGGAGCAATTTAACTATTTATTTCACCTGGGCTTGTAATTACACCATGGAAGTAAACCAACTAGGGAAGTAGAGACCCTAATCTCTTCTTATTATGGGTTCATGATTTTATAAATGATTATGTTTTGAGATGTGATGGCCTAAGTCACGATTAAGAGAATGGTAGAATAATGGAGGTCATGGCTTGTATGACCTACTAGAAGTTATATGTGTGATAGAAGAAACATATATACCCTCCTCATCCAAAATTTGGGTATGCTTGTTGTATTGCTTGTAGATGTGAGTAGAGAAGCCCCTTTTTCTAGATGAAGTGATGTTAGGGTGATAGTATATGTTGTATGTGGTATAAAGTGGCTGACTTGGTTATCAGATTGAATTTGGCACCATTTTCAATTATCATCATAAGTTTTCATCGTCAAACTTATTTTCATTATTAAATTAAATTTATATAAAGAAACTTTTTTAGATTTTCTCAATGATTTTGGAATCAAGTCCCCACCACAAGGAAGTTGTAGTAGTATATAGGCCCTTTAATGAAGAAATCTTTGACTTGCTATTTATGTTGTAGTTCCACTTCAAGAATGGATTATAAGAGTAATATGTGATGTATGGCATGGTCTACTTTAGTGAGAGAAACTAGAAATCCTTAAGTTGACTTACATGTGTGACTTACCTTGCATGGTTACCAACTTATTAATTTTTGGGACAAAATCCACTGTAAGAGGTGGAGTGTTGTAACATACCCAAATATAGGACCATAGACTAACACCCCTTTCCTTAGGCTCCTTGATAATTAAGTTAGAAATTAGATCCTTTATAATTTAATCAGAGATATGGGACCAAGAAAATATAATTAATTAAAAATAATATTTTAAATGTATTTAATGATAAATAATTAATTGAGCCTCTACTTAGAGGTTAATTATACAAACACATTAATTAATTACTGTTTACCCTAAATTGTCATTTTACACTTATCCCAATTCTTATTCATGAATGAAATTCAATAAATATAAAATAACATAAATTAGATTAATTGAGTACTCAACTTAATGTAAATACATAAAACATTAAATTTTTATAAAGGAGAAATTGACCTTGAAATTGCATTAATCAATGTTTAGATTAGTGAACTTACCATTTTCACATCGATTAGATTTATTTTGACCACCTAATTAGATAATATAAGTTACAAGCAATATTGCACTTAATTACATCAATACCCATACCCATTAGAATTTACCATGTAATGCTTCTCGATGCATTACCCTTTTGTTTCAGTGTGACCTCTGACCCTTTCGATCTCATGTTGATATCATCCGCAAAGAAACCAGAAACCGACGTCATCCTCTCTCCTCCTCCTCTACCTCTCTTCACCCCTCATTCCTCCCCACTTCTCCTATTTATTCTCCTTTATTCTCCCTTTTCCTCTACATACTTAGTAGGAACCCTAGCTTCCTCTACCCCCTCTCTCCAGGCACCCTTTCAGTTGGGCTGTGGGACAATAATGGTAAATGTACACTAGCGATCCCCACCTACATCCATCGCCATTCATCACTCTTCTTCCAAGATGAAGCAACCTGTTGTTAGAAGCATGGCACCACCAAGATGATGCCTCCCCCCATGGTCCAGCGCGTAGGCGCCATAGCAACTCCGACCCCCTCAACCCAACTATGGGGTGTAGCTCTGACTCCCCCTCAAGTGACGCCATAGTACAACCAGCCTCCTCAACATCAGTCAAAGGATCTGCTTCCTACCATGTGGAACTCTAAGTGGTCCCAAGTCCCACCTCCATCCATTATTGAGGGTCTCCAATCCAAAGAGTATGAATCTTGTTAGACAAAGTCGGGCACTGTGATAACTCAGATTTTAGGGTTTTGATAAACAATATAGCATTTTAGGACCATGTGTGTGTGTCATTCAGAGGATTGATTCAAATAGAGTAATTGGTTATTCAACACTGACCCTTTTCACTCAAAAAGTGAACCTGATACCTGATTGTTGTTTACAACATTAATTTCATTCAAATATGATGAATGACTTTGGTTAAATGATTTGGGTATCTTTAGGCCAAGAGTCCTATTTAGTAGTCACAATGATCTTGAGTGGTGAATTGTTAAGTCTTAGGGTATGCAACATCATAACTCATATTGTTGGACTCATCGGACAAAGGTCTTATTATTCATTGAGTTGAATTCAGATTTTAAGCACCCATCTATAAGTTTTTTTTGGAACTTATTTGCATGACCAAGTAATGGATTTAGTGACTCAAACTTTGTTCAAAGTATTATGATGTTATAAGCCTATGTTTAAAATTTGAGAACGTTTGGAGATTTGTATAAAAAGATGTATGCATTTGAAGTTGAGGACATTAATGAAATATATGGGGTGGAACCTTAGTCTTTTAGTTATATGATTTAGTATCCATAAGATTTCGATGTCATGATGGCCTACTCCCTTTGCTTAGGCACTCCCACAACCTATTGAGGTGTCTTCAACCTATGACAAATTTGGGAAGAGAAACAACATGTTGATCCACCCAACCTCGATAACCTAGTCCATAATACACACCACACTCGTCTAGCAGGTTATTCAGATCCGAGAAGTATGGAGATCTCCAACAAACCCTGGTTTAGGTTGAGTGGTGGCGTATTTGGAGAGGACCAAAATATCTTCCTAGCATCATCTCCATCAGTGAGAACCAGAGAGATCAACTCCCTCCTTGCTCCTTTCATGATTGTGTTTTGCACTGACCAAGCAAAGCAAATCGAGATCCCTTCCGCAACCTGCAACACTCTTAGTTTCTCAGTGGATGGGATGTTGATGGACAAAAAGCCTACAACCTATTGGGGAGCATGCCTGGGGCTATGGATACACTTTTTAGATGTAGGTGGGAGTTCTCCAGGCCCTTAGGAATCTTCATGGAGATCTGGATTTTGTCTCGAAGAAGGGAGACTATTTTTCCCCTTTCCCCTCTCCTGTTGTGGCTATGGTGGTCGACCCGTCCAATGTCATCTGAAGTGCATTGGGTTGGGGAATGCATCACCTCACATCCCCACCGAAATTGAGAACTCCCCTGAGTCATGTGAGCCTGGAAGAAGCTCTTGATACCCAGAGAGGGAGGTGTTGGGTCCAAATTTTATGGATGCACAATCTTCCTAGCTTGCTCTGTTTCTACCTGCAACTACTGGATTGAGCTGAGGCTTTGAGGGTAGTAATCCATCATGACCTAGACGCCTCAGACCCACAAAGCATCCTGAAGATTTTGGTTATACAAGCCTCACCTCATCTCATTGCTCATCTAAAAAGACCCTAGCTGCAGCGGCTATGGATCACCCTTGTGGAGTAGGCAGGTCGTGATTCGTGATGCCAGGCACAAAGTTGATTTGACGCCAATAGAGCATAGTCACCCCTGAACTGGTCCAATCAATGCTAGACACAGGAACCAACCGGCCCAAGATAGACCAGGCTACTGAGCCATGCCTCCCAATGTGGGCCAATCATGGAGCGCCACATCAGGCCATGGGCCTCACCATACAAGTTAAATCATTTACTTATTTACAAAAATAGATAAAACTTAGAAAATGCTTAGTAAATAGTTCCCATAGCCAATAATTTCCCCCAAAATATCCCTGGACTCAGAATAATGCCTACTTTATTATAGGACCCTTACATCTGACCTTTGAAGCAGTAATGTTCATGGCTTTTGAATTAGTAGACAATCCTTCCTTTTAGGGCTAGTTTACTAGAATAATTCATGAATGATGGATATAAAATCTGAGAAAAATATTTTTGACTCTTAAAATCATGTGGATACTAAATATGAACTCTGATCTAGGCATTATGCAAAAATGTTAGATCTTTCTTCATTATTGACTAATTAGATGCTTTAATTTTCATTAAATTTTATAAAATAGATAAAGCATTAGAAATATATGTAAATTGGTTTTGACCCCTAATATGACCTCTAGATCAGTAGTAAAATACCAGACACATATTTGAGGATATTTGAACCTATATATAGCTAAACCCTAATTTGGACATAAAATGTTAATAATAATAATGATCATATATTAATAATGCTCAATTATATTTAATTAGGTCATGGACAAGTTATAGATGATCCAGGATGATTAAGATTCTCTGAACTCAGGTACGTGGGCTTTATTAAGTATAAGACTAGTTTTCTTGGTTGCTTATGATATGATGTACCTTGTGTGAAACTCTTACTTATATCTTGTTGGTTGAACTACTACACTATACGCTCCGCCAAAACATAATGAAACATAAAAGGACATTTTGATGAGTTGTAGCTACTAGTGCACATGGCCCAGTATGGATGTATGTTGACTAGCATGGATGTATGATGAATTACCCATGTTAGATGTATGATGTAATAATTTTTCCCATAATGGATGTATGAGAAGTGCTTATAAAATTGCAGTACAACTACATCTAATGAAATGTATAAAAGATGTGTTTACCTGATTATCGCTTTAAACAATGTTTTTTTTTACTCTTCTTTCTCAAGTTATTTCAATTATGCAAGTATATTAGTATGTATCTTTCTACCCACGTACACAACACCTTCTGTGTTGATTTGTTGTTTCACCTATGTTTTAGGCTTAGAGATAGCATGGGAGGAAAAGATGGGAGTGAACATTTATCCAGGTTGTACCTATTGTCAAAGATCCTAGTTAGCATACATGTTTAGACTTGTGTAAAAATTCTCTTTCAATATACAATTGTAAATCATGTTGTAATAATGTACATGTTGAATGTTGAGATGTGTTATGGTGTATGCTATTTTGTATGTTCATGTATGCGTATGTCGCTTCCGCATCGCTCTCTGAAACAATTAGCTAACATTTTCGGATTTGTCCTCTCGGGCCTTATAAGTCTCGAGACGACAGAATCTGGGGACGTTATAGTTGGTATCAGAGCATGAACAACAGCTACACATGACAATTGCTCACCATGAGATATAAAACTAAATTTCACCTCTCACTTTAAACCCTAGAAACTTGGTAACTTGTTCTATAGGAATAAGTTCTGACTTAGCCTCTAGGTTAGAACCTAGATGTTCGAGAACTAGGTTTAGACAAGTGTGTGAGACCCTTTCCATATAGAGCTCATATGTGTGGCATAGCTAAACCAGTCTACACTTTGTTCTGACCATTTCAATAGGTTACAAGACACTAGACTATCTACTGTGTGTGGGACACTCAATTTTGCTGATTTGATTTTGTTTTCCAATCGGCTCGAGCCTCGACAGTTTTCTCTGACGTCTACTTTCTTGGAGAAAAACTATATAATATTTTATTATATATATGTAAATATAAAAATGTGTCCATCATGCTAGAGAGTAGTTAGTATTCATGCGGCCTAAGTGAAAGGGACTGACATCAGTCTAGAAGAGAGAGTAGTTTAGATTAGATGTCTAGAGCCTTATCAAGACATGTGATACATAGAGTAGATGACATACTGATAGTTGATATGAGCATAGATGATCTTATCTAAGTCATATCTCTAGTGATATAAGTTTCTTTATAAAGATTTATGTTGTATATGACAAGAATCCAATTTTAGAGAATCTAAGCTAAGTCGTGATGATGAAAGTACATACCCTTTTCTTACTTAAGATGAGCTAAGTTAAGATAAAGTTGAATATGCATGAGCCTCAAGCTCTTTTACAAAGGAGGGCCTCGAGTGTTAGGAAAAGATATGTGGTGAACTCCAGAGAGAGTGAGACCCACAAGGAGAGGATCATAGGATCTACCCTACAATATATGAAAAATATGAGATAATGTGAAATGATGTGTCCTAAGCTGAGTTACTCCTGAGTGGATGAGTTGAGTCCTTTGCATGATTCAATCCTATATGTGAGAGTTGGGTTTAAAAAAAATGATGGGTAGGTGACTCATGATGAGAAAATCAATCCTTTTGAGTGAATTAGTTCTTAGCTTGAGTGACATATGTTTGTGAATCTCATCATCAACTGCAAGTGAGGTGATATATGAACTCTGGTTCTAAGCGTAAAATGCTTTGTGCATAAGATACTCATAAATGTTGTTCCTTCCACTTCTCTTTCTCTATATATGATGCTAGAAACCTCACTTGAGCTATTTGGATGATTATGTATGATGGGTCACTTAGATAATCTCGACCTATTATATATTCCCTTCCTATATCATACATGAAATATCTATGTTTGAAAACATGATAAAATTGGCTTAGTATATCTTCCTTCCATCTATGTCATGCATGAAAGATATAAGTTGAAATCACAAGCTAGAAATAAATATACCTTTGGATCATGGGTTACCTGATCACAACATATAGTTCTTAACTTCAAATCTTTTGACACTAATCTTCTAGTTTGGTAATAACTCTTACATAATAGGGTGAAACCCTAATATATAAAGATGTGATCCTAGTATGATTGTGATCACAAACCACATTAAAGATGTTAAGTCTAATAACCGACATGAAACCTCGACATCACTATATGATTAGTAGGGTGATATATGAAATTATAAGTATACCTTATTCACTTCACATGTATGAATAAAACCCTCATCCTTAAGATATGATGAGGATGTAGAACTGAAAATATAACAATTTCATGTGATGACTAAGACACTAAGGGATGCTACAAGTCCTTAAAAAATGATGCTTCAACCTATATAAGGTGGGGTGGGTACACCTTTCATGCTTAAATATCCTAACATGATCAAATAATGATAATCTTAGCACTTAGAAGTGGTGGCCTAGAGGCATCCAAAACTCCTTGATATCAACTTAAGAAGGAGATTTGTTGAATTTCGAGGACGCAATTCCATATAAGGTGGGGTGAATGTGATAACTCATATTTTAGGGTTTTGATAACCAATATAGCATTTCAGAACCATGTGTGTGTGTCATTTAGTGTATTGATACACATAGAGGAATTGGTTATTCAACACTAACTCTTTTCACTCAAAAAGTGAACCAGATACCTGATTGATGTTACAACATTAATTTCGTTCAAATATGATGAATGACTTTGGTTACCTTTTTATTAGTCACAATGATCTTGAGTGGTGAATTGATAAGCCTTAGGGTATGCAACATCATAACTCATATTGTTGCACTCATCGGACCAAGATCTTATTAGTCATTGAGTTGAATTCAGATTTTAAGCACCCATCTATAAGTTTTTTTTTGGGGAACTTATTTGCATGACCAAGTAATGGATTTAGTGAGTCAAACATTTTTCAAAGCTACACTATGATGTTATAAGCCTATGTTTAAAATTTACGAACGTTTGGAGATTTCTATAAAAAGATGTACGCATTTGAAGTTGAGGACATTAATGAAATATATGAGGTGAAACCTTAGTCTTTTAGTTATATGATTTAGTATTTGTGAGATTTTGATGTCATGCAGGCCTACTCCCTTTATTTAGGCACACCCACATCCTATTGAGGTGTCTTCAACCTCTGAAATTTTTGGGAAGAGCAACATCATGCCGATCCACCCAACCTCGATCACCTAGTCCATAATACACCCCACACTCATCTAGCAAGTTATTCAGATCTGAGAAGTATGGAGATCTCCAACAAACCCTGGTTTAGGTAGAGTGGTTGTGTATTTGGAGAGGACCAAGCTATCTTCCTAGCATCATCTCCATCAGTGAGAACTAGAGAGATCGACTCCCTCCTTCCTCCTTTCGTGATTGTGTTTTGCATTGACCAAGAAAAGCGAATAGAGATCCCTTCCGCAACATGCAACACTCTTAGTTTCTCAGTGGATGATATAATGATGGCCACCAAACCTACAACCTATTGGGAAGCATGCCTACAGCTACGGATAAACTTTTCAGATGCAGGTGGGAGTTCTCCAATCCCTTAGGAATCTTCATGGATATCTAGATTTTGTCTCAAAGAAGGGAGACTATTTTTCCTCTTTCCCTTCTCCTGTGGTGGCTATGGTGGCCGACCCCTCCACCATCGTTCGTAGTGGATTGGGTTGGGGAATGCATCACCTCACATCCTCACTGAAATCGAGCACTCCCCTTTGTCATGCGATCCTGGAAGAAGCTCCTGATACCCAGCGAAGGAGGTGTTGGGTCTGAATGTTGTGGATGTACAATCTTCCCAGCTTGCTCTGTTTCTACCTGCAACTGTTGGACTGAGTTGAGGCTTCGAGGGTAGTAATCCATCGTGACCTAGCCGCCTCAGACCCACAAAGCATCCTGGAGATTTTGGTTGTACAAGGCTCTGGGAAGGAAGGCCTAACCTCATCTCGTTGCTCATCAGAAAAGACCCTAGTGACGGCGGCTATGGATCACCCTTGCGGAGCAGGCAGGTCGTGATTCGTGATGCCAGGCACAAAGTTGACTTGAAGCCAATAGAGTGTAGTCACCCCTGAACCGATCCAATCTATGCTAGACACAGGAACCAACAGGCCCAAGATAGACCAGGCTACTGAGCCACCGCTCCCAACGTGGGCCAATCATGGAGCGCCACATCAGGCCATGGGCCTCACCATACAAGGTAAATCATTATTTACAGAAAATAGATAAAACTTAGTAAATGCTTAGTAAATAGTTCACGTAGCCAATAATTTCCCCAAAAATTTCCCTGGACTCAAAATAATGCCTACTTTATTAGAGGACCCTTACATCAGATCTTTGAAGTAGTGATGTTCATGGTTTTTGAATTAGTAGACGATGTTTCTTTTTAGGGTTTGCTTACTAGAATAATTAGTGAATGATGGATATAAAATCTGAGAAAAATATTTATAACTCTTAAAATCATTTGGATACTAAATATGAACTCTGATATGGGCATTATGCCAAAATGTTAGATCTTTCTTCATTATTGACTAATTAGATGCTTTAATCTTCATTAAATTTTAGAAAATAGATAAAGCATCAGAAAAATATGTAAATTGGTTCTGACCCCTAATATGACCTCTAGAGCAGTAGTAAAATATTAGGCACATATTTGAGGATATTTGAACCTATATTTTGCTAAACCCTAATTTGGACATAAACTGTTAAGAATAATAATGATCATATATTAATGATGCGCAATTATTTTTAATCATGTCATGGACAAGTTATAGATGATACAGGATGATTAGGATTCTCTAAACTCAGGTATGTGGGCTTCATTGAGTATAAGACTATTTTTCTTGGTTGCTTATGATACGATGTACCTTGTGTGAAACTCTTGCTTATATCTTGTTTGTTGAACTACTATACTATACACTCCGCCAAAACATAACGAAACATATGCAGACATTTTGATGAGTTGTAGCCACTAGTGCACATGGCCCAGTATGGATGTATGTTGCCTAGCATGGATGTATGATGAATTTCCCATATTATATGTATGATGAAATAATTTTGCCCATACTAGATGTACGAGAAGTGCTTATAAAATTGTAGTACAACTGCATCTAATGAAATGTATAAAAGATATGCTTACATGATTATCGCTTTAAACAATGTTTTCTTTTATCCTTCTTTCTCAAGTTATTTCAATTATGCAAGCATATTAGTATTTATCTTTCTACCAACGTACACAACACCTTGTGTGTTGATTCGTTGTTTCGTGTATGTTTTAGGTTCAGAGATAGCATGGGAGGAAAATATGGGAGTGAACATTTATCCAGGTTGTACCTATTGTCTAAGATTCTAGTTAGCATATATGTTTAGACTTGTGTAAAAATTCTCTTTCAATATACAATCGTAAATCATGTTGTAATAATGTACATGTTGAATGTTGAGATGTGTTATGGTATATGTTATGTTGTATGTTCATGTATGCATATGTCGCTTCCACATTTCTCTCTAAAACAATTAGCTAACATTTTCATATTTGTCCTCTCGGGCCTTCTAAGTCTCAAGATGGCCGAATCCGAGGACGTTACAGACAGCCACCAGACATAGGTGAATGGTGTTACATCAGGGGCAACTGCTGCTTGCACCTGACGTCTAGGAGATCAAGACAGAATCCCTTTTACCTTGTCACCACAAACACCCCAAACACATCAGGATGTGTGACATGCTTAGGAAGGCATCAATGGCTTTGTAGGTTTCTTTCCACAGTGAGGTCTCCGTTCCTTTAGGGTGTGTGCCCCCGACGGCAGTGGCACCATGAATGCCACTTGTCAGTAACTGCTAGGATTGGTTTCAACTTCACTAGACCTACAATGAGCATGCCACTGACCTTACTACAGATATGCACCTCTCCAACCACTACGACGCCCTGAAACCACCAGCGCACACTCAGACCCTAATCCCCTCACCTCCTTCATCAACACCATAGAATACAAATTGTAGTCATCGTCTCAATTTCCTAGCCACGGGAGAGCACCACCACCCATTCACACTCCTCCATTCTCCTCGATAAAGGAGCCTGACAATCTGTAACCCCAATGTGCCCAAACTTGCATCATGTGTATTACCACCATCTTTGTTGAGTCTTCTTATAACTCCACAACATTTGATCTTCTCAATACTAGCATCCACACCAATTCTTCATCTGGTAACTGCAGACAGCCTACAACATAGGTTTACACAAAATCTTTTGATGAGACCTCTTGCCTTGCAAGTGTTGAGCCATCCTCAGTGATGACTCTCAGACATCAGTTGTGCTTTGTCTCCATTTCACTCGTAGATTAGTCTTCTTTGAGTAACACGAGGCCAAGATAAAGGAAGTTTGATCAGATACCAAACTATCACATATTAGTGCTAAGATGAGTCATGGATCATGGGAAATAGATCATCATGTAGGTTAATCTTCACCTCCCTCTTTTTAGTTTCTGGTTAAAAGATTATGATAACATAATACAAAGTATATTTAATGACCTAGTGGTGATTAGGGTATGTAAGACAAATTATATAGTTACTATAAGAATGTAGATGATTAGTAACCCTATGTAATATATAGCTATATAAATATGACATTAGGTGATTCTAATATATCATAATGGATTATATCATAAGAAATGGTTTAATCCAAACCATAATGTTTGAAACCATAGGTGTGTATATATGATGATCCTGAAATATAAATCATAATAGTCTACATATAACTATATACATTAGTCTATGAATACCAAAAAATCCCACTAAACATAATTTTATATAATTTTACCTATTATATGGTAGTCAAAAATAATATAGAATACAGTTATGATGATAATTTCTAACCTAGTAAACATCACCCCAAATGTTTGTTACACATGTATCAATATCCTAGATTCACATATATATGATTATACTAAGGAATTTATTTATCTATAATGTCCTTATTTGGATCAAAGGGATATTCAAGACAAAGATGTTATACAACATGGTACTTTTATAAACACATATGTGAAGGAATTCATATTTGGACCCAAACTAACATTAGAAAACATGTAAATATACATTAGTCTTCAGGATCATTTGAAATATATTAGTGTTCATATTATATCAAGATTTGAGTATAGGCTATGTTGTATTATATCCAATATATTCTTGTTAAGGATATTATGATCTATATTAACTAATCATACCCTTCCCACACTATATATGAATACTTCCAATACATAAAAACCTGAGAATCCACACCAAGAGTCAAAACTAGCTTTAGACATACTTTCCATCATAAACCAATGATTGTGAACTAATGTATATGAAAAATAGCTTTAGGTCATGAAGGAAGAACTAAGAAGTTCACCCCTAGAGATAAGCATAGTTGTGATGATCTGATATGTACTCCTCTGTATTATAAGTGGGCATTATTATCACTAAATTTTTCAATAACGAGGAAATTTTTGAAATACCTGATCTTCTTCCATTTGTTTACATATCCTATCTCTTCAGTTGTAACTTATTATTCCTCTGAAATTATTATTACTATTATGTTGAATTGTGTCATGACCCCACCTGCTATTATGCCTGAATTATGTCATGTATGTTTGTAAAAAGTGAATCTTGCCACTCTATTTATGCATGATAGATAATTCGACTAATTTAACCATCATAGATGTTTATGCGTAACCATTAGGGCACATCTATTTCTACTCAAGTGCATCTTTCCACCTCTTTTTATATAAGGGCATGCTATTTCTGCCCACGGTGCGCTATTTCCACCCATTTTACTAAGGCCATTGAATTAGTGGTGTCATGGCCCTACCATAGTTACTTTAGTCAAATATATCAGCATGTAAATATTTATGTGATTGAATTATTAATTATGTAAAGAATTGTGATATTAATTTTTCATTTATAATGACTCATTCCTTTGGAAATTCCTTCTCTTGTTACTTTCATCGAAACTTACCTATATTTAATGCCCCCCTTTTTTATGGGAACATCTTACTCTACTTTTGAAATAATTAATGCCAAGTTAATCTTCTAATGTACATACTCACCTTTTGTTGATTCATTCCTTGTTTTCCCATTTTTTTGGGTGTTCCCTCCACCCAGGTGTAGGTGCTTTGTCAGACAGAGACTCTAGATGATTGTGAGCTCATTGGTGAATGTAAGGACAACTTGAGATAGCCTTGTTATCCTATGCATATGGCCTTATATGTAATTATATATAAGGTTTCCATTTTATGTACCACCCTTAGGGTGAGAAAATTTTGTACATTGAAACATTTTGTAACTTTGTAAATAGTTTTGTTTTCTACTGCTTAAATATGTCATGGCTGATGTTTGTGCCACTATGTGGGCCCACTATCGGGTCCCACTCCTTACATATAGCTTGAAAGAATCTACATCTCAGACCCCATCCTGGATCACCATGCTTCATAATTTGATATACATTACTTCCTTTGGGATATGTACATTATTTTTTAGTTTCACTACTCGGCCTCCTCACAGCTAAAGGTCATGCAAAGTTTGTGTGTCCAACCCATTACCCACTGATATCGCCATCCTCTCCTTCAAAAAATGATACTAAAATCGTTTTAATAATACTCAACTTTATTTTTGTAAACATTTTATGATTGTATGATCCAATTATTGCATGGAACATGGCTTTGGATTAAGCAAATATAGGTAGAATTTGACTCACAATATACATGTGATTTTATTTATATCATTAGGGCATGAGTTTGGTTTCTAGTCACTCATCAAAATACAATTTCCTTCTTTTTGACCCAAGGAGCCATTGTGTCTTGAACCAAGCTACACCTATGGAGTAGAGTGGTGGGATGTTCTACCTTATTATTTTCTGGATGATATTTGAAATTGCATCTTTTGGAAATGAGTGCCCATCATTTAATTCAAATCTCTACAGTCCTGATGGTGATTAAATGCATATCATATACTAATTTATTATCATTAGAAGTTAATTTAATTGTCAAAATATAAGGAAATGATCTCTTCAACTATTTAATGTGGTGGTGACTCCTCAATAAACATTCATCTTGGTTGAAGACTATGCATACAAGGCTAATGACCGGATAAAGAAAATTATCAAAGAATGATTCTTGGTTGAAGACTATGTTGGTTATGTATGCCTAGAGAGCCAATCATGTGATAATTGTAATGGCATATCATGTAAAAATGATTTGATTATGAATGAAAGGCAAGCTTCCAATTTATTTTGTTAAATTTAGTTATGAGATAATGATGTAACATTATAAATGTCTAGAGAATTATATTACTCAATGACATATGTATTCAAGTTACTAACCTTGTTGATGAGATCATATGGATGTTAAGAGTACAAATAGATATTCTCATTATGTCCCTGGTTGGTTGTTATTGTAGCAGGTTGATAGAAAACAATGACACATAAGATCAGAGTGTGAGTTGGTTGATGACTAAATCTTATTAGTCAAGATATGGCGATATCAAACCAAGCACACAGATACATATTAGAGAACAGTGTATCGGACAGACCCACTGTGAGATTGACACATGGAAGCCATCTTCATGGAAGTCATAGTCATCTCTCACAGTGATGGTGATGGTTGTGGTTCTTAGACTTGAAATCGCTGCACTTAATACATGTCGTTGGGTACACTTTGACATTATCAAATGCAGTCCTAAAACATGGGTTATTATAATAGTGATGACTGGGTGGCTTTGATAGATGGGGATTGACAGTGAGTGATAGATATGGGATTTATCCCTCCTATGGGAGTTTGATGTCCTAGTCCTCTTGATTAGAGAGACTAAGAAAAGCATGTCCATACACATGTGATTCAATATATGATATTGAGCTTCCATATATCTCAGACAGTCTTCTCTAGTTCAAGAAACAAGATTGAATAATAATGAGGGTGATTGCTCTATGCCTTTAGTTCAATCTGGACATCAGTGAAAAAGGAACTATACAAACATTACAACACCATACACATATTGTAGGTTGAAGTTGTTCCCCAACTTTTACGTTCACTTAGGCAGCATTGACGTGCGACTAGACACCACTCATTGCTTGTGATGTCATAAAGTTGTTATGAACATTCACTTCCAACGTGATATGGGACCTATAGGGTCACCCAGATAGGTCATGACCTAGAAGAGGAGTTCAGATCTCCATAACATTCAAATGAAGTACTCAACTATTTAGGTATTATATTTACACAATAAAAAGGCTAACAACACTACCAAACGCCCATTTCATGTGTTGAGGCGGTCGTCTAGAAGTGCCAAATGGCCATCTCAAGAGTTGTGATGGGCATATGAGTGGCAGGTCTTTTTTGAGTTGAGTTTGGCTAAGGAACGAATTGACTCAACCAAACTGGCTCGACTAGGATTACTAGAGGACCGTCTAGGTGACCGAGATGGCCATCTCGCATGGGTGAGATGGTCCAATTTGGTCAGGGAAGGTTCTAGATTTTTTCCTATTCATTTCACATGAGCAGTACATATTGCACAAGGAAATCAATGTCTAACATTGATGGGAATTGATTTACCAAATTCATGTACAACTGGGAAACTACAAAAGGACCATATCACAATGCAAGACAACCATATGGGTTTGCCAAAGGGCCATTTTGGATGTCTCATGTTGTGAAATTTCTAGAATTATTACAAAAATTTGAGATCTTCTGGTCCTTTCCACTCCCACATATTAATCTCGTACCGGATAGTAACTGGGAACCTTGACCCTAGCCTCTACTATATATAGAGGGGTATTGGGGGATTCCCAGAGTAGAACATATATAATTGAAAAATAGTTTCTCTAGCATACATTGTCCTCTCTGGTTGTGGTAACCATGAGAGCCCGAGCAACTCTAGCTTACTAGGGAGGAACAACAAGCAAAAGAGCAATTTAGATCATTGTCATGGGAGAGCAACTCAGTGACCAGTACACTGATAGAGAGGGACGACTCCTTCTTGATCATTCTAGCTAGATGATAGGAGTTTTAGGCGATCTGTGTGGACTACCATAGAGGTGGGAATCCATTGTTTGCTACTTGGAGGACAACATCCACCGGCAGTCTGTGACAAGAGGAGCTGCTGAAGAAGACGACGTTTGTGGTTGCAGTCTATGATGCAGATCAGGAGGCACAATAGTCAGACTATCCTAGTGTAACTAGGATTCAGAGTTGCACATCAATAACAATGAGGTTTGTCACTACATTTGCTGTAGGACCAGGTATATCCAATAAAACATCCTTTCTGCATTAGAGTTATTAACGTGATTTATTGATTATGGGAATATGGTAGTTAAAATTTCAAATTTTGCTGCCTGCTCTGTACCATATTTCCCTTCAATGGTATCAGAGCCGACATCAATTTACTATATTACAGGATAATAGATATGATCAGATTTTGGTTTTATCATTCTATTATTGCATACGATGCATATGATATTTTGTCAAATCCAAACACTAAGATAATCTCAAACTAATATATATATATGATATATATGCAATTTACACATGTCACCCTAAAATCGGTTTTGATGATGGATGTGTAGTATGGTTATGGGCAATAACTACTATCTGTGCATGGTTGTCTATGGTTGATTTATCCATTTATCTCGGTCTGCGTATCGAGCCTGTATCTTATCTTAAATGTAAGGTTAATTGTTTCCTACCTTTGTTCCCCTTGAATGTAACTTGAGATTTCCCTATCATCATGTAAAAGTATGATACTTTACTTTCCTATAATGATGAAGATGAAATAATCCCGAAGACGGGTCGACCAACTAAAGGACCTTGGTGGACATGATGGAAAAGATGAATGGATAGCTTGGTGGACCCAACTAATCAGCTGGAGGTTCCAATAGATGGTGGATTGATGAAACCAGATGACCTAACAACTGGCCAAGAGGCGAGCCCATCGTTTTAAGGGTTGAACGATCAAGCCATATTTCCAAGCACAGATCTTCATCAACAATGGGATTTCTACATGTGATGTAGACTGAGATGACGTAATCCCTTATGGCCCCAAGGGATTACATTAGGACTGGCCATAACCATTGCTTTCATTTATTGCATGCTTTCGTTCTGGGATATAGTATGTATATGATAAGTACTATATATGTGGTGATTGGATAAAGTATATGTATATACTTATAAATACAAATTTCTCAAATAAAATATTAGTTTTGGATGCTTTCCATAAATAGAACATATGAAAATCTTGATCGACCAAGCGTAGGTTGTGATAAAGTGTGGTGCGTCATCCATCTCGTGGAAGTGTAATGGTTGATATGTAGGTTCTACTAAAGAAGGATGCATGTTCTATCATGTTGACTTTTTGGGTTAGGCTTAACTGGTGATTAATAGAGAGTCTAAGCTGAGAAGCATACAGATGATTATGGCAAGGGGTTGTGCATATCATCTATCTATGAGTTGCATATGATTAAATTGTCATGACTATCTACCTTAATAAAGCTCTAAGTCCTTGATAAACTACGTCCTTGAGAAACTAATGCCAGAAATACATGCTCCTAATGCACGTAGGGAACATGTGAATGCTTACTGGAAGTATGCCAATATTGCTTTGGACACAAAGTACCTTATGCTTAGCTGTATGAACTATGAGTTGCATGAGCAATGTGAAGATGTGAGTATTCTTGAGATGGTAGAACAACTTAAGAAAGTGAAACTCAGTCTTACCAAGCAAGAAAAGGACGGTATCCTAAAGGTGATGCTTGAGTCAAAGCTAACAGAGGGAGCCTCAATAGAAGAATATGTGTTCAATATGATTAGACATGTGTATCATCTTGAAGAACTGGGATTCACTTTGAGCCAAGAGTTGGCCATAGATATGATTCTAAATACTATGCCAGAATCATATAGCCATTTTATTGCATGTTATCATGTGAGTCATTTGGCTAGACAAATGTCAGAATTGCTTTCCATGTTGATTCATGTTGAAGCAAAAGTGAAGAAGGACAAGACAATGATGGTGATCAATGTGGCTAAGTCTAAGCATAAAAGGAAGACCAATAAAAGTTCTATGATCAATCCTAAGTCCAATTCTTAAACACACAAGATAAGGAGAAAGAAAAGTACAAAAGGAAATCATCCTTTACACTTGAAGGCTTTCAGGAAGAAGAAGATGGGGATGATGATCTCCAATTCAGGTATATACATTATTGAGATAAATCTATATATTTCATCATCTTGGGTATTAGATACCAGATGTGGATCTCACATATGTTCTCATATGCAGGATCTGAAAGAAATTAGGCCTTTGGGAAAAGGTGAGGTGGAATTGTGAGTTGCTAATAGCATAAGAGTTGTGTCCAATGTAGTTGGAACCTATCATATATCTCTTCCCATGGGGCTTGTAATAGAGTTAAAGAACTACTATTATGTACTTTCTATAAATAGAAACATCATTTTTGTATCTTGTTTAGACAAGGATGCATTTGAATTCCATATTAAAAGTTGTTGATGTTCTATTACAAAAGATGGGATCTTTTATGGAAGTGTCCCTATGTCTTATGGTCTTTACTTGTTAGATCTAAAGACAGATGTATGTAACATCAATACCAAAACACTGAATCTCAATAACTCAAACAAAATATACTTTTGGCATTGCCGTCTAGGGCACATAAATCAGAATCACATATCTAGACTCCATAAAGATGGTTATCTAGACAGTATTGATTTTGAATCAATAAAGACATTTGAATCTTGTTTGTTGGGTAAGATGGATAAGACTCCTTTTAATGGTAACAATGAGAGGGATAGTGATCTATTAGGAATTGTATGTACTGATGTGTGTGGACCTTTTAAGACAATGGCTAGAGGTGTGTATCAATACTTCATTACCTTTACGGATGACTTCAGTAGGTATGGCTATGTTTATTTAATGAAACATAAGTCATAAGATCTTGAAAAGTTCAATGAGTTTATGAATGAAGTACATAAACAACTTGGTCATATTATTAAGGCACTTCATTCTAATCAAGTTGGAGAATACTTAAACCAAGAGTTTGCGGACCTTCTTAGAGCCCATGGGATTGTATCCTAATGGACTCCACATGGAACACCTCAGCATAATGGTGTCTCAGAAAGAAGGAATCACACATTACTAGATATGGTGTGATTGATTATGAGTTTAGTTGAGCTTCTGATAACCTTCTGGGGGCATGCTCTACAACCTTCCACATTTACACTAAACCGAGTGTCATCTAAATTAGTTCAAAAGACAACATATGAGATATGGACTGGGAATTGTCCCAAAATGTATTTTATGAGGCATTGGGGTTGTGAAGCTTATGTCAAGAAAATATTTCCAAAAAAGTTTTTCTCTATATATGAAAAATGTTAATTTGTTGGATATACCAAGGAGACAATGGGATACTATATGTATAATCCATATGACAACAAAATGTTTGTTGCCAGACATGTTGTATTCCTTGAAATGGATTCTATTTCTAGATGAGTCAGTAGTAGACAAGTAGAAGTTGAAGTGGTTCCAGACCAAAAAGAAAACATTCAACTGTTAGATGTATAAGAGGAACCTAAATATTCACAAAAAGTTGTGGAATCCCAAATTCCTCAAGTAACATAGGAACCTCATAGATCTAATAGGACATGCTTTGAGCCTGAAAGATTATAATTTCTTGAAACTCAGGAAGGCAGTGAATTGGTCATAGATTATGGGTAAATTTCCTATCAAGATTCTATAGAGGGACCAAAGTCTGAGAAATGGCTTGAGACTATGAGATCTGAGATGGAATCCATGTATACCGACAAAGTATGAACTTTGGTCAATCCACCTGAAGGGGTAAAACCCATAGGGTGCAAATGGGTCTTCAAGAAGAAGACCGACATGGATGGCAAAGTATAAACCTATAAGGGAAGATTTGTAGAAAAGGGTTTCAGATAAGTTCAAGGTATTGACTATGAAGAAACTTTTTTCCAGTGGCTATGGTTAAGTCTATCAAGATCATGCTTTCTAGTATAGCTTATCATGACTATGAGATTTGGCAAATGGATGTTAAACATGCATTCCTTAATGGGAGTCTCATGGAGGATGTGGGGTTTATAGATCCAAAGTTTTCCAATAGGCTCTGTAAGCTACAAAGGTCAATCTATGAATTGAAACAAGCATCTCAGAGCTAGAATCTTCATTTTTATGAGACACTGGCTTTGATCAAAATGAAGATGAACCTTGTGTGTACAAGAAGGTTAGTGGGAGCATAGTGACATTCCTCATATTGTCTGTAGATGACATACTATTGATGGTGAATGACATCCATTCTTCACAAAAGGTTAAGACTTGGCTTGGAAATAAATTCTCTATTAATGACTTGGGAGAAGCATCCTACATCATGGGAATAAAGATCGATACTGATAGATCCAGAAGACTTCTAGGACTAAGTCAAAGCACATACATTGATAAAGTGTTGAAGCGGTTAAGCATGGTGCACTCAAAGAGAAGAATCCTACTTGCGCACCATGGGGTCCCCATCTCTAGAGCTCAATGTCCCAGTTCTTGTGAGGAAAGGGAACACATGAGTGAGATTTCATATGCCTAAGCAATTGGATCATTCATGTATGCAATGGTGTGTACCCATCTAGACGTCTTGTATGCCTTGAGCATGACGAGCAGATATCAATCAGATCTAGGAGATGCTCACTGGATAGCCATGAAGAGCATCCTCAAGTACTAGAGAAGAACTAAGGACCAGTTCTTGATCTACGACAGATTGGAAGAGTTGGTAGTAAAAGGTTACACCGATGCAAGCTTCCAGATTGGTCAAGATGATTACATATCATAATTAGGATCTGTATTCTGCCTCAACAATGTAGTTGTAAGCTGGAAGAGTTTCAAGTAAGAAACAATTGCCAATTCGACAACATAGGTCGAGTAAATTGTTGCATCAAGTACAATAAAGGAGTATGTATGGATCAAGAAGTTCATCATAGAACTTGGGGTTTTTCCAAGCATCAACAACACAATCGAGATATATTATAACAACAATGGAGCTATTGCACAAGCTAAGGATCCGAAATCGCACCCACGCTCGAAGTATTTAAAAAGGCAGTTCCATATCCTATGAGAAATCGTGCATCATGGAGATGCAAAAATTTGTAAAGTACCAACTGAGAAAAGTGTTGCTAATCCCTTAACAAAGGCACTTTCACATTAGAAGAATGATGGTCATGTTTGGTCACCCAGAATAAGATTCGTTGGTGATTGGCTCTAAGAGCAAGTGGGAGTATGTTGGTTATGTATGCCCAGAGAGCCAATCATGTGATGATTGTTATGACATATCATGTAAAAGTGATTTGATTATTAATGAAATGCAATCTTCTAATTTATTCTATATAATTCAATTATGAGATAATGATGTAACATTATAAATGTCCAGGGAATTATATTACTCAATGAAGTATGTATTCAAGTTACTAACATTTTAGATGAGATCATACGAATGTTAAGAATACATATAAATATTCTTGTTATGTCCCTAATCAGCTGTTATTGTGGAAGGTTGATAGACAACAATGACACATATGATCAGAGCGTGAGTTGGTTGATGACTAAATCTCATTAGTTATGATATTGTGATATCAATCCAAGCACGTAGATACATGTTAAAAAACACTGTATCAGACAGACCCACCGTGAGACTGACACATGGAAGCCATCTTCATGGAAGTCATAGTCATCTGTCACAATGATAGTGGTAGTTGTGGTTCTTAGACCTTAAATCACTACTCTCAACACATGTCACTGGGTACACTTTGACATCATCAAACACAGTCCCAAAACATGGGTTTCTATAATGGTGATGATTGGGTGGCTTTGACACATGGGGATTGACTGTAAGTGATATATATGGGATTTGTCCCTCCTATGGAAGTTTGATGTCTCAGGCCTCCTGATTATCAAGACTGAGACAATCATGGCCATGCACATGTGAGTCAATATATGATATTGAGCTTACATATATCTCCAAGTCTTCTCTAGTTTAAGAAATGAGATTGAATAATAATAAGGGTGACTGCTCCATGCTTTGATTCAATATGGACATTAGTGACAAAGGAACTATACAAACACTGTAACACCATACATAGATTGTAGGTTGAAGTTGTTCTCCAACTTCTCCATTCACTTGGGTAGCATTGATGTGCGACTAGGCACCACTCATTGCTTGTGATGTCATACAGTTATTATGGACATTCACTCCCAATGTGATATGGGACCTATAGGTTCATATACATAGGTCATTCCCCAGAAGAGGAGTTCAGATCTAGAATGACATTCAAACTATGTGTAAAAGGGTTTAGGCATTTCATTCATGTAATAAATAGGCTGATAGCACTGTCAAACGTCCATATCAAGTGTTGAGACGACCATCTCAAGAGTTGAGTTGGGCGTCTGAATGTAATGTTTTTTGTGAGTTGAATTTGGCTAAGGAATGAATCGACCTGACCAAACTGGCTTGACTCGGGTCACCAGACGACCATCTGGGTGACCGAAATAGTCGTCTCACATGGGTGAGATGGTCTAGTTTGGTCGGGGATGGTTCTAGATGTTTCCCTATTCATTTTGCTTGAGCAATACTTGTTGTACAAGAAAATCAATGTCTAATATTGATGAGAATTGATTTGCCAAATTCGTGTACAACTAGGAAATTGCAAAATGAATGTCTCACAGTGCGAGACAACCAAATGGGTTTGCCAAACAACTATTTCAGCTATCGCAAGATGTGAAATTTCCAATATTCTAATGAAAATTTGAGATCTTCCAATCCTTTCCGCTACTGCATATTAATCCCGTACATGATAGAAATTGGAAACTCTGACCTTGGCCTCTACTATATATAGAAGGGTATTGGGGGCTTCCCAGAGTACAACACAGACAATTGAGAAATAGTTTCTCTAACAAACATTGTCCTCTCTATTTGTGGTAACTATGAGAGCCCGATCAAGTTCTACCCGACTAGGGAGGAACAACAAGGGAAAGAGCAATTGAGATCATAGTCATGGGAGAACAATTCGGTGACTAGTATACTGACGGAGAGGGACAACTCCTTCCTGATCATTCTAGAAGGACGAAATGAGTTCTAGGTGGTCTGTGTGGACTACCATAGAGGCGGGAAGTCATTGTTTTATGCTTGGAGGACAACATCAACCAGCAGTCATGACAAGAGGAGATGCTTAAGACGATGGCGTTCATGGTTGCAGTCCGTGGTGTTGATCAGGATGCACATCAGTTGGACGTGTCCCAGTACAACTAGGATTCAGAGTTATGCATCTACCATGACGAGGATTGTCGCTGGACTTGCTCCAGGACCAGGTATATCTAATATACCATCCTACATGCATTATAGTTATTGAAGCGATATACTGATTATGGGAATATGGTACATAATATTGTAAATTCTGCTGCCTGCTCTGTACCATATTTCCCTTCAAACAATGCATACAAGTCTAATGACCAAAGATAGAAACTTATCAATGAATGAGTCTTTCTAAACTTTTTTTACCTTCTTATGAAAGTATATACCATAACTCTAGTGAGAGCTATAATTCAGTGGGATGAATATATGATATGTATCCATAAATTCATGTTGAAATAGTTGGATGTGTTATATAATTCTTGTTAGGATTTATGTGTTCTACTAACCAACACCAATATAAGTTTTAGATTATATGGATCATGAATAGTGTGAATAACAATATGCATTTTTTGTCCTTTCATAAATAATAACTACTAAAACATTGTTGAGTTAACTAAAACATCACATATGTAACAATGTGCATTTGTTGTACTTTCATGAAAAATAACTACTAAAACATTTTTGAGCTAACTACAACATAAAATCTAGCAAAACTATTATTTAGTTGTTAATTTTTTCCATAAAAATGAGTCCATTCCATGAAAGGGGATTTCAATTTATAGACCTATATCAGCTGTCATAAAGAAGGACTACCATGCTATCAACCCTTAAGCTACTCGTATGAGTGTTCCAAAAGTAGAACATATGCAATTATTGCAAAGACTATTATATAGTGGAAAATGAGATTATTGATTGAAAGTTGTATATAATGGTCATTATTATAATATGATATAAAATAGTGACATTCTAACTTATTAAAGTATGATCATCACGTTATTTTTCAGTCTTAAGTACAATTCCATTTAAGCATGATTTTCTCACCCTATAATAATTAAAAGAATTCATTGGAACATAAGGGATTGGTGCCTTCTGTCATTCATTACTAAGAGTTAGGGGTGTCAAAAAATCGGTTTCAGTTCAGTTTCGGGTCAGACGACAATCGGGTTGATACATATTAGCTCAACCTAGAACCGATCCAGAACAAAGTTTGTTACAAGGTGGCATGTCTGAAACTGGACCCTGTTTCATAATGTGAAACCTAGAACTAAATCAGGCCATATCATTTTACTAATTAGGAATGATATGTATTAATTTTTACATGATAAGAACTTGTTTTTTTTTATTTGTCAACCTAGATTCAATCTGATTTGACCAGATCACCACCCAGGACTGACTCGATATCAATTCAGACATGGGACTAAATATCCAAACCCGAAACCGATCTAGATTTACAAAATCCAAAACCAAAATCATTTTTTCCAGATCGAACAGAATTGGGTTAACGGGTTTTGACTAAATTTGACAGCCTTACTAAGAGGATTCAAATGTTATTTTTTTTATGACATGAGACCACCCCTAAAGATGGGTCACGATTGTGACACTCCATAATAGTATAAATCATCGGCTCCCCCAACTACCTGTATCTTAGGAGAAGTAAGATAAAATCACACAAAGGTAGGGATGAAAGTAGTGTAGATATGATATAGTTTATATCAAAACCATAATCACACCATGAAAGCACCATATCTACTATGATTTCAATATGAAAAACCATATATGCATCATAAACATATGATGGTTAATTGAACTGCATCATATCGCACCATTTAAATATTTTTTTATGAATAAGGGTAGCATTATACATAAAATTTATGATATCGTACACAAAAAATGGGAATATAATTTATGAAGTGATTATGTTTTGTTCATGTTAAATTATAAAAAGAACTAATGTTTTGTTTATTTGAACAAACATTCTAAGTAGTAGATATAAATATAATATTTTCCAACTACACATTAGTTAGCGTTCATAGTTAAAACACCATTCTTCTCTAAAATAGATCATTATAAGTCTCTTTCTACTATTATATTTTCCTTTTTACAAACAATATATTTGCCTATTTAATATAGATCCTGAAGTATTTTTCTATTAAGTTGTCCTCCTCATTTTCTATAATACAAGCCTTCTCCGTATTTATTTTGTTTGATAGTAAAGTAAGATAAAATTTAAAATTAAATATAGTGATATATTATCTAGGAGAAAAATAGGAAAACAAAATTTTTGGCATCTGAGGATGGCAGAATATTTGAATCAATATTGAAAGATAAATGATTAATAATAAAGGATATAATTGTCTCATCTTGATTCTCAATCTCTATGTTTTATCTTTGAATATTCTTTCAACCTTTCTTTATTTTTTTCAACTTTATTCTCTACTAATAACTACATCTCTCGGTCAGCAAATAATAGTTCAATAATGGTAATGAATCCAATTCTCACGTTAATTATCTATCACCCCTTTTATAATGTCTACATATTTCTCTTTGAGATTTGTAAAAAATAAGTCAATCAAAAATAAATATAATGCATCATATGATTTTATAATGCAACTATATCTTCCAAAATTATAAAAATGACTATATATATTAGTACAAAGAGCGTAATCTTTAGTTTCCCACACTTTTGTGAAGTCATTTTTATAAAATAAAATACAAAACATATATGAAGATACTTTTGTTAAAAAACTATTCAATAAAAAGATATCAAAGTAAAATATTTTTGGTTATATTTTCACATACAAGGGACACATGTATTTACTAGTTGTACAAAGAGGGCAACCATGGTGCAATTAACCTAAAAGTATGAAATTTCTTACTTTTCTGTACATTAAATGCAATTCAAAAATGGAATCTAACTATCTATGTAAAAACCACAACAAAAATATGATTAGGATAATATTATATATATATATAAATGAATTATTTGTGGTGAGATTTTATCTATAGTTTTTTTTAATTTTAATATACCACACCAGAACCATTTAAAATTTTAAAATAATATATGTATCATAACTATTTTTTGTGGTTATGCAGTGTAAAATGCAGTGTGGTTATCCACATGTATATTTTGTTTTAACACCATTGACATCCCTATGTAAAGGCTGAGTTGCATCATGGGACCAGCGATTAGAGAAATTGCATAACCAGAGATTTGAAACTTGAATCTCTACTTTAGTGAGTCGTGCCTTTGCCATTGAGCTACAACTCCCTCGTCCATTGAAATATAGTTTTGTAAAATTCAATAACTTTTATAATACTAAAGTTTAATATTACAAGTGCTTTGTGATTTTTTTATTTCATTTTTTATGGGATATGAAATTTTCCATAGTGTAGTGATGTTTCACACTTGTAGAGAATTTTTTTTAATTATTAACACATGGGTACCCTTGATATAGGGTTGTCAATGGGTAAGGGTAAATCTATTTATCGATTACCTATACCCTATAGGGGAAGGATAAGGATAAAAGATTTTCTTACCCTTTACTCTCCTACCCACTACCTTAGTGGGTACATATAAGCCATTACCCATACCCTCTAACCTACTACCTATCGGTATTTATGTATGATACATTAAATATATAGTCATTGTGTTGTTTAAGTTGGATTATTCGATATTATGTGTTCATCATTTAACACAATACATCATATTCTTATATACTTCTTATGTAGTTAATTTGATCATGTATACAATACCATTTTGGATGTGCAGGACCCACATCTATAAATTTATTAGATTCTATAGTGTATGTAACATTTAATACTTTTTTGTGTGGTGTTTTCTACTTCATTTTTACTTACTTAATCGGGTATGATACAAACCTGAAGTTGTAAGGCACATGGGTACATAATAACAATTTAAATTTGACACATATTTGTGGTGATTTTATCTACTTCATTTGTGCTCAATTTTTTTGGTATACAACAATATTTTGGATGGTATAAGATATCTATATATGCATAAACAATTTGTGTAGTGTATTTGTCATTTAGTTTAGTTTTACTGAAGCAATCTTTTTATTTTGAGGGTGAGTTATTTTTTCATACACCATTAGGAGTACTACTAATTGTATATACCTTTATAACCATGTGTATAATATCATAGAAAATTATTTAGAATAGAACATAAAAATATATAAAAAAACATGTCACTTTTTTAGTCATATAGCCACAATATGATACATACACCACCCATATATTAATACATAAAAAATCAAGATAAACTAAACTCGCATGTCACCTGGTCAAAATAAAACTATTCATATAATTATTTTGTTAATGAGTAAGATACACTTCTCATGTCTAACATCATTGAATTCTACCTTTTAGGAGTTTAGCAACATATCCATCAATAATTCATAACCATCTTCTGACGGAAAACTAGAAAAAAATCAACTTATCTGGATGTTGCACAAGTTATATTTTATCTGAAGATATATTTTACCACTTTTCATTTTATACCTATTGTGGTTATACATGTAATTCCCTCTATATTTATAATTTTCCCTCCATTTATATAAGTTTCCTCCATAACTTGAGAGTTTTCTCCACTTTCGTCCACAATTCCCTCTATTTTTCTGTTTTTTCTTATGTTGTTATATTTATAATTTTTATTTATCTCAAACCTTACTTATTTTCTAACAATATTTATATAGACTTTCTAAGATTTTTCTAAATTGTGCCTACATTTATTCTAGTTTCGTTTTATTTTTATTTTTTTCTCTTTTTCCTCAAAATTCTTTCCAATATTTTCTAAATGGTGTGCTACAATTCTCTCAGCTCACTTGGAGGGATATAAGTATTTCCCGCCATATTATTTATATTTTCCCTCCACATTCTATATTTTCCTCAAGCTTTATAATAAATTTCCCGTCAAATCTTTCCCCTTTCCCTTGTCTCCACTCCGATTTTGGGGGAAGAAGAGTGGCTAAAAATACACTTGATTTTTTCCCCTCCATTACCCTTCATTCCCCTCTCTCCCCCTTCACCATGTGCAACCAAACAAGTTAAGTCTTTTTCCCTCCCTTCCCCTCCCCTCCATTCACCGTGTAACAAACAGGCAGTAAGACTCCAAACTAAGTTAAATCGAAAAGAATGCTCCATTGGATCAACCTAAACATAATTGTAATCAATACCTAAGCTATTTATGTGGCGGTGACAGAGTTCATTGGAGGAGTTCTTGTACACTACATATTTCAAAAAGTTTAAGTTGAGAATTGTTTGGAATTTAATTATGTGGTAAAATTTATTTTCATATTTTACCCCACTTCTATTTTATCGAGAAAGTTTACTTTGTTTACATATTTGAAATTTATGGTCACCACCCAAGGAGCTATATTCAACCCATCCAATTCATCATATAATTGGTGCAGGGAAGGAATTGACAAAATGATAGTTTGTGAGGGAAATGGAAGAAGTCTACTTAGAAATATATTTTTTTAAACATAGGGGGAAATCATTTCCCTACTCCAAGACTGAATTCTCAGTCATGGACCTAGTGGGTTATAATAAATTACAATAATATTTGTTCAGTATAACTGGTACTGGAAAAGCTTTGACTAAATGGTAGTTGTAGAGGAAAATGGGAGAAGTCTATCCGTCAAAATGCCATGTGACGTATAATGTAGATTGTGGGAAATGAGTGTTTATGACATTCATTTCCCAAATGAAATTAATATTCAACATCCACCACAATAAATCAAGGTAACTGTTCAAAAAGCTGTTCAACCTTCCTCCTCAGACACTACACATGGAAATCAACATCCACAAATTTCAGAACACATCCATTAATGCACTCAAAATAATTACTTAGAAATAAGGAAGAAAACCAACTACTCCCCTGTTAGATGTATAAGAGATAAGGAATCGGCAAATTAATTAAATTAGAGTTGGTATGTCGTGTGCACACGCATTTATTTCATTTTATTTTTCTTGATAACTCATTCAATTTCATTGTAGTTGTTATTCTCCTTCCAAGCATATTTAAGATTATAAATTATATGTACATGCTCACACACCAACCATATTGAAATTTTCTAGCAATGAGGAATATCAGGTCCTTTTTCAACAGTAGAGGATCTAGACCGGTGTACCCGGTCACAATGGATGATCCCGATCGTAAATATTGCCCACCAGGTTCTCACTTCTCCACACAGAAGTTAGAGCACATTTTTAATTTGTATGATAAAGAAGGGAGAAACTTATTGTACTTTGGACATGTGTTCGAAATGTTCGTAGACATCAGAGGTGAGATAGATATACTTACGCTGCGTGATAAATTAGAGGTAGTAGACTCAGATGGTGATGAATGGATTACTTTTACGGAATTCAAGTGGCTTATGAGAAATCTTGCAGCGGAATTGGAATGGACAATAGAATCATAGATGACGTTAACCAGTTGAGTAGTTGTTCGCTACAAGATTGTGGGTTTTAATTCACATTTCATTTAAAATAGATACATTTTATGTCATATTGTAATCATTACGATCACCTAAAATATCCTATTTGAAAATGTTGTTTCCGTACATATCACAGTCATCGCAATGTCGACTTATGTTATACTTTATTAACATCATTATTTCTAGGCAAACGAAGATATCACGACAGTTCTTATCGACGGGTTTTCACGACATTTTCAATATGTTTGAGAAACATAAAATTATTCTTTCATGGCATCAGCATGATTGAATTTCTATGAACTGAATTAGTAACAAAACTGAACTAAATACATAAAAAGGATTAGTTTCATTGTTTTAATTGTCTCAATAATGCTTGAATAGCTTTTTTTCTTGTAACGAGCTCAAATATCATGTTGAAATGCAGTTCAATGCATTTATTTGGAGTAATACGACGTCATATCATCAACATTTTATTTTCTTGTGGTTAATAGGGCACAATCATGTTTAAAGCTATAGAAAACAAATATGTTCTTAAAAAAATAATTGAGGTTCAAGCTTCCATGGGTTGTCAATGGGAAGGGTATGGAGAGGGCAATGACTTACCCTTACCCGTACCCACTAAGTGTGGTGGGTAAGGGTATGGATAATTCCCCTTTGATTAAATTTTGTTACCTAATACGTGTAATGATGATAATAAGAATCGCCTGGAATCTTATGGTTGCACCTATCTACCCTCTTTGATTTCCTATGCATGAGAGGAGAAATCTAATATGGATACATCTCAGAGCTCATGAGTTCATGCACCTTCACTACTGCTAGCTTCAGGTACCTGGCCATCCCAATGCTCTACCTATAACGATCCAATTTCAACTTAGCCATTTAATTTGGATTTACTTGGATATTCCATGTTTAACTAGAGTGATCATTATTCATGATTGATTAATAAGAAAATCTACGTAACGGCTTAGAGCTAATGAGGAACTTTAAGAATGCTTTGATTTTGAAGAAATTTAGAAATGTACACCTTAGTCAACAAAAATTAGGATTTTGATAGTATATGAACACATAATTTGATAAATATAATGGTGTATTAAATTATTTTTAGTATTTTATAACTAGGATTTATTTGAGATTTAGATATAACTTGGATAAAGTTATTATCTATGTTTAAGAAATTTTCATAATATTGTAAGTTCTCTGAATTTGTTGGTCGGTTGAGTTGCAAATCGACTGACCATGCTACAATTTATAGTATATAGCAGTATAGTGTTTAATTTTTAGTTATTTACTTGTAAGACCGAATGACCAACTATTTTAACTGGAGCTCTAATACTTTATTGCAGGCATCATGCTCATCTTTAATAATTTTTTAAGGAGTTTTGATTGATTCAGATAATCTTTTCAATAAATATTTTATGATAAAAAATTCTACTAAAATAAAACAAAATGTAAGGTACGACTACTTTACAATTTTCCCAAGAACTTTAATTGCTTTATATGAGTAACCTAACACACTAGTAGGTCTGAGATTTCATGATTCATTCTAGAAAAGTAAAATCCTTGAGAGAGTTAGAAAACTAAGGTTTGAATCAGGAAGGAGGTGAAGATGACATGCTAGGGTTTTTTCTTCTAAGGAGAGCTAAAAGCCTGTAAGTTTACCTTCTTTAGATAACTTTTCATGGTGAATCTTCGATCCCATCTATATATTCCATCCCTCCTTTAATTGACTCAAGTTGGTATCAAATCTCCCTCTTTTTTCATGCATTCTCCACAATTCTCTTATCCTAGGGTTCTCGAGTTGGAAGGAAGAAAAAGACAATGGATCCCTTGAAGTTTGATTTGGATTGAATGATATCTGATATTAGCCTAGGTTTCTAAGGTGTCCACACCTTTGATGAGTGGGTACTTCCATTTCACAGTAGATTGCAACTAAAATGGATTCAATCAACTAAGATTTGTAGTTCTTTCTATATGAGACAATAAACCCAAAATTTTCCTTCCAGTTCTAGTTTTTAGAATAAGGTTTAGAAATGGATTGTTTCTTGATTAATTACAAATGAAAAAATCATATTAGTAATGGATACAAATTAGCGATAATAGAATTGCTTAAGTTATTGCAAAAATTAGAAGAATATTCTGAAACCTATGGTTTCTGGTTATATCTGAAATGGCAGTATATACCTAAGTAAAAAAATTATCGATCTAAATATATTACATGTTATTCAATTATTTTATCTTAATGTTTAGTACAGATGTGGAAAATCTTATCAAGGTATTTAATTGAAGTCATAGGTATTTTCTTGATATCTCGATAATGAGGGTGAAACCATGCATGAGTGAAAATTTGGGAGTTCTATGAATAGATAGAGTGGAAGTCGGTAAAAAAGATTCGTTTGCAATTTTTAGTTTTATTTAATCAGTTTATTCATGATGTAAGATATTTCATTGAATGGTGTTGAAACCCTCGTTCAGTTTCATACCAAGGTTTTATATACATGTGTAGTTGTATGTTAGATAGTAGAAGTAGTCTTTCTACCAATTAAAGTTTTGGATACAAGACATGTTATATGTGAATAAAGCATATGAAACCTTATGAATAGGGTATCTAATAAATCAAGTATTTGCATTTCAATATCTTTTAGTATAATAACCGAAGTAGCTCATCTTATAGTATCATCATCATCATCATCATCTAAGCCTCAATCCCAACTATGTTGGGGTTGGCTACATGGATCCTTTGTTTCCATTCAGCTCTATCATGGGCCATATTCTGATTGAGATGTAGAGATTCAAAATCGCTCTTTATAAGCTCATCCCATGTTAATTTAGGTCTTCCTCTGCTTCTATTTATAGTGTTTGGCTCAATAGAATTGCTTCGTATAGGCGCACTAGTAGGTCTGCGTTGCACATGTCCGTACCATCGGATTCGGCCCTCACGCAACTTGTCCTCAATGCTCGCCACCCCCACTTTATTCCTGATATAGTCATTTCTCAAACGATCTTTTCTTGTCTTCCCACACATCCATCTCAGCATATGCATTTCAGCCACGTTCATCTTGTTGAGACCTTGTTTCTTCACCGCCCAACATTCACTCCCATAGAGCATGGCTGGCGCTCAGCTTATAGTATAAATTACATTAAAGATATAAAAAGAACTTAATACAAGGTTAAGTTAAGAAATGTTGATCATATGATTTTATAGTGAAATTAAAGAGGGAATATGACATTAGATGCCCTGAATAATGTATATTCCTTTTGGAGGTCTTATCCATAGTGGAGGAAATAACATAATGAATGATAGAGTCCAATATGATATAGTCAGAGTGTACTAGAGGGGCATGGGAGTCTAAGTTCGAAAGGACTCTTAAAATAATAGTAGTAACCAACATTAACTGGAAATCTCAATGCTACCAAGTTCAGTACATTGTCATTTAGGTAATGTTGGGAAATATGGTATTGAGAAGGTAGTGAAATTTAAAATTTTATTATCACATTCCCATAGGTAGTAGATCGCGTCAATAACTATAATGCAGGAAGGATGGTTTATGGGATATACCTGGTCCTTGAGCAAGTCTAGCGAAAATCCTAGTCGATGTAGATGAGCAACTCTGAATCGTAGTTGCATTGGAACTCGTCTGACTGCTACACCTCCTGGTTTGCACCATGAACTACAGCCATGAATGTTGTCTTCTTCAGTAGCTCTTCTTGTCATGGATGGCTGGTTGACATTGTCCTCCCAAGCGGTAAACAATAGCTTCCCACCTCTATGGAAGTCCACACGGACAACCTAGAACTCATGTCATCCTATTGGACCAGATAGGAAGGAGTTGTCAATCTCCGTCAGTGTACTAGTCACTGACTTGCTCTCCCACAATAATAACTCTCAATTGTTCTCTCCCATTGTTATCCCTCCCTTGCCGGGTAGGATTTTTTGGGGCTCTCGTGGTTACCATAACCAAAGAGGAAAATGATTGCCAGAGGAACTCAGTTTTATGTGTTGTATTTGTACTTTGGGAAGCCCCTAGTATCCCTCTCTCTATATAGGAGGGGTTAGGGTCAAGGTTCCCAATCCCCAACCAATGTCGGTCTAAAGTGGGAGTGGAAAGGAGAAGTAGATCTTGAATTTTCACAACTTTTCTGGATGTTTCACAACCTTCATGCAATGAAATGGTCATCTCACACACAAGACAGTCATTTTGCTAAGAGAAACATTTAACTGGGATGTGAGATGGTCGTTTCACACTTTCCCAGTCAGATATGAATTGGCCAATCGTTTCCTAATTAATGTCATATATTAATTTATTTGCACTACAAGTATGTGCAATTGAAACGAGTTTGGAAAACTGTAGAACTTTTGTTCATCCCAACTGGGTTGTCTCACACAAGAAAGACACCCGACTCACTCACCTAGATGGTCATTTGGTGAGTTTGAGTCGAGTCGATGGGATCAATAGCTTGAACTGGTCGGTTCATAGGGCAAAACTAAGCCAATTCAATTTGTGATCAGTTTACCAACCCAAACAGCTGTCTCAACACTTGAGATGCCCGTCTGGCTGCCCATTGTGTGAATTCAGTACCTAAATATTGTGTGAATTCACTCACCTAGATGGTCAATGAGATGGCCATTTGGTAGTTCAGTCAGCCAATCCTTTGATCTATTGTGTGAATTCAGTACCTAAATACTTCAGTACTTAATTCAATTATCATTGAAGATCAAACTCCTCTTCTATATGAGTTCCTATGTGTGTGACCCTATAGGTCCCATATCACATTGGCAGTGAATGTCCATAACAACTTATGACATCACAAGAAAAGAGTGGTGCCTGGTCACACATCATTGCTACGCAAGTAAATGGAAAAGTTGGGGAACAATTTCAACCTACAATATGTGTATGGTGTTGTAGTGCTTGTATAGTCCCTTTGTCACTGATGTCCAGATTGAACTACAGACATGGAGCAGTCACCCTCATTATAGTTCTATCCTTTTCTTGAACTAAGAGTAGACTATCTAAAATATATGTAATCTCAATATCACATATTGACTCACATGCACATAGCCATGCTTTTCTCAGTCTTTCTAATCAAGAGTCATAGGACATCATACTCAAGTAGGAGGGACAAATCTCATGTCTATCACTCACAATCAATCGCCATGTGTCAAAGTCACCCAATCATCATTGTTATAACAACCCATGTTTTAAGACTGCGTTTGATGATGTCAATGTGTGCCCAATGACACATGTTGAGTGTAGTAATTTTAGGTCTACGAACCACAACCACCACCATCATTGTGAGATTTGACTATGACTTCCATGACGATGGTTTCCATGTGTCAGTCTCACGGTGGGTCTATCCGATACATTGTTCTCTAACATGTATCTATTTGATTGGTTTGATATTGCCATATCATGACTAATGAGATTTAGTCATCAACCAACTCACACTCTGATCTTATTTGTCATTATTGTGTATCAACCTTCCATAATGACAACTGATCAGGAACATAATGAGAATATGTATATTTACTCTTAACATATGCATGATCTCATCCACAAGGATAGTAACTTGAATACATACATCATTGAGTAATATAATTCCCAGACATTTATAATGTTACATCATTATCTCATAACTGAATTAAACAGAATAAATTAAAATATTTCTTTTTATCAGTAATCAAATTGTTTTTATATGATATGCCATTATAATCATCACATGATTGGCACTCTGTCATATATAACCAACAGACTCCCACTTTCATTTAGAGACAATCACCCACAAATCTTATTATGAGTGAACTTACATGTCCATCATGCTTCTGATATGAAAGTGCTTTCATTAAGGGATCAACAATGTTGCTTTCAGTTGGTACTTTGCAAATATTTACATCTCCACATTGTAGGATTTCTCATATGAGATGATACCGCCTTTGTATATTCCTTTAGCGCTAATGAGATCTGGGTTACTTAGCTTGTGCAATCTCTCCATTTTTGTCACAATATAGCTCAATTGCGCCATTGATGCTTGGAACAACCCCAAGTTCTGTGATGAACTTCTTGATCCAGACAGCCTCCTTTGCTGCATTTGATGCAGCAATATACTTGGCCTCTGTTGTAGAATCGGCAACTATCTCTTTCTTGGAACTCTTCCATCTTACAACTCCATTGTTGAGGTAGAACTCAAATTTGGATTGCGACTTGTAATCATATTGATCACTATGCAAGCTTGCATCAATGCAACCTTTTACCACCAACTTTTCCTCTCCGCCGTAGACCAAGAACTGAACCTTAGTCCTTCTCAAGTACTTTAGGATGTTTTGTATGGCTATCCAGTGAGCATCACTTGGATCTGAATAATATATGCTTGTCATGCTTAAATCATATGAGACATCTGGGAAGGTACATAATATTGCATACATGATTGATCCAATTGTCAAGGCATATGGAATCACACTCATGTGTTCCCTTTCTTCACAAGAACTGGGACATTGATCTCTCGAGATGGGGACACCTTGGCGCGTAGGTAGGTTTCCTCTCTTTGAGTTCTTCATGCTGAACCACTTCAACACTTTGTCAATGTATGTGCTTTGACTTAATCTGAGAAGCCTCTTAGATCAATCTCTATAGATCTTTATCCCCAATCTGTGGGATTCTTCTCCCAAGTCTTTCATAGATAATGTATTTCTGATCCATGCCTTTACCTTTTTTAAAGTAGGGATGTTGTTCCCCATCAATAGTATGTCATCTTTATATAATATGAGGAATGTCACTATGCTCCCACTAACCTTCTTATACACACAAGGTTCATCCTCTTTTTAGAAAAGCCAAACTCTTTGACTATCTCATCAAAATGTAGATTCTAGCTTTGATATGCTTGCTTCAATCTATAGATTGACCTTTGTAGCTTACAAATTTTATTGGCAAACTTTGGATATATAAACCCCTCAAGTTGTGTCATGTACACATCCTCAATAAGATTCCCGTTAAGGAATGTGGTTTTAACATCCATTTTCCAAATCTCAGTCAAGATAAGATGCAATAGCATGAATGATCCCGATGCATTTATCCATGGCCACTGGATAAAAGGTTTCGTCATAGTCAACACCTTGAACTTGTCTGAAACCCTTTGCAACCACTCTTCCCTTATAGGTTTGAACTTTTCCATCCATGTCAGTATGATTCTTGAAGACCCACTTGCACCCTATGGGTTTTACCCCTTTAGGTGGATCCACCAAAGTTTGTACTTTGTTGGTATACATGGATTCCATCTCAGATCTCATGGCCACAAGCCATTTCTCAAATTTTGGTCCCACTATAGCATCTTCATAGGTTATTGGCTCATCATCTATGACCAATTCACTACCTTCAAAAGTTACAAGATATTCATATCTCTAAGGTTCAAGGCGTGTCCTGTTAGGTTTATGAGGTTCCTATGTTACTAGAGGAGTTTGAGATTCCAAAACACCTTGTGATTCTCTAGGTTCCTCTGGTTCATCAATTGGTTCTATGTTCTATTGTTGGTATCGAAGCTGTTCGAGTTCTACTTGTCTCCCACTGATTCATTTGTAAATAAATTCCTTTTCAAGGAACGCAATATGTCTGGCAACAAACACTTTGCTGTCATATGGATTATACAAGTAGTATCCCACATTTTGTTTGGGATATCCAACAAAGTAACATTTTTTTGATCTAGGGCCAAGCTTTTCAGGAAACATTTTCTTGCCATAAGCTTCGCAACCCCAAATCCTCATAAAAGACATTTTGGGATACTTCTCAGTCCATATCTCATATGGTCTTTTGAACCATCTTAGACGATACTCAGTTTAGTGTAAATGCAGTGGTTTTTAGAGCATACCCCCAGAAGGTAGTTGGAAGCCCTACTAAACTCATCATCGATCACAACATATCCAGTAATGTGTGATTCCTTCTTTCTGATACGCCATTATGCTGAGGTGTTCCAGGTGGAGTCCACTGGGATACAATCCATGGGCTCTAAGAAGGACCTAAAACTCTATGTTTAAGTATTCTCCACCTCGATCATAACAAAGTGCCTTAATACTTTTAACAAGTTGGTTATGTACTTCATTCATAAACTCCTTGAACATTTCAAGAGCTTCTTACTTATGTTTCATCAAATAAACATAACCATACTTACTGAAGTCATCGGTAAAGATAATGAAAAACGGATACCCACCTCTAGTTGTTGTTCTAAAAGGTCCACACACATCAGTATGTATGAGTCCTCATAGATCATTACCCCTCTCATTGTTTCTAGTAAAATGGGTCTTATCCATCTTGCCCAACAAACAAGATTCACATGTCTCAAATGATTCGAAATCAAAAGAGTCCAGATAACCATCCTTATGGAGTCTAGATATGTGATTCTCAATTATGTTCCCTAGACGACAATTCCAAAGGTATGTTTTATATGAGTTGTTGAGTTTTAGCCTTTTGGTATTAATGTTATATACATATGTCTTTAGGTCAAATAGATAAAGACCATAAGACATAGGGGCACTACCATAAAAGATCCCATCTTTTGAAATAGAACATCGGCCACTTTTAATATGGAATTCAAATGCATCATTGTCCAAACAAGATATAGAAATGATGTTTCCATTTATAGAAGGTACATCATAGCAGTTCTTTAACTCTATTACAAACCCCATGGGTAGAGATATACTATAGGTTCCAACTGTGCTGGCCTCAACTCTTGTGCCATTAGGAACTCAAAGTTCTACCTTGCCTTTTCCCAATGGGCTACTTCCTTTTAGATCTTGTATATGAGAACATATGTGAGATCCACATCTGGTATCTAGTACCCAAGATGATGAAGTAGATAGATCAATCTAAATAATGTATATACCTGAAATAGAGATCACCATCCCCATCTTCTGTTTCCTGAAAGCCTTCAAGTACAAAGGATGACTTCCTCTTGAATTTTTCTTTCTCCTTATCTTGGGTGCTAAAGAATTGACTTAGGCTTGATCACATAACTTTTCTCAGTCTTTCTTTGATCCTTAGACTCATCCATGTTGATCACCATCACAGGCTTATCCTTCTTCACTTTTGCTTCTTCATGAAACAACATGGCAAGAAGTTTTGACATCTGTCCATCCGAATTACTCACATGCTGGCATGCAAAAAATGGATATATGATTTTGGCATATTTTTTAGAATCGTATCACTAGCCAGCTCTTGGCTCAAGGTAATTCCCAGCTCTTCAAGATGATACACATGTCCAATCATATTGAGCACATGTTCTTCTACAGAGGTTCCCTCTGTCAGCTTTGACTCATGTAGCACCTTTAAGATAGAGTTCCTATGACAACCTGGATTTTCTCTCTCCTATCTTGCACCCTTTCACTCTCATCATTTGACCTCTTACTCATTTCAATTTCAATTTCATGGTTTGATGGTTGGGAGACTCCATATTAGTCACATCAATATTCTTTTTTCTAAATGTGACATCAATTTGTACTTTTGAATTAAATACCATTATTTTTCATATCACCATCTTTGCTAGATATTTTGAAACTCACCGCCATAATCTTTTGGCTTTGTAACATGTACCATTATGTAGTGGGCTCGATTTTGAATCCATCGATGGAAAAAACACATCAATTGGACCTTCAGAGTCCAAGTTATGATACCTTGA
Organism: Alisma plantago-aquatica; assembly: GCA_963693085.1. Lineage (NCBI taxonomy): Eukaryota > Viridiplantae > Streptophyta > Magnoliopsida > Alismatales > Alismataceae > Alisma > Alisma plantago-aquatica. Next base: position 315,361,497 of record OY856411.1, read on the forward strand.
AATTTGGATAATTATACCTTGTTTTAGCTCAATTCTATGCCTTTATCTCTGTTGGGCCGGCCACATAGGCCCAATACAACATTGTAGCCCATCTTCTTGTTCCCTCCTCTCTTTTCCTCTTCTGGAAACTGACGAACGACCAAAGAAACGATCCACCGCCTCCACCCAGATTGGGTAATGGAAGGGGGGCATGACCCCAAACCCTAGCTTGCGATATATAAAACACTACATTTGACCCTAGCCTCCTTTCCTTGTGCCCTCCTCTCGCAGCATCCCTTTTCCCCCTGGTCTCTGCCTTCTTGCCTTGTATGGCGGCAAGGGTGATAGCTAAAGGCTGGATTACTGCAGGAAGTGAGGGATATCACTGCGGGTGGCTTGCTCCTCCCAAATCGTGCTCCGGAGGCTAGCACCAGGGTGATTGTCCGTGGCCGACATGGTCAAATCCATAACCTGGCCTCAAGCATCTAGCGGCTATGGAAGGTGCTGAGAAGGCACGACCAATGCTGGGGCCTTTGACCTGCCAAGCTCATGGCTCTCACACCCCCGACACAAGCACCAAGAGGCCAACGACGGCCGAAGAAGGCGCCACCGAGGCTCTAGCTAACTCGCCTCCACTTCGTCCGGGCTGATGCACCCGTCGAGGCCGCTGGAGTTGGAGAGGCGCAAGACCTCTATTCGTCCCCTGCTCCTATGCTAGAACAGGGGATTTCCATGGGGAAGTTCGTGAGGGCAGGCAAGACGGCCGCCGACCGTCAGATTGATGGCCTAGCAGGCAACGGCCCAGATCGGCCGATGTATTATCAAGGTAACACCCAATGTGGACTCCTATAGTTTGGATTGATACTTTATAAAATGCATAGCTCCCTCATCTTAAGGCCAAACATAGCAAAATTATTTATCAAATTGATCATCTCGACGAGACCTACCATTTGGGCATCGTTCTAGGTCCTAATTCTAATGTTTACTCCCCTGATTTCTTGAAAATGATAACTTTATCCATGTTGAGTTCATTCAATGCACCTAAGTGATAAAGCTTGAACCTTTGATGATCATCTATCTGCCTAATCATGAAATCAAAACCTTTAGTACATCTTTGATCTGTAGGAGGGTCCTCATCACCCTTATTTCTTAAGAGTTACTCCTATTTGCACTATGTGACTTGTCCTTGGACTTTAATGTATGATCTTGATCAAAGTTGCTATATTTCTCGAATATGATTCATGTATCTATATCTTGCTGAACTAACCTTGCATCTTGTCTGAATCTCATGTCTTGATGATCTGAGACCTTAGTTTCTCTTTTGTGAGTCTCTTGACCCTAGAATGCATGTAAATGCCTTAAACCTTGAGATGATCATAGAAAGTGCATAGAACGTAATAATGACATGGAACTTAAACCACACTCTTACGATGGACCCTAAATCAATATGAGATCATCAAATGGACTAATAAGCAACTTGGAACCCATCTTGGCCAAAACCCTAAAATGAAGATAATCATGGTTAATGATGAGAATCTAATGCATATATGTAATCTTGTTCTTAATCAGGTTTGGCATAAGGCTAGATGGTGAAGAATGTTAGGTTATGAATCTCTGAATCAGGTATGGGCCTTATCTAGTTATATGACTACCGCTTTCTTGCTTGAAAAGACATATATTGTATGCTTTTTTGTCTATTTTCTCAAATATTGCCATGTAGTATTGCTATGTGTTACTCGATGTTTGCCTCGTCAGTTTTATAACTTGAACACATATATATTTGGAACTCCATTATAATATTGTTGATAAAGGGCTCTTGGTTACGACCTTGAGGTCCCTCTCGTATAAAAGGGTTAGCTAAGCTTGAGCACCCTTACGGACCCTTCCGACGGGAAGTTGGTCAAAGGCCTTAAACATGTTTGATATTGTTGATATAATGGAGTGAAATGACATAAAATATGATTTTGCTTTTGTTAAACAATTAACTTGTTTATTCCTGTTCGTTTAGTCTTGAAATCTTTTCAAAATTATGCAAAACTTATATATATGTGTATCTTTCGGCCCCATACTCAACACCTCGTGTGTTGACCCATTTCTCGTATGTTGTTTTTAGGTTCAGATATGGCTAGAAGGTTGATGAGCTTGGTGAGCTGTGTTAGGTGTACTTGTTGTAAGATCCAGATATAGTATACATGAACAAACTTGTACAAAGTGACTCTTGAACATGTAATTCAAATCATGTAATATAAAGATGTTTCTTAATATATACTGTTGATTGTTGAGATTATGTTGGTGCTTTTATCTTGTTATCTGTTCATGTTTGCTAAGCTTTACGCTTCCGCATTTCGCCTTTGGTATACGTTTGGTTCATGGGACTGGGATTCCGGTTCCGTGACAGATGGTATCAGAGCATGAACAATAACTACACCAAACATTGGTCACATGAAACACAAACTAAACTCACCTTACATCTCAACCCTAGAAACTTAATAATATGTCCTTTGTGGACTAGGTTGACTTAGCCTCTAGGTTAGAACCTAGATGTTCTAGAACTAGGTGTAGACTTATGTAAGTTACCTCCCTAGACATGATTCGCAACATGTGCTTAGGATGTCTACACAAGTGTGCACCATGTTCTTGCTAGTTCTCTAGGTGTCATGATACTAGACTGCCTAATGAGTGTGGTAACTCATTTTGGTTTTGGTTTTATTCGAATGGAGTATGGTGGTTTTCATCGCCTGTTTAAACGTTGGAGAACACATATTTCCAGTATTATTATATGTACATATGAAAAATCTTACCACACTCAGAAAGGCAGTGAGTTTCCATGCAACCTAGAAGAAAGAGATGTAACATCAAGTCTAGATGAGAGAGTTTAGATGATAGTGATAGTCTCTAGAGTTGTCTAGAGCCATGATATAGGTTAGGAAAGTGAACAACCTAGAAACCTAAGATGATGACTATGATATTGATGATGATGTTAATGTTTTATAGGACCCAAGATGCTTGAGGAAGGTTAAGTATGTTTGATGATACGAGATGAGTTTGACCATGCAACCCTAGCTAGACCTAGCACCTTGTTGATACATATGACTTGGTTGATGTGCTAAACATAGCTAGTGGGTTGGCATGCTTGCTTGTGTTATATGAATAGGAGTTATGATATGTGACATATGGTTCGAGACCAACACGTGCCTCAATCTCTTTACAAAGGAAGACCTCTAGCATGGGACATATGAATAGAGTGACATGTTGATATGAGTTGACCCGTATCGGGAGAAGGTTAGAGTACCTAAACTCCAAAATATTTGAAATATTGAATAATATGAATGATGAAATACTTGATGATGAGTCCCTAGCTAGAATACTTCTAAGTATATGAGTTGAGTGACCTAGTGGACGGTTTCCTTGAAAATGTTGAACCCTAGATTTCCTATGAAAATATCTAACCCTAGAGAAAGAGGAAATTGAATATTTGATGCTTAATATATAGGTGAGGGAGATGTCCCAAGACCTAAGATGATGTATATGATGTGTGATATCTATGATGAGCCTCATACTCGGGTTAGTAGTTGTATATAAAGGAATCTAGTGGTTACCCTTGTTTCTATAAAACAACAATGGGTAGAAATTTTTGTTATGGATAGAAGTTACGGTTTGTAAGTCCTGTTGGATATATACATGTCTTAGCTTGAGTGGCTTGAGCTTGTGGAACTCTTTCTTGATACAAGTGAGAAAGTTTCAAAACCTCAATGTTGATGATATTCGATACATGAAAGAATCTCACTTAAGATAAAATCTTGATATATGTGCAATGAGCCACTCTCATGAGATAGACCTAGTATGAAATCATACCATACATAAAAGATATAGATTTGAAATTATGATCTAGATATGATGATGTCATAAGATCTTAGCTTGAACAATCAAGGGTAACATGCCTAATCTCGTACCAAAAAAAAGATTAATTGGATATGTTGATGCTCTTGGGGTCATAACTCGAATATACATGGTGAATAAATTGTTTAATTTAAAAATAATGAACATAATTAGTTAGAGTTGGTGGAATTTTTTTTTGGGAAAACAAAACTATGCATGAAATCTAGAATAAAGATGAGATGCACACTCGATGATAGTCTCCTTTGAAGTCATGACCATGAAAATATTCTTTTGAGAATTAGTTTTTGATGATACCCCTTGGTCTCATATAAAGATATGAACAAAAACCCTAATGTGGTGATGATGTCGTAATACAATATTAGAGTGCTAAGTAACATGTACATTATCGAGATGGGTACACCCTGAATGATAATAACCTAGTGTGCATCCATCATGCAAAATGCCTTGATAACCATGGTTGGATACCTAGACTCGATGGATTTTGGCTTGACTCTTAACTATGACCTTGGTTGAATTTCGAGGACGAAATTTCTTTGAAGGAGGGAAGGATGTGACAACCTGGATTTTCTCTCTCCTATCTTGTACCCTTTCACTCTCATCATTTGACCTCTTACTCATTTCAATTTCAATTTCATGGTTTGATGGTTGGGAGACTCCATATTAGTCACATCAATATTCTTTTTGCTAAATGTGACATCAATTTGTACTTTTGAATTAAATACCATTATTTTTCATATCACCATCTTTGCTAGATATTTTGAAACTCACCGCCATAATCTTTTGGCTTTGTAACATGTACCATTATGTAGTGGGCTCGATTTTGAATCCATCGATGGAAAAATCACATCAATTGGACCTTCAGAGTCCAAGTTATGATACCTTGAAATTTGGATAATTATACCTTGTTTTAGCTCCATTCTATGCCTTTATCTCTGTTGGGCCGGCCACATAGGCCCAATACAACACTGTAGCCCATCTTCTTGTTCCCTCCTCTCTTTTCCTCTTCTGGAAACTGACGCACGACCAAAGAAACGCTCCACCGCCTCCACCCAGATTGGGTAACGGAAGGGGGGCATGACCCCAAACCCTAGCTTGCCATATATAAAACCCTACATTTGACCCTAGCCTCCTTTCCTTATTCCCTCCTCTCGCAGCATCCCTTTTCCCCCTGGTCTCTGCTTTCTTGCCTTGTATGGCGGCAAGGGTGATAGCTACAGGCTGGATTACTGCAGGAAGTGAGGGATATCACTGCGGGTGGCGTGCTCCTCCCAAATCGTGCTCCGGAGGCCAGCACCAGGGTGATTGTCTGTGGCCGACATGGTCAAATCCATAACCTGGCCTCAAGCATCTAGCGGCTACGGAAGGTGCTGAGAAGGCACGACCAATGCTGGAGCCTTTGACCTGCCAAGCTCATGGCTCTAACCCCCCTGACACAAGCACCAAGAGGCCAACGACGGCCGAAGAAGGTGCCACCGAGGCTCTAGCTACCTCGCCTGCACTTCGTCCGGGCTGATGCAGCCGTCGAGGCCGCTGGTGTTGGAGAGGCGCAAGACCTCTGTTCGTCCCCTGCTCCTATGCTAGAACAGGGGATTTCCGTGGGGAAGTTCGTGAGGGCGGGCAAGACGGTCGCCGACCGTCAGATTGAAGGCCCAGCAGGCAACGGTCCAGATCGGCCGATGTATTATCAAGGTAACACCCAATGTGGACTCCTATAGTTTGGATTGATACTTTATAAAATGCATAGCTCCCTCATCTTAAGGCCAAACATAGCAAAATTATATATCAAATTGATCATCTCGACGAGACCTACCATTTGGGCATGGTTCTAGGTCCTAATTCTAATGTTTACTCCCCTGATTTCTTGAAAATGATAACTTTATCCATGTTGAGTTCATTCAATGCACCTAAGTTATAAAGCTTGAACCATTAATGATCATCTATCTGCCTAATCATGAAATCAAAACCTTTCGTACATATTTGATCTGTAGGAGGGTCCTCATCACCCTTATTGCTTAAGAGTTACTCCTATTTGCACTATGTGACTTGTCCGTGGACTTTAATGTATGATCTTGATCAAAGTTGCTATATTTCTCAAATACGATTCATGTATCTATATCTTGCTGAACTAACCTTGCATCTTGTCTGAATCTCTTGTCTTGATGATCTGAGACCTTAGTTTCTCTTTTGTGAGTCTCTTGACCCTAGAATGCATGTAAATGACTTAAACCTTGAGATGATCATAGAAAGTGCATAGAACGTAATAATGACATGGAACTTAAACCACACTCTTATGATGGACCCTAAATCAATATGAGATCATCAAATGGACTAATAAGCAACTTGGAACCCATCTTGGCCAAAACCCTAAAATGAAGATAATCATGGTTAATGATGAGAATCTAATGCATATATGTAATCTTGTTCTTAATCAGGTTTGGCATAAGGCTAGATGGTGAAGAATGTTAGGTTATGAATCTCTGAATCAGGTATGGGCCTTATCTAGTTATATGACTACCGCTTTCTTGCTTGAAAAGACATATATTGTATGCTTGTTTGTCTATTTTCTCAAATATTGCCATGTAGTATTGCTATGTGTTACTCGATGTTTGCCTCGTCAGTTTTATAACTTGAACACATATATATTTGGAACTCCATTATAATATTGTTGATAAAGGGCTCTTGGTTACGACCTTGAGGTCCCTCTCGTATAAAAGGGTTAGCTAAGCTTGAGCACCCTTACGGACCCTTCCGACGGGAAGTTGGTCAAAGGCCTTAAACATGTTTGATATTGTTGATATAATGGAGTGAAGTGACATAAAATATGATTTTGCTTTTGTTAAACAATTAACTTGTTTATTCCTGTTCGTTTAGTCTTGAAATCTTTTCAAAATTATGCAAAACTTATATATATGTGTATCTTTCGGCCCCATACTCAACACCTCGTGTGTTGACCCATTTCTCGTATGTTGTTTTTAGGTTCAGATATGGCTAGAAGGTTGATGAGCTTGGTGAGCTATGTTAGGTGTACTTGTTGTAAGATCCAGATATAGTATACATGAGCAAACTTGTACACAGTGACTCTTGAACATGTAATTCAAATAATGTAATATAAAGATGTTTCTTAATATATACTGTTGATTGTTGAGATTATGTTGGTGCTTTTATCTTTTTATCTGTTCATGTTTGCTAAGCTTTACGCTTTCGCATTTTGCCTTTGGTATACGTTTGGTTCATGGGACTGGGATTCCGGTTCCGTGACAGATGGTATCAGAGCATGAACAATAACTACACCAAACATTGCTCACATGAAACACAAACTAAACTCACCTTACATCTCAACCCTAGAAACTTAATAATATGTCCTTTGTGGACTAGGTTGACTTAGCCTCTAGGTTAGAACCTAGATGTTCTAGAACTAGGTGTAGACTTGTGTAAGTTACCTCCCTAGACATGATTCGCGACATGTGCTTAGGATGTCTACACAAGTGTGCACCATGTTCTTGCTAGTTCTCTAGGTGTCATGATACTAGACTGCCTAATGAGTGTGGTAACTCATTTTGGTTTTGGTTTTATTCGAATGGAGTATGGTGGTTTTCATCGCCTGTTTAAACGTTGGAGAACACATATTTCCAGTATTATTACATGTACATATGAAAAATCTTACCACACTCAGAAAGGCAGTGAGTTTCCATGCAACCTAGAAGAAAGAGATGTAACATCAAGTCTAGATGAGAGAGTTTAGATGATAGTGATAGTCTCTAGAGTTGTCTAGAGCCATGATATAGGTTAGGAAAGTGAACAACCTAGAAACCTAAGATGATGACTATGATATTGATGATGATGTTAATGTTTTATAGGACCCAAGATGCTTGAGGAAGGTTAAGTATGTTTGATGATACGAGATGAGTTTGACCATGCAACCCTAGCTAGACCTAGCACCTTGTTGATACATATGACTTGGTTGATGTGCTAAACATAGCTAGTGGGTTGGCATGCTTGCTTGTGTTATATGAATAGGAGTTATGATATGTGACATATGGTTTGAGACCAACACGTGCCTCAATCTCTTTACAAAGGAAGACCTCTAGCATGGGACATATGAATAGAGTGACATGTTGATATGAGTTGACCCGTATCGGGAGAAGGTTAGAGTACCTAAACTCCAAAATATTTGAAATATTGAATAATATGAATGATGAAATACTTGATGATGAGTCCCTAGCTAGAATACTTCTAAGTATATGAGTTGAGTGACCTAGTGGACGGTTTCCTTGAAAATGTTGAACCCTAGATTTCCTATGAAAATATCTAACCCTAGAGAAAGAGGAAATTGAATATTTGATGCTTAATATATAGGTGAGGGAGATGTCCCAAGACCTAAGATGATGTATATGATGTGTGATATCTATGATGAGCCTCATACTTGGGTTAGTAGTTGTATATAAAGGAATCTAGTGGTTACCCTTGTTTCTATAAAACAAAAATGGGTAGAAATTTTTGTTATGGATAGAAGTTACGGTTTGTAAGTCATGTTGGATATATACATGTCTTAGCTTGAGTGGCTTGAGCTTGTGGAATCTTTCTTGATACAAGTGAGAAAGTTTCAAAACCTCAATGTTGATGATATTCGATACATGAAAGAATCTCACTTAAGTTAAAATCTTGATATATGTGCAATGAGCCACTCTCATGAGATAGACCTAGTATGAAATCATACCATACATAAAAGATATAGATTTGAAATTATGATCTAGATATGATGATGTCATAAGATCTTAGCTTGAACAATCAAGGGTAACATGCCTAATCTCGTACCAAAAAAAAGATTAATTGGATATGTTGATGCTCTTGGGGTCATAACTCGAATACACATGGTGAATAAATTGTTTAATTTTAAAATAATGAACATAATTAGTTAGAGTTTGTGGAATTTTTTTTTGGGAAAACAAAACTATGCATGAAATCTAGAATAAAGATGAGATGCACACTCGATGATAGTCTCGTTTGAAGTCATGACCATGAAAATATTCTTTTGAGAATTAGTTTTTGATGATACCCCTTGGTATCATATAAAGATATGAACAAAAACCCTAATGTGGTGATGATGTCGTAATACAATATTACAGTGCTAAGTAACATGTACATTATCGAGATGGGTACACCCTGAATGATAATAACCTAGTGTGCATCCATCATGCAAAATGCCTTGATAACCATGGTTGGATACCTAGACTCGATGGATTTTGGCTTGACTCTTAACTATGACCTTGGTTGAATTTCGAGGACGAAATTTCTTTGAAGGAGGGAAGCATGTGACAACCTGGATTTTCTCTCTCCTATCTTGCACCCTTTCACTCTCATCATTTGACCTCTTACTCATTTCAATTTCAATTTCATGGTTTGATGGTTGGGAGACTCCATATTAGTCACATCAATATTCTTTTTGCTAAATGTGACATCAATTTGTACTTTTGAATTAAATACCATTATTTTTCATATCACCATCTTTGCTAGATATTTTGAAACTCACCGCCATAATCTTTTGGCTTTGTAACATGTACCATTATGTAGTGGGCTAGATTTTGAATCCATCGATGGAAAAATCACATCAATTGGACCTTCAGAGTCCAAGTTATGATACTTTGAAATTTGGATAATTATACCTTGTTTTAGCTCCATTCTATGCATTTATCTCTGTTGGGCCGGCCACATAGGCCCAATACAACACTGTAGCCCATCTTCTTGTTCCCTCCTCACTTTTCCTCTTCTGGAAACTGACGAACGACCAAAGAAACGCTCCACCGCCTCCACCCAGATTGGGTAACGGAAGGGGGGTATGGCCCCAAACCCTAGCTTGCCATATATAAAACCCTACATTTGACCCTAGCCTCCTTTCCTTGTGCCCTCCTCTCACAGCATCCCTTTTCCCCCTGGTCTCTGCCTTCTTGCCTTGTATGGCGGCAAGGGTGATAGCTACAGGCTGGATTACTGCAGGAAGTGAGGGATATCACTGTGGGTGGCTTGCTCCTCCCAAATCGTGCTCCGGAGGCCAGCACCAGGGTGATTGTCCGTGGCTGACATGGTCAAATCCATAACCTGGCCTCAAGCATCTAGCGGCTACGGAAGGTGCTGAGAAGGCACGACCAATGCTGGGGCCTTTGACCTGCCAAGCTCATGGCTCTGACCCCCCCGACACAAGCACCAAGAGGCCAACGACGGCCGAAGAAGGCGCCACCGAGGCTCTAGCTACCTCGGCTCCACTTCGTCCGGGCTGATGCACCCGTCGAGGCCGCTGGAGTTGGAGAGGCGCAATACCTCTGTTCGTCCCCTGCTCCTATGCTAGAACAGGGGATTTCCGTGGGGAAGTTCGCGAGGGTGGGCAAGACGGCCGCCGACTATCAGATTGAACGCCCAGCAGGTAACGGCCCAGATCGGCCGATGCATTATCAAGGTAACACCCAATGTGGACTCCTATAGTTTGGATTGATACTTTATAAAATGCATAGCTCCCTCATCTTAAGGCCAAACATAGCAAAATTATATATCAAATTGATCATCTCGACGAGACCTACCATTTGGGCATGGTTCTAGGTCCTAATTCTAATGTTTACTCCCCTGATTTATTGAAAATGATAACTTTATCCATGTTGAGTTCATTCAATGCACCTAAGTGATAAAGCTTGAACCTTTAATGGTCATCTATCTGCCTAATCATGAAATCAAAACCTTTAGTACATATTTGATCTGTAGGAGGGTCCTCATCACCCTTATTGCTTAAGAGTTACTCCTATTTGCACTATGTGACTTGTCCTTGGACTTTAATGTATGATCTTGATCAAAGTTGCTATATTTCTCAAATACGATTCATGTATCTATATCTTGCTGAACTAACCTTGCATCTTGTCTGAATCTCTTGTCTTGATGATCTGAGACCGTAGTTTCTCTTTTGTGAGTCTCTTGACCCTAGAATGCATGTAAATGCCTTAAACCTTGAGATGATCATAGAAAGTGCATAGAACGTAATAATGACATGGAACTTAAACCACACTCTTATGATGGACCCTAAATCAATATGAGATCATCAAATGGACTAATAAGCAACTTGGAACCCATCTTGGCCAAAACCCTAAAATGAAGATAATCATGGTTAATGATGAGAATCTAATGCATATATGTAATCTTGTTCTTAATCAGGTTTGGCATAAGGCTAGATGGTGAAGAATGTTAGGTTATGAATCTCTGAATCAGGTATGGGCCTTATCTAGTTATATGACTACCGCTTTCTTGCTTGAAAAGACATATATTGTATGCTTGTTTGTGTATTTTCTCAAATATTGCCATGTAGTATTTCTATGTGTTACTCGATGTTTTCCTCGTCAGTTTTATAACTTGAACACATATATATTTGGAACTCCATTATAATATTGTTGATAAAGGGCTCTTGGTTACGACCTTGAGGTCCCTCTCGTATAAAAGGGTTAGCTAAGCTTGAGCACCCTTACGGACCCTTCTGACGGGAAGTTGGTCAAAGGCCTTAAAAATGTTTGATATTGTTGATATAATGGAGTGAAATGACATAAAATATGATTTTGCTTTTGTTAAACAATTAACTTGTTTATTCCTGTTCGTTTAGTCTTGAAATCTTTTCAAAATTATGCAAAACTTATATATATGTGTATCTTTCGGCCCCATACTCAACACCTCGTGTGTTGACCCATTTCTCGTATGTTGTTTTTAGGTTCAGAGATAGCTAGAAGGTTGATGAGCTTGGTGAGCTATGTTAGGTGTACTTGTTGTAAGATCCAGATATAGTATACATGAGCAAACTTGTACAAAGTGAGTCTTGAACATGTAATTCAAATCGTGTAATATAAAGATGTTTCTTAATATATACTGTTGATTGTTGAGATTATGTTGGTGCTTTTATCTTGTTATCTGTTCATGTTTGCTAAGCTTTACGCTTCCGCATTTCGCCTTTGGTATACGTTTGGTTCATGGGACTGGGATTCTGGTTCCGTGACAGTTCCTTTCTTGCCTATCAAGACCAAGTGTTACCTTCCTAAGATGTGTCACCATCTCAATAACAATCATGTACTCACATTTCTCATGCAACTCATAGTTCATGCAGCTTGTCATACAATATGTTATCTCTAAGGCATCATCAACATGTTTCCAGTAAGCAACCACTTGTGCCCTAGGTGCATCAGGAGGAGGTATTTCAGGAACTGGTTTGTCAAGGACATAGATCTTGCACTCTTCATTGAGAACCCTTCTCAAAGTCCAAAACCAGTCGTGGAAACTTCTCCCGTCAAGTTTGTCCTTATTCAGTTGCAATCGCAAATTGGATTTGTTCATCATTGATTCTACAAGAGTAAATTTGCATTTTTCAATAACGATTTTTTTATTTAATTTGATTTGATTTGAAAATTTTTATGATAGTTATTAGGTCTTTAATTATTATTGCTTACACTATTTTATTTGAATTGATAGCCCTTAATATCAATTCAGAATATTACAATATACAATATTCTAGTAGGCCAAAATCCATATTTCATCAAGTCATGAGTCGGCTTTTTCCGATCGCCCACAACCTGACTATTTAAGTAGGCCATTATGCCAATTGCATCATATGCAACTCTTGGATAGATGACAAGTGCAAAAACTTGCCATGATCATCTGCATACCTCTGGGCTTGGCCTCTCCAAGTCACTAGTTAAGCCTGACTCAGTAGCCAATACGATAGATACACATCATGCTTTGTGCAAAACTACATATCTACCATCACACTTCCACGAGATAGACGACACACCATGCTTTGTACAAATCTACGCTTAGTCAATCAAGCTTTTCATGTGTTTTTCTAATGGAAGGCATCTAAGACTTAATATTTTAGTTGAGGGAGTTTGTATAAAGACATATACATTATCCAATCACCACATATATAGTACATATCATATAAATGCTATACCCCACAAAAAATATGCAATAAATGAAAGTGATGGTTATGGTCAGTCCTAATGTAATCCCTTAGAGCCACAAGGAATTACAATCATCTAGGTCTACATCACATGCATAAACCTATTGTTGATAAAGGTATGTGCTTGCCAATCTGGGTTGATCGTTCAACCCTTCAACCGATAGGCTCACCTCAAGGCTGGTTGTTAGGTCATCTTATCGGTCGCTTGCTCCTTCTCTCCATCATTGTCTAACTCCTCCAACGGATCAGTTGGGTCCACCAGGCGATCGGTCCAGCTTGTCCACCACATCCTTCAAGGTCCTTCATCTTTGTCATAATAGGAAAGTAAACTATCCCACTTTTACATGATTATAAGGAAACTTTAAGTTACATTTGAGGGGAGCAAAGGTAGAAGAGAATTAAATTTACATTGGGAAGATAATATATAGGCTCGATATGCAGACCGAGATAACTAGATAAACTATCCACATACAACTGTGTACAAGTAGGGTCTATTGGTCATAATCATGCTACACATCCACCATCAAAACCATTTTAGGAAAACACGTGTAAATTGCATATTATATATATATATATATATATATATATATATATATATATATATATATTAGTCTAGGATTATGGTGGTGGTTGCATTTCACAAGATATTATTCCATTGTATGCAATAATGGAATGATAAAACCAAAATCCAATCATATTGATTATCCCATAATATAGTAGATTGACATTGGGTCTGATACCATTGTTGGGAAATATGGTATAGAGCAGGTAGCAAAGTTTAAATTTTATTACCATATTCCCATAAATAGTAGATCGTTTCAGTAACTATAATGCAAGAAGGATGGTTTGTGGGATATTTCTGGTCCTGGAGCAAGTCGATGGACAATCCTCATCATTGTAGATGTGCAACTCTCAATCATAGTTGCACTAGGACTCATCTAACTGCTACACCTCCAGGTCTGCACCACAGACTTCGTCTTCTTCAGCATCTCCTCTTGTCATGGACTGTTGGTTGATGTTGTCCTCCTAGCAGCAAACAATGGCTTCCCACCTCTATGGTAGTCCAAACAGACCGCCTAGAACTCCTATCATCATGTTGGACCGGATAGGATGGAGTTGTCCATCTCTGTTGGTGTACTAGTCACCGACTTGTTCTCCCACAATGACAACTCTCAGTTATTCTCTCTTGTGGCTATCCCTCCCTTATCGGGTAGGATTTGTCAGGGCTCTCATGGTTACCACAACCAGAGAGGACAACAATTGTCAAAGGAATTGATTCTCTGTTGTCTGTGTTGTAGTTATATTTTGGGAAGCCCCCAGTACTCCTCTATATATAGGAAGGATTAGGGTCAGGGTTCCCAATCCCCAACCAATGTGAGACTAAAGTGGGAGTGGCAAAGACAAGTAGATCATGAATTTTCCCAACTTTTCTGGAAGTTTCACAACCTACGTGCAATGAATCGATTGTCTCGCCAAGTGAGATGGTTGTCTCGCACGCAAGACAATCATTTTTCTAAGAGAAATAGTCATCTGGGATGTGAGATGGTCATATCACTAAGCGAGATGGTCATTTCACGTTTTCCCAGTCAGATATGAATTGACAAATTATTTCCTAATTAATGTCATGCATTAATTTACTTGCACCCCAAGTATGTGCAATTGAAATGAGTTTGGAAAATTTCAAAACTTTCTTTCATCCCAACTGGGCCATCTCACACAAGTGAGACACCTGTCTCACTCACCTAGATGACCCTCTGGTGAGCTCAAGTCGAGATGATTGGTTCAACAACTTGAACCAGTCAGTTCATAGGGAAGAACTAAGACAATTCAAAACGGCCGTCTAAACACTTGAGATGCCCGTTTGGATTCCCAAATGGTCATCTCACCCAATGAGATGGTCGTTTCGTAGTTCAGTCAACCAATCTATCAATCTATTGTGTGAATTGAGTAAATACTTTAGTACTTAATTCAATTATCATTCAAGATCAAACTCCTCTTTTATATGAGTTCCTATTTGTGTGACCCTATAGGTCCCATATCACGTTGGCAGTGAATGTCCATAACAACTTATGACATCACAAGCAAAGAGTGGTACCTAGTTGCACATCATTGCTACCCAAGTAAATGAAAAAGTTGTGGAACAACTTCAACCTACAATCTGTGTATGGTATTGCAATGTTTGTATAGTTCATTTGTCACTGATGTCTAGATTGAACTAGATACATGGAGCAGTCACCCTCATTATTATTCAACTCTTTTCTTGAACTAAGAGCAGATTGTTTGAGATATATGTAAGCCCAATATCACATATTGAATCACATGCGCATGGCCATTATTTTCTCAATCTCGCTAATCAAGAGACCTAGGACATCATACTCCAGTTGAGTGACAAATCCCATGTCTATCAATCACAGTCAATCCCCATGTGTCAAAGCCACCCAATCATCACCGTTATAACAACCCATGCTTCAGGAATGCGTTTGATGATGTCAAATTGTACCCAACGACATGTGTTGAGTGTAGGGATTTCAAGTCTAGGAACCACAACCACCACCATCACTGTGAGAGATGACTATGACTTCCATGTGTCAGTCTCACGATGGGTCTGTCTGATACACTATTCTCTAACATGTATCTGTGTGATTGGATTGATATCACTATAGCATGAGTAATGAGATTTAGTCATCAACCAACTCATACTTGGATCTTATGTGTCATTGTTGTGAATCGACCTTCTATAATGAGAACCAATCAGGGACATACTCATAATATGTATATTTACTCTTAACATCCCTATGATCTCATCCACAAGGATAGTAACTTGAATACATACGTCATTGAGTAATATAATTCTCTAGACATTTCTAATGTTACATCATTATCTCATAACTAAATTAAACAAAATAAATTGGAAGCTTGCCTTTTATTGGTAATCAAATCATTTTTACATGATATGCCATTACAATCATCACATGATTGGCTCTCTGGACATACATAACCAATGTGTACTCGATATTTATGAGAATCCCAGTTATGACATCCCTAGATTTTCTAAAACTTAATCTGGTGTATGATGTCTAAATTGAAACCTTACTTCAATGAGAATCTCAATTTAAACACCCCACACTAGGCTAATAAGAAAAAAATCAGAGGAAGTCAGGAGTAAATCACAGTAGCACATGCACATGAACAATAATAAAATCATACATCACATGTTCACCATTCAACATATAATTATAAAATGAATTGTTACAACATTTAATATTAAATATTGAACAACAAACTTATACATATAGAAGTACTAACACTAAACAACAGGATCATAAGACAACAAGTGCACTAGTACATCAGCTCGCCACACAACTCTCAACTATCCTGGTTCTTCAAAAGCATATGTCTACAATCGAAACAAAAGATTATATGTGGTACACGTCAGCACAATATTCAAGAATATTGTACTGAGTACACCTACATGTTTTTTTATATATCGCTCATTACTAGGCTTGGCAATAAGATAAAACTACTACTTGGTAGTAATAAACAAGATAAGAAAAGCATATACTTGAACAAAGAATGTTTATTAGAAAAAGAGAACACATATTTTATGCACAATTTCCATTATGTCATCCATGCATTTCCCACCTGAGGGAATAATGCATCATCTCAGCTACCAAAGAGTTTAAGATGTAAGGCATTATGATCTACTACCAAAGAATTAGATCATTGTAAAAATGTGATCTACTACCAAAGAGAATGATCACTTTCCAGCACTATACTACCAAAGAGAATTAGTACTTTCATATAATTGAACAAATATATTATGTTTCATGTTTTCATAGCCATAAGGAAAATCAAGCAACATATCATTCAAGGACACTCATTTTAACGAATACCATATGCCAAGTATTTGTACATATATAACACAACCATACTAAATATCAAGCCAAGTAAGAGTAAAGGGCATACCTTGATCAAGACATTCATAATCAATTACATATTCTTAATATTAACTATATCCTTGTCAACCGCTGATTAATACAAGATCACATATACCATGCATTAGATTTGTTGTTACCTTATATCTCATCTGAACCCAAATATGTCCATTTGGGTTTGACTCAGATCATTAGGATGGTTCCATGATTACTCGTCTAGTCAACTTGGATTTGTGTTACTGATATTAGATTTTGGATTAGGATACATCATTTGACCATCTAGTTCCATATCATTTTGTTCATATATTAACCCTAGATCATATTCATTAGTGTAGTTAGGGTTTTCTCATCATTTTAGGATCATTTAACATGTAACACAATTTATATACATAATTATGATTTAATAATTAAGTATGAAGTTCCATACATTGATTTGAGCATATATTGAATATTCCATCATTCATTGATCCTAAATATAATTATCATATTATCTTAAGGGTTATTAGCCCTAATTAGCCATATTGAGAAAATTAGATGATTTCATGCATCAATAATACATTCTCTGATATCATATGAATATAAACATGATTATGGATTTATTGACATATTATCATATTTTTAGGCCATAGTTTGATATTTATTATCCATAAAATAAGTATATAACACCTTACATTATATTACTAACATTTAAGATTCAAAAGACTGATATTATAGTTCCATGTTGTTCTACTCATTTTCCTGAATATTTTGGTACCTTGTTTGTATTTTTCTGATAAGTAGACTATTTACTGTGATTTATAGAAGATTTGTACATTTATAAGCAATTTACCTTCTACAACCAATGACAAGTTGCCACGTGGCTTCTCGCTGTTGAGTGTCTCTACTGAGTCAGTCGGCTATCTGTGGTTCACTTCCTCTGGACTCAGTTTGATCTGGGATCGTCCGGTTCAGGGTTCCCTTTCCTTCCTTCTCTCTGTCTTTCCTCACGTGAACGCTAGGGCGCTCAGATCTGCGTACGGTGTCCCCGAGATCATGTTGCCATCGTGCTGTTGTGATCTATGAGCAACAACAACTGATCATCACATCCATATCCACTGGTATCTACTACTACATTCCTCCATCATGCTTCCAGCACAGTGGTCATCTCTGTGATGCCTCAGTGGTCGTCAACAACATGGAGAGCCTACCGTCACTACAACCTGCCCCCAACGAGCAATCAGAGAGTCATGGTTCTCCTCGATGTCTCTGAATTGCCGTCTCACAACTAACACATCGCCAGTACATCTGACGCTTGTCTACTTCCTCTGCATGAGTCCATCTCTGTCGGCCTCTAGTCTCTCAGACTCATCGATCTTGACCCCTTCTTGCTCAACAGATCGTCTCTTCTTCAAGCTTGTCATCGCCAGCATTTCTTCGATGGAGCTAAAAATAGGAGCATCTTCCTCCTAGTACCCTCACAGCCATGAAGGTTGCAGTTCCCTTCGAAGATTTCCTGGATCCTCTATGAACCCCAATGGGGTTGGAACTCGGGATAGAAACTATCGCTCCCCTTCTCTGTGCTCCTTCCTATCACGCGTTCTCTCCTAGTTGTATGGGTAGGAAGGCAAAACTATGAGATTGTCATTCCTTACTATTCTCAACACCCAAAAGGTATAAGAAAGGGTTATACAAGTAGTTGATGATTAGGCAAAGACAACTGCCCATCAGAGATCATGTGCACCCACGACTCCTCTCCCATACCATGGTGAAGAAACTACTCATTAACCCTCCACAACTTCCTATGGTTTTTGGTGTATCCAATGTTGACTCAATTCATCTAAGGGTCAACAAATAGGACTCCCAAATGTGATATGATGCTCACACAACTAGTGCCCATGGCCAATGGCTACATATGTCATCTAAAGATCAGGGCGCGTGACAAGACAAAAAGTAGGTTAAAGATATCAACCTGGATCTAATACACCTCAATATCCACATTATTTGAATGATATTCAAAGACTCATAACCCCTTGTAGGAATATCAAAACATCCCCAAAAGTTGACCAAAGATTCTTTCTCACTTCCTCTACCATTTACTAAGCTTTGTTATCAGTATTCTACTATTTGACCTGTCAACCAAATACTTCACAAAGGCATACATTTATGGATTATAAACTGGATATCAATATCAACTACATCCATACTTTGTCAAAACACTTGGAACTCTTAACATAAATCAAATGCTTGAATTCACTTACATCATTTAACAATCAAGGATTCCAAAAGTTTATTACATCACACTGGTGGTACCCAGTTCAGTTACTACTAAGTGAGTCAGCCCTTGTGGATTGATTGGAGTAGATATTTTTAGATAGAGAGACTTTGACTTTGTCTAAGTACTCATGTTTAGAGGAGGAGACTAGTTTTATTGGCCATCTTTTTAGCCATCGAGGCCAGATATGGTGAGGCTCAATGTAGACTGGGCAGCCAATTATATAGTGAGATCATATCTTTCTATGATGCTTTTACATGTCATGGTACACTTCGTGTGGATTCAATGCATAATAAGATGAATATGAGATTCATCAAGTATGTTTAGTTATTGATTTACACTTTGTAGTTATCTGACGTAACCTACAATTTGTATCTTTTTAAATTCCTAGTTCCATTTTTGATTAAGCAAGTATGTTTTTATATGGATTTACTCTTTGTAGGTATATAGACTAATCTACCATTTATATGTTTGTGAATGACTAGTTCCTTTATAGTTCTTTACTTTCTACTTCTAATTCAGTTGCTCAAAATTATATGTTTTGACTATTTAAGTGCTTTAAATTGTATCATAGTGCTCATTCATTGGGCAAATAGCTCATCATTCTACTCCCAAAATATTTAGGTACATGATGAGCATATGGAAATCTAAATGTATATAGAAGTCCTTCGACAAGTCATATGCTAGAGAATTTTATATAGTTGGTCCCTATCACTCTAGAACCTTGCATAAAAGTTCTAAAAGTTTTATATTAATGAAGTTGTAATAATGTTTGATCATGACAGGGTCAATATTTTATAATCAAGCCAGCAATCGTGTAATGTTGAAAGATAGTATGTATTTCTTTTCTTTTCTTTGAAATCAGATTAAAGAATAAAGGTTTTATTTCTTAGATGTGGTTGATTCATGTGGTTGTATTTCATATAATATCCAAATTTATATAATAAAAAAAAGTTATGAGCGATGTTTAGTTTTCTTGTACTCAGATTATGCCCTAATTTCATGATCTATCAGTGATTGTGGAATCAGGGTGTGATACTTCCACTATGGCAACATGCTCTTAACTTGGAACTCATGGTGCTCATCCCAACATTCATTTTTGTCTCTTTTAGAATGCAAAATTAGATCAAGTAGAAATTCACACATGTTGAACCCTGATCTCATTTTCTTTGTTAGTGTGTGTGTGTGTGTATTGATGACTAACTATTTTTTTTGTAACCATTATGGTCATTTCTAGTTTTTAAATAACACATATCAAGATCATGAAGGTTATGATTTTCAAAAATCATAAACCTAATATCCTTGTATCTAATTTTCTTGCAATATGGATTAGTCTCTTCGGTCAGACATCCTTATTGTGGAGAAAGTAGTTAAAGGTCTTTACAACTGCAAATGAGGAAGTGACCATTTTGCTAAGGACATCGCGACAACATGACTTTCCAAGTGGTTGGGCTCCTTCGTAGCATATACTCATGGAGTACTTATGGTCATCAATAAGGTGGCCAATGGCAATGCTCGCCACTTGTTGTCTTTGTTTTCTAACACCCCACACACCTAGCTGGCGATGTGGTTGAGTTTTCAAATGTATTTTATATGGAAGCATAAGCTCATCTCCAACAAAATTGTTTGTTATTGAAGTTCATAGTTATGATAAGAAGCATACATTACAATTTTTGTCAATTGTAGTTTGTGTGTTAAATTTCAATAAATTTTACAATCTAATATGACATTTCCATATATGTCTTTTTATTTTATCTACTAAGTAGGTGCAAAAGTTTCTTCTATGATATTACAATTTTTCTTTGTATATTACATATTTATACCCTTCTTAATGTTTCTCATTTTGAACTGCAACTCTTTCTATACAAAATTTCTTATGAAAAGATGAATATAATATATTTTGTTGTCATGAAAAGTATTGTACTATCTTTCTGTATAAATACAACTTATTTATTTTTAATATAATTACATTCCTTTCAACAATGTTATAATAGTCATTTGTATGAAATATTTTTTAGAAGATTATGACATCCAATATGCCATAGTTTATTCCTTCATGTTACCATTTTGCATTGTTTATTACACTACATTCAACTTGATATTTTGTGCTCCATGATACACACAAATAACATAAACACAGATGCATCATCAATATGAATCACATGCACTACATATATGATTGGTGAATAGAGGCCACATAATTTTTATCTAAAATTGACTCTGAAATTAACATCAATTTTGTTTGTGTTAGACGTTGGCTCCCTAAGAAAAGATAATCTTATTGACATCTGATCTATTTCTCCTTTGGTTGGCTTTTAATGAATGCTAAATAAGGAAAATGACCAAAATTAAAACAAAAAAAGTAAATTGTTCCTTTATCATATAGAGACCTCCACTTTAATGATTACATTTTTTTTGCAAAATAAATATAATTAAAATGAATTTACTTTACATATTGTGATTGGATTTCTTCCTTTCGAATAACGGAATATATTAGAACTTTCATTGGTATATTTTTACTTCATATCTTAGAGAATTTCCACTCTATTTACAATTTTTTCCACACATTCCACTTCTTCTGTACTGATGCTCCATTTTTTAAAAAACAACATGTAGTGCATCTATTATTCAGAATTCTTATTATTGTTTACATATTACATTCCTTTCATGCATGTTAGATTATATATATGAGTATTATATTTTAATAGATTCTGAGTTTTAATATGTCATTAGTAGTTTGATATTTTATTTTCCTCTTTAGTAGGTGCACAGTAAAATGTGTCATGACATATTAGTGAGAATCACATAAATCGTCCCTTGATAAAATATAAAGTATTTCCTCTTTATATTTTATACTTTTTTATTACCACGACCAATATCTTCAACTAATTCACACACAACTTCGCAATTCTCATCAAATTTTCATAGCATTTAGGACAACTCCTTGCTACCTTTCGGTGGGTGCAGATAGACTAGATAGTGGAATACGACACACTTGAAGCCATCATGAGACTACAGGCTCACTACTCTATGAATTTACACAAGGAGCTTGTCATGGCCAGCCCCAGGGCGGCGCCTCTTGCCATTGACTTGTTTAGTGATGTCCAATAATGCCACTCCTAGATCGTCAAATTCCTATTACAATGTGACCTCCAATTGTACAGTGAAAAGATATTCTCATCCAGCATGTCAATCATATTTCCAGGTCTATTAATTTTTTCTGGGAGAACATGGACCTAGATAGGGAGCTTTGTCAACATGATGAAATGACATGTATTGCTAGAGATGATCGAACAATAGGAGATGGAGGGATAGTGGAGCACTAAGTTGTGATGTTATAGGACATGACATGACTTACAACTGAAGCTTAAGAAAACCATCTGCAATATGTAGGTAGCAGAAAAGGAATTAGGCATAGAAAGGAATCCAAAGAAACAGACGGTGGCATAACAACGTAAATAACCAAATTGACTAAAATCAGGTACCTTTGGTAACAAGATACTAATACCTGTGTTATATTAAATAAATATATACACACATTATTACAACCCATATCCTACTTAAAATATAAGTTTAATGTATTTGAACATGTTCAAATATCAAGTGATGAATTAGACAACTTATTGTGGTTCAACAATGAAGTGATTGCAAGTATGAAAGACTTTCTTTTACCTCTCATAACTTTGAAAAATATTAAAAGAAAATATGAAAGCTCACAATATTTTGTGTTAGCTAGCTTAATGACCTCAGATCCTAATCATGTGGTCTAAAAGAGATTCTGAGATTTAAGTTATGACTCCCTCTCTATCTCTCACACATTCATAATATATATATATATATATATATATATATATATATATATATATATATATATATATATATATATATATAGGGTAGCGATCCAGTGAGAAACATCCTACGGTGAGAGCATGAGAGGCATTTGAATAACTACAAATTCAAAATTGTTTTTTAAAATCCAACCATATACATGGATAAAACATCATTTCATTTACCTTCCAACAAAAAATCATTGCAATCAGACATTGCTTGCATGTCCATATGTATGATATAAAATTTTTACATCCAACAGTCAGGCTGAAATTCAATATAGAGCGTCGAAAAGTATTTTGTTGTTGTGAATGATATACAAATCAGATGGTTATAAAATTTTGTAAGAAGGTAAATATTAAGGTATACTTGTAATCTATACAGTTGGATTAAGATAAATTGATCTATGTGGAGAGTTATTCAAATGTCTCTCATGCTCTCACCAAGATTTTTTTCTCACTGGATCGTAGTCCTATATATATATATATATATATATATATATATATATATATATATATATATAGAGAGAGAGAGAGAGAGAGAGAGAGAGTTGGGCAAGAATATACTCGAGTCTATCGGAGTTCGAATACACTCAAGTCATCTTCTATCATGCAATATTTATTTTCAAAATCTAAATCATAGATCTTCTTAAATACCATATGAACATAGTAGGTATAAAATTAGAGCTTATTTCGACACTTATAGGTCATGTATCTAAAGGAAACAAAAATTATGCAACTCAAATTAGTTTTGTGCATCAATTTTATCATGAAAGAGTGACTTCAAAAATTCTAAATGAGCTCACATTTTGCATGTAGAATGTAATTGTTATTACAATCAATATTAACGGTTTGGATTTATCAAAAATAGTATCTATATACAAAAACACTGCTTGAGTGTACAATGTGATATGTACACTCAAGGGTATATATATATATATATATATATATATATATATATACATATATATATATTTATATATATATTGGCATTTATTTAATACCCGTGCAGGTAGCTACCCACGCACACTTCCTGATATTTTTTTCTAAAAAAAACTTCGCAATTGTAGAGGATCATTTCATCTAGCTCCCCAAAAAAAAAAAAAACACCTGTCCATATATTTACTATCTGTATATTTTCTGTGTAGTTACTTTTTTGGTCTTAGAGTAACTCTTGTGTACCACATAGTTACTCTGTTGATCTCAGAGTTACTCTTGTGTACCATATAATTACTCTTTTGGATGGGCGGGTAGCAAAAAATCAGCCTACCCGTGCAGGTATTAAAGATGATCACTATATACATACATACATACATACATACATATATATATATAAATATATATATATATGCTAAAAGACAGTTAGGAAGTGTGTACCCGTGGGTACATATACACGTCGGTACATGTAACTTATATGTACCCATCATTAGAATGTCATATGTCAAATTTGTTAACGAAATCCAACCATATGGATTGAATCATAAATGTTTAGATTATGTGTGTCTAAAAGATCAAAATCATATCTCATGTATTTCATGAAATATAACAACGTACCATCAAACGGTTCCTACAATTTCTACAACTAACCATTAATAAGAAAATATATATTTTCTTTAGTTGGATTATCTAAGAATGTTAGATTTATGAGATATTTATACAAAAATTATCTAAGGAGTATGGACAACATGCATAATGTTAAAATTTTTTGTACAGTCAATCTGGAATACACTCAAGTGTATAGATGAAGATAATAATGGTAGTGTCATAAAACATAATTTAGATGTCCTAGCACTTAAATCTCGTGTGACCGCTAACTAAGCATTGATACCAATGCGGGAAATGAATCCACACACACCCCCTACACACACACACACACACACACACACACACACACACATATATATATATATATATATATATATATATATATATATATATATATATATAATACACTTGTGTATGTCTATATGAATATATATGTATATGTATATATGTATGTATATATAAGTGTATATGGAGGATATGATGAATACAAAGATTCTTGATGATAGGAAGGCCCCTTGGTGTTTGTGGAAAATGATATGAAGATGAAATAATGTATTTCACCAAAAATAAAAACACTTATACGTATTGTTGTCAAGAAAGTAGTAAGTATTCATGCCTAATGCAATAAGAGTCAAATTATTTTCAAGAACATGATATGAATGTTATCATTTCAAATGTTACATAAAGAAAATGACAAATTACTGACATGATTAGCATCAAGATTCTTCCCAGTGGTATTTTTCTTGTTGTACTTATAATGGCCTCTTAGTTCTTGGGGAAAGTAGTCTATAACGGAAATGTAGGTTGTTGCAAATGAGAATTGCTTATTCTTACTACTTGTAGTGAACACCAAGTGTTTATACTACTTTTCATCTCCAACATAGGTGTTCGAGGCCTTCTATATCCCATGTTCAACATCATGAAGCTTAATCACTTTTATGGTCAAAAAATGACGTGAGACATACTAACCAGGAGGAGGAGGACACCGGAGAGACATAGGATTTTATTGTGGTGTGTAAGAGTAGTAAGTCTGTTGAATGGTACCCCAATACTTACAAAAATGACCGACATATTTCTGCATAAACTCTAAGGCATTACTGATTTACAAGATTTTGACAACAGTTTTGGATTGGGTTTGGATCTCAGTAAAAGGGTGGTGATAGTTCCCAAATGTTACTACCATCCTTTCATAGAACCAATCATGTTCCCATAGAATAATTGTTAATAAAGGTCATAAAATAGCAATATCCAAAAAACTAGAAACAGAACATGAACCCCAAATATTAGTATGAACAACATCTAATGGATTCTTAAAACTAATTTCTTGCTTCTTATGAAAAACAGCCAGAGTTTTTTTGCCAAACTGGTGTGATTCACACAAAAATTGTTTCTCAGAAATATTTGGAAATAAACAACAGAGTTTAGCATTAGAAAGATGCCCCAGGAGATAGTGTCATTGTAGACTAGCCACAGAAGCCGATATCTGAGCGGTAGCAGATTGTGGCACATCTAGGTAGTACGGTCCATCTGGTCCCTCATGGCCCCAACCAATCCTCTTCCTCATACCATGCACATGAAACATGCAACCCTGAGGGTCAAAAGTAAGTGTTTTAAGGCTCTTAATATTTTTATAGACAAATAGTAGATTAAGAGGAAAGCATGTAACATATAAGATAGATGTTCAGGCATTTTTTAGACACAAATGTAGTTCCAACGCAATAGACAGAAGACTAAGTCCCATCCGCAACAATCATAAGAGGAACTTTTCCATCTTAAATAAGTTAGTGAAAAGTTTGTAACAACCAGAAATATGGGTAGATGCGCCGGAGTCGATGACACATTTATTTTATTAGTATTAGCAGGAGATGCAAGTAAAGTAGAGGAACCTACTTCTATAGAAGTTGTTTGTGACGACAGACATGCTTGGAAGAGTTTTTCAAACTCTGAGTGAATCCACTCAACATTGGGTTGATTAGAGATTGAGGCATTAGCAGCTAAGTCTTCACAGACATCATAGGAGACCTGATTCTCCCAAGCAAGTTTATCATGATTTTACTAGTAGAGGTCCTTATCATGGTCTTTGCACCCATAGAAGTTGAAGAGGTTTATTGGAAGGAGGTTCTTGAGGTTTACCTCATCCAGGTGGAGGACCTCTTCTAGGAGCACATCCGCCATGGACTTGACCACACCCACGTCCACATCCACATCCTTGAACAGAATTAGGGGAACGAATTCAAGGATCGAGTGATTAGAAGAAATAGCAGGAAGAGAGGCCATAGAAGGAAGGTGTTGAATGCACTTGAGAACATCCCTTAGTGTTGGTAAGGGACCACCAGATAAGAGCTGGTCTACCACATATGCAAAGAAATGAGGCAAACCATCCAGAAATTGGATAAGATGAAGTTTGTCGTGTTTCCATTGAACTTCTTTGATATCAACAATGAGTAGATGATATACTTCAAATTCAGTCCAAAGTACCAAACACTAGTTTTAATAGTCTTCTATAATGTCATCAGTGGAATACTCAATTTTAGCTAAGTTCTTGAAGATCTCAAAGATCTTCCTTGGGTTTTTCTGATGTGAGTACACATGGGATAGTTGATTCCACATGGCTTTGGCACTTTGCAGACGAAGAAGAGAGTGGTTAATCTTTGGTTCAACATTGTTCACCATCCATGTCATGATGTTGGAATCATTTTTGGAGCATTGGTTGTAGGACTATTTGGCTTTGTAATTTGCTGAGACATTAGGAGGATCCTTAATAGAAGAAGAGATATGAGAGTAACATACTTGAGATTTGACGTAGAGTTCGAACGATGCCACCCAAAGATGGAATTTAATCCATAAATTTTCACGATTGATGCCACCCAAAGATGGTATTTTAATCCATCAAGTTTCACAATTGTAACACACAAGTTTTGTGAAGGATACTTAGTCTCCATGAAAGCCAGATAGATGGCAGTCACAAATATGTAGTAGAAGTGGTACAAAAGGGTAGATCTGGATGACGAGATCTAAGAAACTCGCAATGGAGCAACAACAATAATAGAAAATAGTAGTAAAGGATCAGATATAAACTACGCACATAGGGGCAGAGGAAGCAGTATGCAGATCCCACTACAACAAAAATGACCATTAGTGGCATTTATTCTAGTGGCTTTTATAAAAAAAGGCCACTATTTATTTAATTTACAGGCATTTTTATATAAAATTTTTCTAATCCCCCTATTATTTAGTTTCTCAAAAATAGTTATTTTTAAAGGCATTTATATATATGTTTTGTGGCAATTAAAAAATGTCTATTGGTAGCGGGCAGTCTGCTTGCACTGCAATTGGCTTCGCGCTAATCTAATTTGGTATTACCTCCCACCCACCTACCTCGCGATCTCAGTCCCTAATTCTGCGCATGGATGAACAGAGGAGACCCTAATTCTGCACCCACTTGGGACGATCGACCCTAAACGTTCTAGTGTTGGCAATTGTGCAGACTGATGATTGTGTAGAGGAAGGTGTGCCTCTTGGAGAGGAGCGCCAATAGTAGTTCTAGGGCGTGATACCCTCCCCCTCAGTTCTCTGACAAGTGCTTCCATCTCCGGTGGTGATTTCCTTCTCCGGCAGTGACTCTTTTCCCCGATGTCGCTCTAGGTGTGGTCGGCAGTCTACATTCCCATCTCCTCCTCTCTTGTATCAACTGCTGCCGTGGGCGCCAACTGTTGTTGTTGGCATGGAAGCAGCAAGGTCAAGTTCTCCACCAACCTAGCGGCAGTGGCGGCTCTTCATAGCAAGCTAGTGGCACCGAAGATGGAACATGTCAACTTAGGTATTTCTCCAGAATTTGTGTATGCCAGAAAAATAGTCCTCCCAAATTTTGTGTATACCATGCTTCCTTGATGGTTCACTCTCTTTTCGCCCAATATTCATGCCCCAATCTCACCCAATTGGTCTCACCCTCAGACCCCTTCTGTCAGTCTCCATCGATACTTGTGTTTATTGCTCCCTTCCACCACGACAATGCCCCCTATCTCCATTGCTCCCTTATGCCTTGATGGTGCCCCCATCCTTTCCCTTCTGCCATCATGGTGTCCCTTCCCCTCAACACACACACTCACCTTGTTGGATCACAACCTTCCAATCACTACTGACATGGTGCGGTCCACACATAGAACAACTGATCTGATTTCTTATCATCCTATATTCCTTCCCCGCTCCCCTCATCTCACCCCCTATTAGCACTAGAAACACAAACTATTAGAGTGGTGGTTTTGGAAAGACAAATCCCTGCCAGGAAATAGAAAAGGCATCAAATGTTTTCTAGATAAAGCATATTATTTGTTATCAGGAATCAATTTTTTTCTACTATAAATTAAATTGCCATAGATTCAATTTTGGGTCGATGCTTATGCTTGCAGTAGTCTGAATTACCAGGTAGTCTATCAAACTTACAGTTCCTTATTGCTAGCATATTCAAGTCCTAAAGATCAAATCGCTTGTGTGGATTTAATTTACTGATATTTCAAATGGTAACATGTGCTACTAAAGATTTTATAAGAAACAGTCAACTTGTTTTACTTTGACAACATGAAATCCAGTTTCCCTTTTACACAGGTGCATTATACCTCTACTTTCATCCTGAAAGTCATCAATTTCTGTTGTTATTGTATGAGAGCCCATTCCTTAACATACGCCGTCCTGTTTGTACTCACCTCTCTCAAAAATTTGTATACACATATGGGAATCGGTCTAACAGACCACTTGCAATTGTTTTGATGAAATGGTTGCAGGTCCTAAATAAATTGCTTTCATGAGTTGATTTGTTTCTCAAATACACGTTATTGTTACACTACGGGCATGTTTGCTTTGTCGAATGCAGATGGATTTATGAGAATGCAGTATTTAGATTATCCCAGTAGCTAGAATTTCTGATTCAAAGAGTCTCTGTAATACCAAACTTTGTGTTTGGTTTATCTGTACAGTTGAAAGGTATGCCAGCAGTTGGATCTCTTTTATGTACTACACAGTAGTGCCACAGCGTGAGGCACGAGCTGGATATCGACGCCCGGCCAATTTGAGAAGGAGAAGCCCGTCCAACATTTATTGCTTGCCAAAAAAAGTAGGATTCTTTTTATTTTCCCGCTCCTTTAAACCAAGCATATTATTTGTGTTGCTGGAGCATGAAATGCAATACAATACAGCCACATCCTAAGAAACAAATGTCCCCTAAATGGATACTAGTTATGGAAAACAATTGTAAGATTGTTGTTTGTGTGTTTTAATCGTATCAAATGCAAATTTATTAATTAAGGATTACTAATTAGATAACTATGATCTATATTTGAATTTTGTGGTCATAATTCATGCCTAAGCATGCTTTTTAACCAGAGTGACTTACTTACCTAAAACCCACGTTATGCTAATTTATGTATGGAAGGTTTTATGATGATTTATCTTTTTATACATATGTTTCTTCGTTGATATATAAGTTAAATTATTTTTCAGATATATTTTCTTTGGCATCTATTTTAGTTTCTATTTTTATCAATGTCTCTTGTAATTTGCTTGCAAAACATGTTTCTTAAAGCAATACTTGTCTTTCCATTATAGTGAGAAGGCATTAGTTCAAGACGATGTTATGGTATGGAAATAGGCTTACATATTAGCTTCACCGTAAGTACCACTATGTGCATAATCAAGGTGAATTCCTTCAAACAATATTGTGTCAGATTTCATTTTATGTTCAGAATAGCTTCCTGGATAGATGGACATAAGCTTAACTTCCAGGTTATAGTGATCAAAATCATATGATCAATGGTGGACCTAGATGTGGCTTTCCATTGGCTGGAGCACCATCTATGCGAGGACCACTTCGTGTTGTAGCGAAAATGAAGTTAATTACTATTATTAGTATTTATGATTTGGTCAGTATAAGGAATTTATCTAGGAACATTGGTTAGAATTCGAACTCAGAGTAATTACAAGGTATTGATAGTGAATCATTAAAATAAGAATGTCATTCGTCTTATTTCACTCGACTAGAACCAATGGAATCAGTGCATAGTCTATCCATAAATTCTTAACATGAAATGGATTCAGTTTTATAGAAGTTTGATTTTGGAAGCATCTACATTTGTTTTTTGTTGCAATTTTTTCTTCCTTTTTGGTCCATTACAATAATGCATTCCATTTTTCCATATAAAAATGCCACACTTAGTCTTTCTACCAGAACTTTTTATGTGAGTTGTAGTTTTATCCATCTATGCATTGAATCTGTTTGCTTGGTTCTGTATTACAAAATTAACATATCTTCTTAAAGTTCGAAGGAAACATCCTACATTTCTTCAGGAGAGGTACTAATATTACTGATATACTTCCAGGGACACCTTACAACCAGAAGATTGTTAACTTTTGCAAGTGCAGGGTCATCAATTCATGGGTTCAGGATTGGTCCAACGTGGCTGCATCTTTCCAGTTTAGTTTGGGCTTGCTGAGATGAGAAACAAGAAGGACCTTGTTCCCAATAGCTTCACTCTCAATACACCACGTCTTGGGTATACTTGTCGACCTACAAAATTAGGTAAGCCTAATAAATTTGTGATGTCAGATGGAAGGAGGATGACTCAAGTAATGTGTTATTGTTTCAAAATGCATTTATAGACACATACATGTTGTTTACTTCAAACACTGCCACATTGATGATTTGATGTAATATTTAGTTATTTGTTTGAAGTTTCAAGATGACTCCTAAGGAAAATGATGTGAAAAGTATAAGAAGAAAATGAAATAAAGCATGGAACTCAGAAAAATTTGCATAGGAATAAGATTAGAGAACAAAGGAAAACCTCATACATTACATAGATCAGTAGATGCAATAAGAAACTACTTGATAAATATTCCAGATGTTAGGATATTCATTGGGGCATTAGGTTAGGAATTTAAAGAATTGGAAGTGTACTTGTCTCGGTCATTGGGATTCAGTCAATTTTAAGGTTCATTTTCCTATAATTGCTCATTGTCAAAAGCTAAAGCATCCCTTTGCATTTTGTATATTTGGTTTATCTTGAAAAAAATTACAAGTGCCAAAATCAAATGTCTAAAAAGATATGATACATGACCTAAATTTTGTTTCCTTTGCTCCTACACTATTAACCTCTTGTAGATGGTTTGGTGGAACTCCCTAGATAACTTGTATATATTAGATTCAACTAACTTTGAATGTCACAAATTCACAATATTGTATCTGGTGTAGTTGCACTTCTAAGCTCCTAATACCTAGCATGCGTACTCTTTAGCCGCTATCTTCAACATCTCAGCTCCTTAAAAGATAGTACTTCATCAACGCCACTAGAAACAATGGCTACATAAGACCCACTTACACTCACCAAGTGCAGGAAGGCTTACCTACACCATCACTGAATGAGTAGCTGATATTGAAGCATCAATATGAATTATTCTTTATTCCTAGGTAAAAGATTTGTCTATGGGTCTGATAGTCGCTAGGATATGTCCAATTTTTGCCTCAGCTTAGGAGGGAAACAGTATGCATATGTAGACATCCACAAAATCTATGTTACTTGATGGTGAGCTTTCTTAATACGTTTCCATGTACTGAGAAGACTGCCCCTAGTAAATTTAGGCCCTATTTGGATTCAGGGGTTCAAAATCACAGTATTTTATATGTAATATAACATAGAAATCAATGATCACTGATAATCTGGCACATTTCAACCATAAATATATTGTACTTGAAAATTTCTATAGATTGGTAGTATTTGGGACTTCCATGTGGGTGACTGGTCCCCTCTTTTTCTACACATTACAAGCATCCAAGATAGATGATGCACTCTCTGTCCTACCCAGCTTTGATGATATGAATACCCATTATATCAATTTGTTTACTGAACTTATTACTATTTTTCCTCAATTGAACCTATTATTTGTAGGTTTCGGGATCCCATTGGTTCTCTAAACCAATGGAATTTTAATAATGATGGAAGGAATCTGACTAAGAATCTACAGTCTTCTTATTGGTTGTTTAGTTCTCAATGTAGGGATATGTTCTTTTGGATCTCTTTACTATTAAATCAATAATTTGTCTTTGTGATACAGAGCAAAAGTAGTAACATGGTTTCTTTTGGTCTTCTCTTCAGAAGCTACTGGTTAGCATTACTGGTTCCATTTTTTGGGGGTTGAAAATTATTTTTCTTTTGGTTAGTTTCTAATGTTGTGTTGAAAGTCAAGATTTGTGCATCACAGTCCTTTTTTTTAGAGTTTGGTTTCTATTTCAGTATGAACTCTTCTAGCTTAGATTGCATTTTGACAAGTAGAGTCTGAGGTGAATGTATATATTCTTGTATATATTCTACCATGAATCAATTGAAACACTATCAACTGAAGCTAGCAGGGGTTTGTTTCTATCGTATCCAATTAAGAGGAAGATCTAAAGACAACATAATCCATTGGTGAAGTATGTTTCTGATGAAGGTAAAAATCTATCTACTATTTTCGATGAAGGTAAAAATCTCTCTCCTCAAGCTCTTGCTTCATCCACTAGTGAAGTTCATTTCTGCATAAAAGCTCAAAACGAGCAACTATCAGACAAATTGGTCACACTAGAAACTGAAAAGGGCCCTAAGAAGGTGTCATCTTCTCCTAGCTTCTTGTCCAAAAATTTTAATGCCAATATAGATTCTCAAACTACCAGAACATCTGCCAAATAGGATGTTAGTATACCTGCAGTTCCTACAAAACTGACAAGGTTGGGCGCTCATATAAATTTGGAAATTTTTGGTCCCTTTGGTTTACAATCTTTGATTTTATTAATTCTACTATAACTTATAAGATTAGCAGGAAAAATGGATTGTCATTTCAAATTTATACGATTTCTTCATTCAAGAAATTGAAGTGAACCACAACTAATAGTCAACAAGGCCAAAAGATCAACTGATATTTTATAATGCGAATAACATCTAATGATGGGAAAAGAGCCCTAGAAAATTTCAGACCACATGACTATGAGCCAGTAAACATTTAATGGTAGTTACTTATAGTATAGGTAAACCTTTTCATTGGTTCTTGATCCTAGTAAGAACTACTTTCAAAATGAGAACATCTAACTTGGATTTTCTAGCACATCCTCTAGAAGAGTATCAAAATCAGAACCCTATATACCATGTGCTACCTACAGGCAGTGTATTAGGTAGATATTTCTTAAATGGCCTTTCACTAATATGCTCTATTTTTCATCACGTTTTCCCAAACCTTTTTTTATTTTATATGACAACACCATCCTGATTATTCCATGATTCATCAGTTCAGTCAATCTCAGGACATGAAACTTGAAGAAAATTGTTTAGTGTAATTAGTTATTTTTGTAAGGTTAGTTTGAGACTCTGTTTTATCCTAGATATGTTCACATGCATCTTGAAGATGGTGAGGCTCAAATTATATGTCCAGATCATTGAATAAAGCATCTCTTAAGAGTTTAGACACTTTGTAAACATATCGAGTGTGTAATAGCTCCATATTGGTTTTTCATAGCACATATCAACCACATTTTACTTCTTTCTACATGAACTAACAAGGTCCAGGATCTTTTTATGTCTTCTTTGTGGCCTTTTTGGATCCCCCTTAGTACTTCCAGGATTTCCCCCTCCAATGATTTTTTGCCAAGATGCTTGACAACTCCTTATAACCACCTACTTCTACAATCTCTAGTAGCATAAGTAGTGATTTGCATTTCTTGGTTCATTTTAACTGCAGTGTCATCATTGATAACAGACTAGCCTAGAATTGGTAGTTTCCAACTTGTTGTACCTCTTTTCTTCCTCAGCCATGTCCCAAATGTTTTTTGAATGCTCGCTTGATGATTAAGTTTGTGCTCTATATTTTGATTTATAAGTCTTGTGTCTTGGTAGTCGGGTTCTTCAGGATCTGAATGTTCCTTACCTTTCATAATAATCATCATATCGTTGCATATATGATGCAAAAAAAAATATTAAAAAAAAAGCATATATGATGCACCATTTCTCATTTCCTTGTGTAGTGTTCAAGTTGTTTGCAATCCATCTTTTTGTATCATTCTCACTGAAGCAATGTACCTCACTGGTGGTTGTAGATCCCACC
Source organism: Alisma plantago-aquatica (assembly GCA_963693085.1). NCBI lineage: Eukaryota > Viridiplantae > Streptophyta > Magnoliopsida > Alismatales > Alismataceae > Alisma > Alisma plantago-aquatica. The sequence continues at coordinate 315,396,030 of OY856411.1, forward strand.
ATAATTCTCAGTTAGCATGACAATCTCGCATGGTGTAGTGACTTGATTCCTTGTGGCCATTGCATATCAGACACCTTCCATCTGTCATCATCTATCTAATAATGTGTAGCTTGTCCATTCATCAATCTCTTAGGTTGCAAATACCTGGGAAGCATCTTGATCTTTTGTGGCAAGTTAAGATGCCAAATTCTTTCCCTATTTCCATATTTAGTGACATCTCTTCTCTCTTGTGGGCACTAATATGCTAACTTGATTGTAAATTTTCCAAAGATGTTGGGATTCCAGTACAATCCATCATGACTAAAAAACACATTAATCTTTATAGTTAGTGGAAATTCATAACAATGATACATATATTACCTATTGTTAACCTCGAGATTGTCCTCAAGAATTGAAACTATCATCCTTTTATTAATCTCTATCCCTACCTTCTGATGTTTCCATTTGTGATTGCTTACTAGGAAGAGGATTGTGCCTCTAGGAAGTCTAATGAAGGCCATTATATTGTTCAAGAGAGGCAAAGAAATCCATGATGTGAGTTTTGGTATGCTTTTATTCAAGTTCATTCTGTATCCTGGTTTTTTTATCAGTTTGAAATCCCTAACCAAAAGTTCATGTAGTAAGTAGATTACTTTATTGAGCTTATTATATACAACATTATATTATATCTCAAAAATTAACCAACCTAGGGAGCTAAATACTAGAAGACAAGGTCACAACTCAGCAATATGATTTGCATCACTGGGCAAAGCAAAGAAGGTGATATATGTTGGTTGTTGTGAACATATAATGAGAAACTTTCTAGTTACTTATGAGCATTCTTTTCTTTTTCTATATGTGCAGGTGCTTGTACCTACTAAGAAAGATCTGATTGGACATCTTAAGTTTGTGATCTTTCTTGTGAAATGGGTTATTATACCTTGGGTCATGAGTTTTCAAACCTTGTTTTGAGGTAGGTTTTTTCTCTTTCATTAATAGCCTATAATGTAATTAATTTCTTAATATGAAACTTATTGTTGAGGCTCTTTGTGTTACATACAAAAAGTAGTAATAGGATGGTTGTCTCAACTTTCTCATCCACACTAACAACGACAGAGACATTCTACTATCCTAAATAAAGCCTGCTAGTATTACATATTTTGTTTTTTCTTATTCTATTACTATAGATCATGTAATTGTGGTCTTGCTGCCTTGTTTTTTATCATATGTCTGTTAATTACATGAATTAGCTGTATAAACGAAGTTACCATCTTGATTGCACTCACTGATGAAAAATATTGTGCATGCATTTATTGCTACACTCACTGATTACAAATGTTGTTTTTGGATGCTGCATCCTTTAAATCAAGATGATGTTTGGATTATGTTGTGGTCTTGGTGGTTTCTTTCAAATCCTAGTATCATATAATGGTTTCCCAGGTCTAGAACAACTTCTCTCTTTGATATTGGTATTGTTCATACATGTTTTTATTTTTTAAATGGGTTTTGTTTAGGTGTATGCTTATCCAAGAATTAAGTTCCAGGTGATATGTTTGTAGGATGATAATAGATATATCTTCCATCCAATATGATAGCCAATTGTGACTAAAAAAAATTGCAAAAGTGTCCTTTTTTTACTATTTTATCTCTAGGACTAATCTTTTTTCGTTCGTCCAATTACAGGTCACCAGAATTGCACCGGCTGCAAGTATGGTTGAATACAAGTTCCTTCAATCAGAACCCATGAAAGTTTCTATCTATATTGTTTCCACAATATCTGGTCTTGAAGCTGTTGTTCATGGTAGTGTTCAGGTACAATTACTTATTAAGATTACTCATTTTATTGCATACATGTTGAATCCAGACAATAAACACCAACTTTCCCTATTACTTATTTTATTGCATACATGCTAAAATTTAGGTGCACCTAACATGAGTTTGAATCATTTTCAAGCGATGCAGGTTTTTAACAACTGAAACAACACATGATCTTTGAGAAACTTCAATTCCAATTCTATCATGGTTATTGATTACTTCAGAATACATAATACTCTGGATATAACAATGCATCACCTATTAGCCAATGGTTCTGGGAGGTGTTTTAGGGATTCTACCATAGCATAAAGCTATTTCCTGAAGGAGCTCTGAAGTTGGGATGCTGAAAAGTAGATAGTCATATTTGGGAAGAGATAGATCCAATGATGTAGGAGTTATAGTATTGAATAGAAAAATGTTATATGAAACTATATCATTGGTGTTGTTTTGAATCTAAGGGGTAAGGTAAAATGTCCTCCCCATGTAATTGTCATTTGATTATAAATAAAAAATATTCATACTTTTGGAAAACTGAGTTCGGCTGTAATTGGCATTCAATTAGAAAACTTGATAATGAACTGAAAATTTAATGACAAAACCATGAAAATATAGTAGTACAGAACTAGTATGTCAATAGTGGATTTTTTTATATGCCATAACACTCAATAAGAGCCATTTCATACAACAACATTATACAAAATAGTGGCATTTATATAAAAGCCAATTGATGGATAGTGGCTTTTTTATAAATGCCAAATGATGTTTTAGTGGCCTTTATTTGGCATTTATTAGAAGCCACTAAAGACAAACATTTCGTGGCATTTACAACTTATGCCACTATCTTTCTAGTGGCATTGGTACTAGAGGCATTTTTTTAAGTGTCAACAAATGCCACTAAACATGTTTAGTGGTATTTTTTTTGGCATTTCTAAAAAGCCACTAATGGATATTTTTTCTATAGTGTCCTAATAGATAAAAGGAACCCTAATACGGGTAGCATGTAGCAACATCAGGTCTAGATCAATCTCGATCAATATATCTAAGAAACCTAGATAGGAGAAGTAGATAGTAGCAGTAGGTTTAGATCAACATATCCAAGAAACCCACATAGGGGTAGTAGATATAAGCAGCATATCTGGATCAACAAATCTGAGAAACCCACATAGGGATAGTAGAGATAAGAAAAGACCTACATCACCACAATGTGAGATTCACTGCACCATGTGGCGTAGGAAGGAAAAGAGGTGACACCTTTTAGGTTTTTGACGTGCTATAATGGGACTAACTTGAATAGTAAATGATGGAATGTAGGTCGAATGGGTGGAGGTCGGTGGGTTATAGGTCGATGGCGTGGAGTTTGATGGGGGTAGAGTTAAATGGGTTATAGGTTAATGTTTGTGATGGAAGGAGAAGGGTTGATGGCAGATGGATTGGTTGAGGTCAATGGGTTGAATATGAAAGGTTGGTTGATGAGTGGAGTTCAATGGGTGGAATAGGAAGGGTTGATTGATGGGGGAATATGAAGGGTTGGTTAATAGGTGGAGGTTGATCGGTGGAAGATGAAAGATTGGTCGATGGGAGGAGTTCGATGAGTGGAAGAGGAAGGCTTGGTCGATGGATGGAGGTTGATGGGTGGAGGACAATGGGTTTAGGTTGATGGGTGGAGGGAGGTGGTGCTAAAGGTGGTGAAGAGAGTGGGTGACTAGGTGGTGGGAATGTTGGAGATGGTGGAAGTGGTGGAGGTAGTGGGGAGTTGATAGTATGGGAGGGGGTTGATGGGTAGGCTCAGGGAGGATCGAACACATCTGATACAATATAGAATGGAAAGATCTTTAATTGATATATTAGAAAGAAGTTACGATACATTCACTTTTATAGGACAAGAGAGAAAGAGAGAGACAAACTAGGAAATATGGGATAAATAAAATCTAAAGACAAGACATGTCTTAAGTAAATAAAAAAACATATCGTACAAGACAACAAACCACACAACACAAGATAATGCATAAAACATATATACCAGTATAACATACTTGAATGAGGCTTGGTTCATTTGAGACTATATTTTGATCATATATGTAAACCCTAGATTAGGGTTTTCCATCACCAACATGTTTTCATCCCGTTGTACCTCCATCTTGTATGTAATGTTTTCTCAAACTCCCCTATAGGTGTATGATATCCTTGTTGCAAATTGGGGGATGGGGATCCCTTCATGCATGTATACTAAGGATTGACCCTATTCCTACTACATCAACCTGGACTCCCTTATTCAACAATCCCCCGAATGTGGTTGTATATATTCATTCCCATTTTGCACCTCCAGGATCCTCTATGTTCTCATAGATCCATTCATGTCCATTGCCCCTACCCCCACTGGAGCCTCTACCCCTCATGCTTCCACCAACTCTAGTCTCCCTCATCCTCCTCTTCCCTCCAATTTTATTAATGCTTCTTTTTCTTGAATCTGGGTTTATTCTATACATTGATTCATACTAATTGTTGTATTAATCTTGGTTATTGATGATATTGATTAATTTTAGATAGTGAAAGACTTCAATACACAATTCATTATAGTGAATTAATGACCTTTAGTTAGTCAGTGCCAATATGAAGGTAAACCAATAAAGGAATCTAGTTTAGACAATACATGAATTATGTTTAAATACAACAAGAATCAAAGGTAATTTGTGAATTAATTCTTTCAAATTCGAACATCAATCTAGGTTAAACACAACATGGATTAATCCCAACCATTACACAAATTCATTCTATTCAAAATATGAATCTAGGTTATTCAATAGACAAATTCAGAATTGTTAATAAATGACTTAAGACTAGTCAGTTATGACTAAGGTTAAATTCATCATGACTAAAGGATAATCATACATGAAATAAGTGTATTCAATTTTGAGTGTACATGAATTATTCACATAGGGTGATGGATTCATGTGGAGGTAATTATGTGAGTCATGCCATTTCCTTAGAGCTTCAAACAACTTGTCATGGATGTACCATGTATTTTGTAGCTAAGGTGGATAGATAAGTATTGCGGAAACAAAAAGTGGTTGTTCTCCCATTGTGAGTCCTAACCAGTGCACTGATGTCCTAGTTAGGGATAGAAAGGAGTAAGTTTTTCTCAACTCAAACCAAATGTGTCCCAAACTAATTCCATAAAATGTGATCTATACCCGAACCCGAACTACAACTCAAGCCAAAACCCAAATCCATCCGAACTCAAATTCACCCAATACCGAATTCAAGACCTGAACTCACACATATAACTTAAACTATACCAAAACAATAGTAACACAGTAATTTCATGACCAAATAAACCATATCTACACAACATTTACACATCAATTCTATGACCAGAAGAGTCCATATAGCCAAGGATCAATTTGGATATGTTGTTCAAAACGTTTGCACGATCAAAAGTATTTTTACAACAATTTACACATAAGTTTGGATATGGACATCATTTACACATCATTTTTATGATCAAATAAACCAGATCAGTACAAAGTTTTACATGTGCCATTGATAATACTAATATTTTTACTCATTAGAGATCTAAAAAATTATACAAAAATCTTTTTAACAAAAATTAGCATGGGAAGAACAATTTTCAAAATTCTTCCTCCATGTGTTGTCAACAACATTACAAAATTCAGAATTCCAATATGTTTGTTGTAACAATATTTGGCCAAAATTACAAAGGATCCATTACAAAAACAAAGATATTTGCTTCTAGTCAAGCCCTATTCTTGCATCCACCAGTATCTCATCTCCAATGTTTAGAATTCACATTTGCACTGGTATCAAGTGTGGTTGGTTTTGATCCACCAGTCTCATAATTCAAATAAAAGTTTTACACCAGGAAATAAGAATCTATAAAAAAAGCTTCATTCTATAATAACTTCAAATATAAATATGTGTACTATTATCTATAAAACAAAATAACCCTATGAGACATAGTAACCTTCCCATTTTATACTCAAGAAGGATGTTGGCTTTTAGCAGCATAAAGTTGTTGGATTCTGTAGAAATTCACAAGATGTGGTCATATTAAGGTAACTATACTATAATATAATGTCTTCAAGTAAAACAATTGAAACAAGCTAATTGAAAGTTTTTCATATAATGAATCCTCATAGTATGAGAAAAGAGATAAAACTAATCCTAAATTGGGCATGCACTAGGAACCCTGCTTGGATGTAGAAAACCAACAAAATAGAAAATCATGTACATGACACAAAATAGAAAACAACTCCCTTTCAAAAAATCACAAGGTGAGTTTTACTGATATCTGACTATAGTTTGTGACCATCACGTAAAATTCATAATTTTTATTAAATGCACCTGACACATTTGACAATATGACTATTGGACTTCTATTCAAAGGGATTACTGTTAGTAAATCTGAGAACGCATATCAGTAGATAATAATTAAGGCTTGTTATGTACTCTACCACCAACCATATCTTGATGCAACAACCAAGTAATAAGTTCCTAAAGCAAAGAACCATATAATTTTTTTGTCCCAACTACTAAGATAACAATTGATTAAATTAATTTCAAACTACCAAATTGAAAAAAGTAATCACACAGAAAACCAACCGAAAATTGACTGAATTAGATCACCAAGGTTATCATGACCATCACCACCACCACAACCAATTTTTTTAATAAGTGCTCAAGTATTAATAAATTGTTTGAGGTATAAGATGAAAGAATTTGGCCTCATCCACCTATGAAAATGAATCAAATCAAGCATCATTAGTATATAGTTCTTCACATGGGAGAAGAAAAATAAACTTTGAAATCTATTGGGACATAAAAACTTGGAACAATATCAACATCTACATGGGTAAATGACTAGCAAATAATATCATCATCAACATTGACATATTCAAGGAAATTTGAAATATCCTTGGACATCCTAGTATCAGTCAAATACAAACACATATATAACTACATATTATTAAATATTTTGAATTATTTCAAACCCTATACAAAATTTATCATTACCCTCGGTATTTCAATACCAATTTTGAAGACACATAAGTACCTATGTGGTCTCAGGATGAAGCCAACTATGATAGTGATTAATCAACTGACTTCCCATCCTAAAAGTTGATTCTGAGGCCACTATAGATGTTAGTATAGCTAAATGGTCTCTTTCGATCTCTCTCAATGTGAGGTAATCCTACCCTTGAGTGTTAAACCATACTAGGGTATTGATATTTCCTTTTCTAGAAATAACATCCTCCCCTAGATATATGTCTAACTGATCTTTGATAGAATTTAGGAACTTTTCTCTTGTCTAACATAAGCATCATATCTATGGATGGACCTCCAATTTACTTGCACTTCTAGGGATTCAAAAGATACCAACTGGTTGAAAGAGTTGTTGTCACTTGTATTTCTTCTTGCTTGATATTGTATTGATAAATCACTCCATGCCTTTTACACTTTGTTAACATGAGATTGAGACTTGCTACCATACAACCTAGTGTAATAAAACCTAAAAAGAACCATTTTGAACCTTGGATCTAGGACAGATGAAACCCCCATCAAGATATGAATTTCATCCTAATACTTCTTAAACTATACATACATACACTATGCCATTTCTTTAATGACATCACTATCTGACTTGTGCCATGCAATCAAGCTTAGTTTAATGTCATATATAATATGAAAACACATTCTTGAAGTAGGGTATTTTCTCCCAGATGACTCCTTAGTATAAGTTAAGAAAATTGTGAGCCTATCACATATTTTAGAAGCAAAATGCAACTCTTATTCTAAAGGGAGTGAATCATAACTCAGTTCTCTCTGGCCCAGTCTACTAAATATGCTTTTATATGACAAGGCAAAAATGAACATTCGTAGAGTTGAATTCCACTGTTTGGCATAGTCAAGAATTAGGCTTGTTGTTGTGGATACTCTTAACTACTTTTCAGTATCTCAAATAATTTCAATCCTTTTGGGAGTAGCTGTCCAGAAAGACAAACTATCACACTTTTTTCAATTTCATTTCTTGATAGCCCAACATTAACTATTACTTTTAGAATACACACACAACAATGCATGCATAATGCCTTAACATCATTGCGCATAGAATCCTTTTGCCCCTTGAGTATGAGATCGTTAATGGAGCATTTATCCACCATTAAGGTTGATATCTTACTATTCACATCTCAATCCATTAATATTTGGATAAATATTTCACCCAATGACTCATTGGTGTGAGGGAATGAGACGTATGAAAAATTTAGGATCAAGATGCACAACTCCCTTATTTTATCAACATAATGTGTAGTACTAGCCATCTATCCTCTCTTCTTGTGATTTAGATTCCACATGTTTGTGTTCATCACCAACCTAAACTTGTCCTTCTCAATAACTTCAACATTGTAGACTTTTCAAAATGATGCATTACTAAGATATCATTCTTAGTTGTGTTTCTTTATAGACATCTAAAAAGTAGGTGAAGATGAGAGTATGTCTTGATCCTTAATGTTCTATCATTGATATAAGATATCCATTCTTGACGATCATCTAGTCCAGATATTTTCTTGAACCCTCTTGAATAAATATGGAATTTGAGGTCATTGCTTCCTGAATGGAGCCCACATGTGTTATCTCTTCTTGTTCTACTAAAGCTTTTTCTGGCACGATGTGTGTTTTGAAGATGATCTATTAGGTGATAGGTAACCTTTTTATTATTTCCAGAAAGAAGTCTGAGGGAATATTTGTATTTATCCTTTGCTACTGCATTCATCTCTATCCTTTTATACTTCACCCATATGTCACTTCTAAAACTTCCTTTCCTAGCATTAGACCTCCTAGAATCAATATGTATTTGAATTTCCTCATCCCCAATCTTACTAGTAATAGGATATGATTCATCCATTAGAGTGTCACTCACCATAGTTATAAACTTTGTTATCTATATAACAAGGTATCAAGTATTCTTATTAGTTAAAATTAAAGTAGTAACGTTTGTTAAAGTAATTGCAATGTGTAATCACATTACATAGAATTAATTATTCAAATGTAAGGTAGGTCCTAAACCATTTTTGATATGTGATCACATTAGTGGATGCATACTTATTTCATAATTCTAACAAAAATCATGCCACGCTTCCCCTCAATTATCTAGATACACTGATGTAGAATTATGAGTTATTCTAAGTTTGATACAATGGATTCCCCTCAAATGTGCATGGCAGAATCGACGGGTCTCCAAAGCATTGTTTATCAAGTACCACAACTTCATGATAAAGATGTTGAACAAGGCAGAAGGCTCCAAGAGCTCATCAATTTGGTTACAATCCAATTACAAATGCCATTACAAGATAATGAAGACTCTAGTCATCAAGACCATTCCATTGGATCTGAAGTGGAGTATATCTCACCATCCTTTCCAAACCATCAACTAGACTCACCAAGATTTTTCTGTGAAGACCAACCCACTTGGGAAAACCCTTCATTCTATCCATATGATCCAGCTAATGAACCAATGGAAGATATGAGTCATAGACATGAATGGTTCTATGATGACGATGACGAAGACTATTATCCTCACAATGATAGCCAAACAACCTCGCAACCAAAAGGTTGGTTTGAGGAACTCGAGTCAGATATTAAACCTGACCAGAGTGACATCTCTCATATTGAGACTTGTCACTTTGCTTTCAACATCACACCAACCATGGTTTGGAACAATATTTTTGATGAGGACGACGACGATAGCTGCTCGACATGGACCAGTGAGTATACTGATGATGACGAGTTGGAGCAGCACAAGACGCCATTTACACCCTTACCATTACAAGGTAGGGTGGACGTCAAGGGGGCAGGATGGACAATTCACTACAACATGGATGGTGAGCATCAAGATACCACTGACTCCACACCAGGTGATAAGATTAGGGTGTTAGAACCACAAACTAATTCTTCAAGGAGTACTTCTTGTTCAGAAGATGATTGGATGATTCAGACTGTACATGAAGATTTGTCTGAGCATCCAACCTCAAGTGTAGAGATGGAGAGAGAAGACATGAGTCCTCTAGAAGACGTCCAACCTCTCTCATCCATCTCATCCTGTGTTGACATCCTAGGGCCTTCCTGTTCAGATTCGTATCTTAGAAGGTACCTTGAGGATGATTTGCCGAAGAATTCATCCCAGTGTAGCTCAAGTCAATTCCAGCACTGAGATGACTTCACTAAGTCGCCAAATTTTATTCCTCTTCTTCAAACTCAGAAGGGCCTGCATCTCCACGTATTCTACTCATATTATGTGGTGGAACCCATCGACAAGACACAGGTGACACTGGTCCCAAAACTTAGGATTTGGGACTCCAGTGTCGGTATCGTGGGGCAGCCACCCCCTTGTCTCTTACCCTTTCTTTTTCCCTTTTTGTTTAAAATAAAATTTTGTTTTTCAAGTTTTGTTTAGATAGTTTCTTTCCTATAACTACTTTAATTTTCCTTACATACATGCATCATTTTAGTACTTTAATAAATTTCCCACCCTAACTTACATGCATTCTGACCCTGTTATTCTAAGTTTAGATCTTGCTCAAGGACGAGCAAAGTTTTAAGCTTGGGGTGGTAGGCTTCACCCTTCTATCTCTCCATCCTTCTAGCATGCATGTTTACTTCCCGCATTTAGTTTTTAAACTTTAAAAAATTCAGCTTTTTAGCTTTGCAATTATGGCCATATGGTGTGAATCTAATAGTTAAATGCTTGACTTTATGCCTAAATGCACAGTTTTCATCTAAAAAATTACTTGACCTTTTTCTTGACTTGCTCTTTGATTCTTTTCCTTAAGTTTAGTAATAAAATCCAAGGTTATGTGACTTTTTCATAGCTTAAAACATTATTCTCTTGATCTATGTTGTGAATGACAAATCCAAGGTATAGAACCGCTGGAAAGAGCTAAAGCATGATCAAAGACTCCTAGTTGTGGTTTTACAAGATTGTCTCTATTCTAAGGATCCTTGAATCATTATTACTATCTTTTCACATAGGTATCAAGAGGATCATGATGAGTTTTGAGCTATAATCATTTGAAATGTTTTCCTTGATGGAATGCGTACCCTCTCACCTTAGATTGAGTCAAAAAGATGAAAAATATAAAAAGTTGCAAAAGAGGCTTGGCCTCCCACAAAATCCCAAAATATCTATATAGTTCTCACCCAAGCCTATAAAATATAATGCGGAGAATAAAATCCTGAGAGTGAATAAATGAGCACTTATTTTCTCTTTTAGGAGAGTTGAGGATGGTGTCCAGCCGGTGTATGACTGTGTTCATGAACGCGGGTATGTCGTGCCTAGTAGTATCACTCCAAAAGCTCATTAGAGAGTCACTAGGAATGCCTAGGGGACCTATGAGATCATCTCAGTAGCAGGGTTGGTTCGAGCACAGTACGAGGAGTTCATCTCACTACTTTGGGCCAACTAGCTCAGACTGTAGTTACTGTTGCTCGTTACATGGACCAACCCGACGCAGATCGGGATCCTCATAAGTCATTAGAGTTTTTTGCTTTATTTCTTAGGACATGAATAAGTGAGAGGTGTGTTGTTCCTGATTGGTATGTATGGATTCATGGTGATGGCTCATTGCTCATCACCCGTGTGATCATCTATGTGACAATTCTTTCATGACTAATCATTATGATTCAAACCCTCATGAGTATCGATAGGTTGTAGTGAATTCGCTTAATCTTGCCTGAAAACTCTTTGATATTGCTTTGGCAGGAATATGGTTGATTGGTGGGGGCTTGTTCTGAAATGACATGAATCGGGAGAATTGATGCTTTAAACTATTTTTCTTAGCCTTAGCATTTATTTCCAAGCTTAATTTGGATGTTATCTTTTTGTTCTTTGAGCATAGTCTTGCTTGAGGACAAGTAAGTTTTAAGCTTGAGGTAGTTGATAACACCCAAATCTATGCATTTTCTCTATGCATTTCATCTATAGTTTCGTGTCACTTTGGTCTTAATATGCACTCTTTTGCTCATGTTTTAGTTCTTTTCTTGTTTACTTAAGGAAGATTACTATCTAGCCAATAAAGTAGCCAATCTAGCAAGTTTTGGGACAAGTTGGCACCGAGCTTGTGGTGACATCTTTCCCCATGTTCTCTCTCTCTCTGGCACCCTTCTAAATTGTATTTTTTCTATATCATGCATATTCATCTTGACCTCTGTCACCATCCTCGACCCAATTTTTGCTTAGTATATTCATTTTAAAGGCCTAATTCTTCTCATATACTACTTGACTCAGTCTAAGCGATTTATCTATTTAGTTGGTTGATTTTTGTGTGTTCAATACAGGACCATAAGCACCAGCCCATCTACTAATGGGGTCGGCCCCTTTAGTTCATCTACGCTGCTGGTTCTCGGCTCCTCTCAACCCTACATCGCAAGCAGCAGATCAACGCCGCGACCAGTTCACACAACTGTGACCCTATCTCTCCTCCCTTCAACCGCGACTCACCCTTTTCTCTACCCTAAAAACTGCGGTCGCGGTTATCCCCTCACACAACCTTGACCCCCTCTCACCTCCTTTCAACTGCAACCTCGCTCACTCTCACCCACGGTTCCTTCTTCCACGTCCACCTCTCATGACTGCGACCTCATCAATGCCACACTGCGACCAAGCAGCGCAAGGCCGTGACCCCTCGACCACCTGCACCTGCTCCTCTCCTCCATGGACCGCGATCGCTACGCCAACATCTCTCGATAGTACCGCGACGACGAACACTCCTTTGTTGTTCAATAAAAGTCTATGGTCGCCTTCCTCTCTCGAACCACGATCGTCATAGCAAGATCACCCTTCATCACGGAATGCAACGCCATCACCTCTTCATGCCGTGACCACCTAGCTCTAATCGCGGTCGGCCTCCTTACATCGTGACCGCAGTGGTCCATCAGGCCGCGACCAACAGCGTAGGGCCTCGACTCCGCGATCATCTGCCACCAGCATTGCAACCGCGGTAACCTACAATAGAACTGTGACCTCCTACATCATGAGCCCACCGTCTCTGCCATAGCTACTGCACACCCAGCCTTCACTACCTTCCTAGACCCTCCAAACCGCGGGTGCATCATTGCATCACGACCATCATAGCCACTTCTTCGACCACCATTGACTCCACCTACTACTGGAGATCACTACACTGCGACTCACTCCCCTCCACTCACAGTGCCTTCCACCTTCACACCACAACACCACGACCGCGGTGTTAAGGAGCCGTGACCTATCCTTCAACCAGTTGCGATCGCTACGCCAGTGTCTATCAACAACACCGTGTCTGCGGCCTCTGTCTCCTCCTCGCCTGTGATCACCACCAACCGCGCGCTGCGACCAGCAACAGACCACGGTCGTGGTGTCCCTAGGCCGCGATCGCAGTCTCATCTCTACCTGCCCGTGGTCTATTCCAAGGTGCTCAGTGGCTATGGCTAAGCATAGAACCGTGACCCAGAGTAAAAGAGCACTGTTCGCGGTCATATGATTCCAGCCACCAACTTAACTCAAAACAACATGTGCAAGACACATGCTACATGCCCAGCCAAGTCTATGAATAGACCAGCACCCCTACTCTCAAAAGGGTCGGTTCAGATGCCGAGAGGCTACTGGATTGGATCCAAAGCCCCGTGGGAGCATCCCAAGGTCCGAGAGGACCAAGGCACTCAGCCTACATGTTCCAACAACCACCAGCCTCCACACTCTCTCTATCCTCCATCTCCATCTCAGATCTACACTCTCCAAAGGCAGAAGCTGAGGGGAGAGAAGATATGTACCACATTCATCCTCACCACCAAGGAGAGAGAAGATCTGCATGATCGCCCTACTCCACTACTAGTTTATGATCTCCAAAGGCGAAAGCTGAGGAGAGAGAAGATCAGTCTCAATCGCCTTTCTCTCACCTCTACCAGGCTGATGTTCGGGGCAAATCTAGAGAGAGAAAGAACTGAGGAGTCTAGAAGGATGAAGACGAGAACCAAGGGATGAGATCTGGCCTACACGAAGACCAAGGAGTAAAAGCCACCTCTCCTGTACAGGCTATATCTCATCCTTCCTCTCTTTCATTCAATTGTGTTCTTTGTTTATCTATACAAATGATGTTCATCCATCTTTGTTCTGTGCTAACAATGCTTGTTTATGGCTAGTTAGCTCCTTCTTGGTTATTAAGCCCGATATGGGCATGTATATGTACTTTTGCCTTAAGCAAGTAGATTCATATCAGATCTAGTATGTTGCATGTTCTATTTTCCCTTTCTAAGTTATGATTGCTAGTTTGGTTGATCTCTTACTCTCTTGAACTGCTATTTCTTCCTGTATCGAGAGATTCGTTGTAGGAATAGCTAAGAGATGATAGTTTGGATTTGAACCCGAGAGGAGGAAGATCCAAAGTACTCTATTCCTAATATCTTCAGACGTCCTAAGACCCGAGAGGGAACTTAACATATTCTGAGGTATTGATATGTCATCCTCGAGAGAGGTTAGATGGCATATTGTTGATGGTTTTAGTCACGCTACGCGAGAGCAAGTGGGATGACCCCACGGGAACAGATACCACGATGCGTACTATGTTTGGTTTTAAGATGCTTGCTTAGGTGTTCGAGGGTTGTCTACGCCCGAGAACGGGTGCATAGACTGCCCAGGGTGTGGTTACATAGCCAGGAACTCTCTTTCTCTGATCAGTAGTACCACGAGCTCTGTTTTGTTTTCTTTTGTTTTCTTTTATTTTCTTTGTTTTGTTTTAAATCGTGACAACCCGCTAGACTAGCTCTAGAACATATTTTCATCGACTATCATTTTGGCTTACCTGACTCAAGTATGAAATTTCAGGCGTCCTAAACGTCACCACGTCCCTGTGTTTGACCTCGTATATCTACTTCGACCCTGTAATAAAGGTTGTGGGCGTCCCTGAAGGTTTTGAGTTATAAATTAAAAGTTCTGACTCACTTCTGAGATGATCAAGGGTCCCTTATTGAACTCCAATTTATTGGCTTGGGTATTGTGAAGATACATGAACTCAACTATTGGTCTAGTTGAACCAGTTGACAAAAGATACCACATATACAAAGCAATTATCTCAAATGTAACCATAGATCTATCTAGGTGACAAAGATTTTACATTGCATGACCCAAATAATATCTAGGTCATTCTAAGTAGTCTAATAAAACCTACCAAAAATAATATGCAACATATACATAGATGGAGTAACGGGAATCCTAAAATTTGTGGTTGGCACTAAATGACCTCAAAAATAAAAAAAGAGAATAAAACAACTAGGCATGTATCTATGTAAACAAGTCAGAGAAATATTAGTGTTCAAACTCATGTATATAATTCAAATAGAGAGAGAGAGAGAGGTTGTTCATTGAATGACCAATTGTGTTACTATATATCTTCTAGTACACATTGTTCACAATATCAATGTTAACATACTTCCAAATATGTAGAAAAAAGTGGTATACATGGGCCACAAATATATTGTTCATTGGATATATATTTTGACATTTGGAGTGACATCGTCTTCCATGTCCACTTATATTACTTGTTATAGATTATGTTTCTTAGGTTAAGCATGATATCTGCCATTTTAAATGCCATTGTCATCGTTTTGGCTTCTGTGTCATTGTGTCAAGCAGCTTTCAGACTATGGCTAGGTGATGATGCATAATAGAGATGGAAGCTAGTTAAGTAAAATATTAGAGAGGACCAGATGAATGTTGGGAATTTCCTTCTTTAGGTTGAGAGAAATGTGTAAGTAGGAACAAAATGATAGAAGTGCATCAAGTGGTATGTGTTGCTCAATGACCACCTTCGTGAGTTGTTCATCCATGGTGAGTGGTTGTTGGAGTGCGCTAGGTTGTGGATGGGGTGAGAAGAAGAGGTGGATTGGAAGGTGTTAGGATGGTTTTGTTGGGGGTAGAGTGGAAACCATTGTGAGAAGGAAGAGATATATCTTTCGGATGGGTATCGGTCCCATTCCGTGTCTATTAAAAATCACAATGTATGGAGACAAATATCCCAGATCCACAACACAGACAGAGAGAACCCATATCCGACAGAGCACAATAGGAACAAGCGGTAGAAGAGGATGAATGGGGTGCCTTTCAGAGAGATTATTTGTTTGGGGAAGCCGGCCTAAACCAAGACACACCTTCCTTCAGCCTGCTTCGAGGAAGATTAGAGGTTAGCATTCAAGATCCAGTAGAATTCAAGGTGTTCGTGTTCCAAAACCATGATGCAAGCTGTCACTACATATGACGTTGGCCTCGATATGTTGCGTCGGCACCATAGAATCGTGATCAAGGTCGTGAAATCACGGATTCACCAAGTGAGTAATTGGGTATGATGGCCGACTGCTCAAATAGATAGAGGGTCAATAAGATACAGACGGAGATTTTAGTGTGGCAACTAGGGTTTTGAGAGGGACAATGAGAACTGAAAAGGTGAAGAGAGTGACTTGTGTGGCAAGGGATTTTGACTTGAGAAACTTCTAAGGGGGTGTGAGCATGGGACTGGTTTGGGTTGAGATTAGTTGCTTGGGTGAAGGAAACCCACCCAAACTGGATGAGAGTGTTTTTTGGTTTAGCCCGGCATGATCCAAAAACCCAACAAGAGTTTAAAATACTCTTTTTTGAGTTGGGTCGGTTAGGTTCAATTTTGGGTTGGGTGGACGTTTTTGCCATACCTAACCCTAGTCGTCGTTTACACTCGGTTGCATGCACGTCATCAGCAGTTGGTTGTATGAGGAAAGCTAGTTGTGTAGGAATTCACTAGCTACCGAGTTACCACCACCCCTTACGAACCCACCATATCGTCTGAGCACCATAGAATGTCTCAAGATGAAGACAACAACTGCACTTGCTATGCCGATTGTGTCTCAGAAAATCTTTTCCATTCGTTAATTTCGTTTACCAAAAACCTACACTTCAAAAATAAATTAATGATGTGTGCATAGGACTAAGATTAACAGCGACACGATTGAGATAGCAGGCTCGGGACATCTGTTTTGAATTGGTAAGCAAAATGGATCGATGAATGGACTCCCAAGATCCCCACCTGCAGTCGCCGCGGCGGTGAGGGTAAAAGAGTGCGGCGATTGGCTGGGAGAGGAGCGTTGTAGTCCACTGCAATAGCGAGGAGATGGTGAGGGGAGAAAAACCAGCGAAACTCCGAGCCTAATTAGTGATGGACCATTGCGGGTCGTTTTGCAAGAGACGGACCTTTTGTTGGGCCGTTGAGAAAGGTCTAGTTTGGGATGTAATTAGGTATGTTTCAGCGCTGAACAAAATAATTTATAGCGGCCAAATCATTACTTCGTAGCACTTAAAAAAAAACAATATTTAAATTATGTGAAAGCTAGGGAACTTATCATGAGATCTTGATCTTAATCATACTGAATAATGTTTGCTACGATACGACTTCAAGGCATGTGACTTATGTTGCCGATTGAGATGAAGGATGCCATCTTGGTAACAACCAATATGCTTGTAACACTCGTCTCTATGGATCGCCGCAGTGCTGAGGTCCTCCGTGGTTATAATTGGTTAGTATCTAGTATATACCCGTTCCTAAAGCAACTTTTAGCAAAGCTAGCCACGCCGCATTATCCAGGTGAAGTTTGACAGCGACCTAATCATCTGCCGACATGACGCCCAATATGGACCCCCACCGGCCACCACATCAGCTAGCCCGACCAATAACCGTGAAAAAATCAATTAGGTTCCGACGATGATGGTTGCTGTCTACCTCACTCTCTCTACGATGGAACTTCCCAACGGATGTCTGTCGTGATCAATTGCGGCCATGGCCGATATCAGGATTAATTGTTCCGTATGGTTGGAATGCCCCGCACGCGAAGAAAGAAGAAAGGGAGTGGAGTGCGGGATTGGGATGGCGACGAGGACGAAAGGAAGCTCAAGTAAAGAACTATAGTCGCGCACCCAGCTCGCCCATGACGGCGATCTCGCAACCGCAAACTCCCCACATCCATCGGCGTTAGGCAGTAGGTAGACTATGCAGTTATTTTCTTTCATGGTTATGCTTTTCCTCTGCATTAAAGAAGGAGAAGTGAACGCAAACAGACAGAAACGTACCCTAGATATGAAGTGAGTAGAGACAAGAACTGGAACCGGATCATACACTCCTGTAATGCACCTACCCAACTACATCACCGAGCGCCTCCTTAACATATTCATCAACCACCGTGCGGCAAATAAAGGGGTTTGACCACCGCCCGTTTTAGTTCTCAGTTCCCACGGGCACCGGGGATCCTCTGATGGATTTGATTGGTTTGGCTTGAGTTAACTTCTATATACCCGTTCCCATACCTGCTTTTTGAGAGTCTACAAAAGTTTGATGGAGCCATTTTCTCTCATGCGCTTTAACTGTTATCAATTAATAACTTAAGTTGAAAATTTTCAAAATTCTCTTTCTACTCCTCTCTCCAGTTCTAATTTTTTTAAATTCATTTTCTCTCTTGCAACTCCACTCTCCAGCAGCATTCCACCTGCACCAGCATTTGCGCACTAGTACAGTACAAACGTTTACAATACGTGGTTAAAAGTCATTTTTTGTATACACTTTTATCAAACACTACATTTTGAATGTATATAAAATGTAGAATGTGGTTGTTAGTTCTGTACTTCTTGTGTGCAATTTTGACGAAAATTAAATTTTAAATATATGCAAAATATAATTTATATTGCATGCTCATATTGTACATCTCGTACTGTAAGTTTAAAATGTATAGTCAAATGATGTTAGTATTGTATGTGTCGTACTGTGCATCTTGTATCATACCTATTAAAGATACAAATATCTGGGCCATGGTAACAAGATTTGAGGGCTATATGTAACATCGGTTGTTAGTATTGTACGTCTTGTACTGTACATATTGTAATATAAATCGTTGATTGTACGTAAAAATTGAGTTAAAATGATAATGATTATGCATGAGCAAATATTGTAATATGTAACGTTGGGTAAAATATTGTATATATGATTAAAATTTGAAAGTTATATTATTGTGTATATATAACGACATTAGACACAACATAGCAAATAAGTCAATAAAAAATTCAACAAATACGTGTACAATAGGTAGGCTTACAGTATGTGAGTTGGGGGAATTCGAAATGAAAGAAAATTTAATTTTAAATATTTTTCGTAATCTGTGCGGGAGTTAAGATATCACAAATGCATTTAGTTGGAGAATGGATATAATAACTGCATTTTGCATGCACTTTACATGACTGTTGCATGGGTATTATGGCTATAGGTGGAATATCTCTGAGATGCGTTAAATGTCATTTTTCTCCTTACTTCGGGTATGTCAGCAGGTGGGCAGGTGACTATGGTTAGAATTTTCCTTTGGTTTGGCGGGATCTGTAATAGAGGAACGACCATGGGCAGGGGCGGAACCAAGAGGGGGGGCAAGGGTCGCCGCACCCCAAAAATAATTTAAAATATAATGTACATATATATATATTTGTAATGTTATATTGATAATATATACTATGTATACCATATACTATTCAGAAACATGGACTTAGCGGAGTGGTTTGTAGCTGCAACCATATCCAAGAGGTTTCAATTTTGAATTCTTGTGTATGTACTATTTATTTTTCGTAGTACATGAAGAATGTAGTTGTTATATATATTATCTTTGACACAATAGAACACATAATTTGATTTGGTGTAGTGGTTAACATGTTTGTAGTTGTATTTGAGGTTATGAGTTCCAAGCTTATATTGAGCTTTTAATATTATTTGCCCCCCCAACCGTCAACTCCTGGTTAACGGGTTGGTTGGATAGGTTTGTGTTGGGTCATTGTGGGTGTTGCTAAAAAAAGATATAATTCTAAATGAGTAGAAGAAAAGCACATCCAAACTTGACCCAACAGGTTGACCCACGGATGCCTGTAGAAAATGTGTTCAATCAACAATGAGTTGTTAGTTGCTTCTGTTAACACAAAAAATAACAATTAAAACATCTCATAACTATATTTTGATGTCAAAGGTAATGTAAATAAACCAACCAACTACTATGTTTGATGTCAAAACAATCCATTAATTGTCGACTTATCTTTATACCAAATTAAATAAAAAAATAGTTAACTATAGTATTTTTGGGAAAAAAATCAACATAATTTGCATACATAAAGTATCCCGGGTTCAAATCCTGAATATTATAATTTGCATACAAAATTCAGGTGGTCGCAGCACGGGGCCCCTCACGAAGGGTTCTGGGTTCGAATCCCCCTAGTGGTGTTGTTCAGAATTATTTCTCCCGTAGCGCAGTCGGCCTCTGCGCGACTTAAAGGGCTATGTTCCTTACGGGATGGGGTTGAGCTCCCCGAGTTGGGCTCGGCAAAAGTCTTATGGGTCTCCTGAGTTACCAAAAAAAGTATCACAAGAATAACATTTAACTTTGTCATTTAACATTAGACATCCTGAATATCATAATTACTTGTTGTTGTCTATTACATATACAAAGAGAATGCAATTGATGCAACTAATGGTAGCAATTTAACTTGTAAAAATTGGTAATTTGATCATCAAAATTGGTAACATCTCTTAATAGGTGTATGTGTATACTATGTATATAAATATATTGACTTCAATTTTATTAGGTCATGCGCGGGTGTCCTGAAACCCGCTATATAAATGGGTGGATATGAATTTGGATGATTTTGAGCAGGTGAAAATTTTTGTCTCCCAAACCCAACTTGAACGAGTTGACTCGTGGGCGCTTGCGGATGTTGATCCAGTTTGACAGGTCTACCTGCATATCCAACGAAGGCCAAACTGAACGAGCATGTTTCCTATTAATCACCCAGTCGACTTGCAGGTATCAACACAAGTTATTACTAACCCCCTAGCAAACCAGGACTACTATTATTCAATGCATGTGTGGTTGAATATATTTTCCAAGCTTGCTCCTACATCTTAGGTTATCTTGAAAATAGTAATGCAAATAGATTTTAATTGATAAACTTAAACAACCCTGACATGGTTTCATATGTTTGAAAGAAATACAATTACAATGAAATAGAAGATACACAGGCAACAAACTGCACCGCCAACCCCCTTGGATGGAAAAACCAATCTTTTGAAATACTATATTCATAGATCTAGGAGTCATAACATTACTATGCATAATTTTTTGAATCCTTTTGAGAAGCTCCACTGCCTCTGGTGCTAAGAATCCAAAAGTATAAAAATCAAAAGGTATAAATACATGTTGATTTTCGATGCAGACTTTCTCATGCTCAGCTACTTTGGTTGTAACAACTTTCATGGAAGCATGTCCCATAATAAATACATGTTGAAACAAACATTACAAATCAAATAAGATTCAACTCCTATTACCGATATGCTCATATCTGAATCTAAAATTGAGGTCATGAACCTTGAAGTAGTTGATCTTCCAAGTGACTTTGGTTGGAGAAAAAAGGCTAATTCAACAAAGAACTTTAGTTATGACTTCTACACCTTTATATTATAAGAAAACCCTAAGACCTATGAAGATGCCATGAATCCATAGTTGCTAGTTTCTATAAGGAATCTATTAATAGTGAAATAAAATATATTATAAATAATCATTCTTATGTTACAATTGATCATTCGCTAGGTTCTAAAATCATTCGATGCAAATGTGTCTTTAGAATGACAATAAGGACAGATAGTAGCATAGATAAGTTTTTGACCAGGTTGGTAGAAAAAGGTTGATGACAACAATGAGTTGATTATTTAGATACCTATGTTCATGTATCAAAATTCGTCTCTATTTGTGTCCATGGTGTCTTGATCGGGATCCATAGCCTTGAAATCCATTAAACAAATGTAAAGAGTGCTTGATCAAAAGTGACCTAGATGAAGAAATGTATATGGATCAACCTAAGGGCTTTGCAATCCAAGTATAAGCGCATAAGGTTTATAGACTTCTAAAATCCCTATATGATCTAAAACAAGTACCTAAATAGTGGAACGACAAGTTTGATAATTATTTTAACTTATGGTTAAAATATAAATAAAATCGATAGTTGCATTTATTCAAAGTATGTTGATTATATATTTTTATTATGTGAATGTATGTTGATGATATCTTAAATTTTTGGATCCAATGATGCTATTATTGTTAATATTAAATCTTTTCTTTCCAAGAGTTTTGATATGAATGATTTAGAAATTATTATTGTTATTCTGAGTTTTAAATTGAGTAGATATACTTTAGGTTATTCCTTAAATTAGGCTCATTGTGCAGAAAAAGTTTTACATAGATTTGATGTGTAGTCTTGTGCACCTATTAGTACTCCACATGTACCCCCTTTTACATCTTAAGAACATAAAGGTAATCATGTGGATAAAAGTAGATATGCTCAAATTACAGGAAGCTTGATGTACTTAGCCAACTATTCTAGACCAAATATTGCTTATACTATTAGTAGGCTAAGTAGGTTTCTTAGTTGTTCTAATTTGATCACTGGAAGGCTTTGTTTATACTTTTTGGTATCTTTAAGGAACCATGATTTATGGTCTTCATCACAATGGTTTTTCATCCCTGTTAGAAGGTTATATGAATACAAATTGGATTGTAGACTTTGATGAAACCCAATCAACTAGGGGTTATGTGTTTTTCCTCAGTGATGTGATAGTTTCTTAGTAATCATACAACAAAGTTGTGAGTACTAGATCCACTATGAAGGTGCACTTCATAACCTTAATTTATCTTGTTGTCAAGATGATTGGCTTAAAACAATATTGCTTAATTTACCTATAGTTTCAAAACTATTTTCTCCTAATTCAATACATTGTGATAGTAGGTTATTCATAGCTAAGGCTAAACAATCTAAGAGGTAATGAGAAAACTCTTTTTGAGATTTGAGGTATGAAGAGGTGAGAGACTTCATTATTGATATTTCTATATCTCTACAGTTTTTAGGTCTATAGGAAATATTGATGATCCTCGGCCTAGTTAGTAAGCCAGTAATCAGTGCACCAAAGGGGTTGAGTTTTCTGCCTAAGAGTTGAATGCCACGATGATAACCGCACTATTCAAAATTGGAGATCCCATGAGAATTAATTCAAACGAACAAATCAGTTGTGCATGTGTTTTCTAGAAGTACAGCTATTAGAGTTTCACTATTGACACTTCCCTATGGCGTCTTATACTTTGGTTTTATCTTAGTAAAGGAAGATTTTACTCTATATGAGGTGGAGGCCATATGTTAGGCAAGGTATAGTATTGTATAATATACCCTTGGGAGATCCCTATTATGCGAGTGTAACCCTAGGTCAAGATTTTATGTTATTTGGGCATATTCACTAGAGTCTCGTGAAGGCTGTAATGTGCACACCGATATGATCATGTAGGTGTGCCTTTGCCATGTTTGCATAGTTTATTGAAATCCAAAATAGAGAGTCTGGTTCAAGACATAGTCCATCATGAATCTTTAGATGTTGATGAACTATTGCTAGACAATGTTCAATGCCAGAAGCTACCTATATTGAAAGAAAACATTTTTTACTCTTTTATTTATTTTTCTTTATAAATTTTTGAGGTTCATAAAATATGTGGGGGAATGTTATATTCCAATCATATGTTTTCTTATATTTCAAAACCTCTCAGCACCATTTGACCCACAATTCTCACTTCTAAAGTGAGAGGGATCGACTTAAGTGGGAGTAAAGGCCAAAGGTTTGTGGGTCTTCTTGGGTGCATTTTTAAGTAGGCATCCACATAGAGGGCTAAAATATTATTCAACACTAACCTCTTTCTAGAATTAGGAGGTAGAACCAAGAGTTGGGGTGATTGATTCAGGGAGACAAGTGGCTGATCAAACTTGTGCTTAGGAACGACAAAGTCTTTGTTCATGAAAATGATCTTTGTGACATGCATTCACCCACAGACTTTTGAAAAGTCAGTAATATCTATTCTTTATTTTAAATCAGATTAACTTTTATTTTCCCTAATAAAAGATTGATAAACAATAACTAAAAATTCGAAATATATCCAACACTGGTGAAAAATAAAACACATTTCTAGTTACTTGTTGTATTTTTTGTCTAATTCTATCAATTTCCATAATATCAACCCTAAAATCATGATGACCATGGAAGACTTAGCTAGCCTTAGGCCATAAAAATGGGGACTCTCCCCTCTAAAACAACAAAACCACTTCTGCCTCTTCCGATTGGCAAGTCAGAGATTTACCTATTGCCAATTCTTCTACGAACCTAGCCGCCACTTCCCAAGGTAATTTTGGAGCATCCATGCTTAGTTCCAGTTCTAACTGGATTATGGATTCGGGTGCAACACAACATATGACCGGTATGCCCCACCTTCTAACCACATATGATTCATTTATACCTCACTCCTCTGTCACCATGGCATATGGGTCAGTTAAATGAGTAACGAAGTGTGGAACTGTTCCTATATCTTCTAAAATAAAGTTGATTGTTGTCCACTTTGTTCCAAACTTTCCATACAATTTGGTGTATGTAGCAAAAATTGTTGATTCTCTCAAATGTTTTGTAACTTTTGGTCCATCTGGTTTTATTTTATAGGATCGGAGGAATTTGACGATGATTTGGCAGGGAGTACGCTCAAGTGATCTCTACTACTTCTCCGCCCCACCCTCCAGCCTGTCACAAGCTCTTCTTGCCTCCACGCCACTTCAACTACATTTACGTCATGTCCATTTACCTTTAGATAAGCTTAAACTACTAGATAGTTCTTTATCTTCCTGTCATTCCATTCAATGTAATGTTTGTCAGATAGGAAAAATCCATCATCTGTCCTTTCCAGCCTGTATCAATAAACAATCATCTTGTATGTTTGACTTAGTTCATACTGATGTGTGTGGTCCATTCAGAACTGCTAGTTACAATGGCTATAGCTATTTTCTTACATTTGTAGATGATATTTCTAGAATGACATGCCTTTACTTCAAACTCGTGATGAAGTCTTTACATTAATTCGTGAGTTTCACAAGTTGGTTTTAGTTCAATTTTCAACTTATATTAAGATTCTTCGAACTGACAACACCCTTGAATATACACAAAAGGTTGTTTCCTCCTTTTGTCATGACGTAGGGATGATACATCAACCCTCATGCACATACTCTCCACAACAAAATGGCATTTCCGAGCGTAAAAATCATCATTTACTTGATATCACACGCTCTCTTCTCATTCATGCCAATTCTCCTAAGTCTTTCTGGTCTGATGATGTCCTTACTGCTTGCTTTCTTATTAATCACCAACCTTCCTCGGTTCTTAGGAAGCACACTCCATTTTCCATTATTTACCCTCAAGCTACATCGTTCCCTCTACCACCTCAGGTGTTTGGTTGTGTCGCCTTTGTTCATAATTTTGCTCCCAAGGATGACAAGCTTTCTCCCTGAGCTGTTCGAACTGTCTTTCTCAGTTATCCTTTTTCTCAAAAAGGATACATGTGTCTAGAACCTAACTCTGGAAGAATCTATATATCTGCATATGTCACATTTCATGAGGATGAAATGTTCTTTTTATCATCCTCAACCCCCATTGATCATACTGATACTATGGTCTCATTACCAGATCCATTCATCCCTCCAACACCACCACTATCTACAACACCAAACTGGCACATAGAAGATGAGTCACTAGCTACATCTACATCATCATCGTCAGTTCCAGACCAATCCAATCTACCAGTGGCACTACGCAAAGGTATACACTCTTGCACTATCAAACATCATATCTCCAACAATTGTTGTTTAGCTTTTCTTTCTTCTTCTACATCATCTTTTGCTACTGCCCTAGACACAACATATGTTCCTAAGTGTCCAATAGATGCTCTACGCCATCCTGGATGGAAAGTTGCCATGCTCGAAGAAATGCGAGCTCTCTATGACAACAAGACATGGGATCTTGTCACCCCACCAACAAGAAAAAATATTGTAGGTTGTCAATGGGTTTTCTCTATAAAGCATAAGTCAGATGGCTCTATTGAACGACTTAAGGTGCGCCTTGTTGCACTACTAAAGAACATGCCTTTGGCGTCCGTTGTTTAACCCCTTTTAGTGACGGTTCTCAAGCGACGCCTATGTGGGCGCCGCTAAAGGTCGAACTCTTCGGCGTCGGTTTTATAACCGACGCCAAAAGGCTTCGCGTCACCGAAAACGCACCAGCCGGGCACCTATAGGCGTCGGTTATGTATAGTAAGCCGACGCCAAAAGGGTTCGCGCCACAAAAAGGGCGCCATCTAGGACACTTTCTGCGTCAGTTTGCAACTAAAAAACTACCGTGTTTAGTACTATAGGCATCAGTTTTATACTAATAACTGACGCTTTTACCGCCACGGTCGTGCTTTCCTGTACGGTCGGGTTGTTTGTCACATTAGGCGGCGGTTTTTATCCAATAACCGACGCTATATGCCTTTGATGATGGTTTTCTATAAATAACCGATGCCTATGTTTTAATTTTTTTTTTCTTATCAGTTTGCAGGCCTACTGTGGCTAATCAGAAGGACGAGAACTTGCAGTTTAGTTTTGAACTGTAGGTTTATGACATCCATTGATATCAGCCAACAAACAGGCCACAAACCTGCAAAATCAACAAATATACTTTTCACACAAGTAGATACATTCAGACATCAATTCAATTCTCACATTCACACATGTAGAAACATTCAAATACATGTATAAACATTCAGAAATATTCATTTACAAAATATCATTCAACATCTGCTTGTGTCCTGAGGGATGAACGCGCCTTGTTTCCTCTGCTTGTCCAGATACAATACATAAAGTGTTGCACGCACAAGTGCTTCAGATTCATATAACAACATGACAGACTAACACATATATAGTGCATAACAACAGCAGCGCCGAATTTACATACAACACTAGCTTAGTACATATATAGTGGGACTAAGGTGACGATCCCACCTGCTAAAATAGGTTACCGACAACTACATGTTACGACTGGGAGGTCGTGATTCAGCAACCGTATGCATTAGCAGGAGGACAAATAGATTTCACCATGAGTTAACATTGAAGAAGGTCTACTAACCTACACTGAGCTAAACAAGTTTATCAGTACTAGCCTAAGGCACAAGTACAGTTCGTCGGGACAATGACGATCATGGAAGCTTAGTGGCCACTGGACAGTTGAACGTGTAGTGGCCACTAAGCTTCCACGACCGTTATTGTCCCGACGAATGGTACTTGTGCCTTAGGCTAGTACTGATAAACTTGTTTAGCTCAGTGTAGGTTAGTAGACCTTCTTCAATGTTAACTCGTGGTGAAATCTGTTTGTCCTCCTGCTAATGCATACAGTTGTTGAATCACGACCTCCCAGTCATAACATGTAGTTGTCAGTAACCTATTTTAGCATGTGGGATCGTCACGTTAGTCCCACTATATATGTACTAAGCTAGTGTTGTATGTAAATTTGGCACTGTTGTTGTTATGCACTATATATGTGTTAGTATGTCATGTTGTTATATGAATCTGCAACACTTGTGCATGCTGCACTTTATGTATTGTATATGTATCTTGCTTCTCTTCATTGTGGCTTCTTTTGCTGTTTCATGGCTTGTTGCCTATATATCTATATAACCTTAGTGTGGGATGCATGCTCGTTGAGCATCGTTGATAGCCTAGTTAGTTAGCACATTGATTTGGTTAGTAACACTAAAGGTTAATCTTGAATAGGTGAATACATAAAAATGTATATTAATTAAATTGGGAGTGGCGCTTAATACCTTGAATTCATCTATTTTTCTTTGGGTAACAAACTCTTCCCAGTCTTTGGGGTCCAAGTAGTTCCATTATTGTGTGGCTTCCTTCTTCCTATATTTATTTTTCAAAGAGAATACAAACAAAAATTATTAGTGTAGAGTTAGTGAAATACTAATCAATGTCTAGAATTGGAACATTTAGCTTCAATAAAAAAATATAAACGTGCATGCCTCTAAAATTGTGATCTTTTATCAATTAACAATCCTTCATTGTGATCTCCGCGAACATATAAGTCATCATTAGCTTCAATATTTTGTGGAGTTGGCAACCCAACTGAGAATGGACTGGAGTCATCATACCTATCATAGGA
Source organism: Alisma plantago-aquatica (assembly GCA_963693085.1). Taxonomy (NCBI): domain Eukaryota; kingdom Viridiplantae; phylum Streptophyta; class Magnoliopsida; order Alismatales; family Alismataceae; genus Alisma; species Alisma plantago-aquatica. The sequence continues at coordinate 315,423,965 of OY856411.1, forward strand.
CTCTTCTTCATCTATGGGATCTTCAATGAACTATCTTTTACCATGAAGAACAACCATCCATTTATCATTTGCAGGATCATCAATATAGAATATTTGTTTCTCCTGTGATGCCAATATGAATGGTTCAACCTTCTCGCCAATCTTTTCAAAGTTCACTAAAGTGAAACCCAATTCATCCACTATAACTCCTTTTGTGTTATCAACCCAATTACATTTAAAGAGAGGAATTCTAAAATCTATGTAGTCAAACTCCCATATGTCTTCAATGACACCATAATATGACATTTTAGCTTCATGTGGACTCTTATCCTTTGCACTTGCAAAATACATAGTCAACGCTTGAAGAGTGACCCCACTGTTTTGGATGACACTCTTATCATCTTGGTGCTTTGTGTAATATGTGAACCCATTAAAGTCAAACCCTTCATAAGACATAACATTCAGTTTTGGTTTAAAGCCGAGGCATTTGATAGTTTCCGTAATATCATGAGATTTAAGACCTATCAACTTCAGAGCTTTCATTGATACCAATCTACGGATGTTGGATGAGTTACCCTGTGGCACCTTAACATTTACCAAGCATTCACAAAAAGCTTTCTTCTCCTTTCTATACAACGTGTAACAAGCGGGAGGTAAGTATGTTCTTTTATTACCCATTTTACATAATTCTGTTAATTCTGACCTTATTCCCATTTCACTTAGGTCCAGTCTGGATTTTATCCCATCTTTAGTCTTACCTGATATATTTAATAGATTACAAATGACGCTATCATAGACATTTTTCTCAACGTGCATTACATTGATACAATGCCTGACTGTCAAAGAACTCCAATAAGGAAGATCCCAAAATATTGACTTCATCTTGAATGAAAAATTGTCACTCCGTGTGGCCATACTACATTGTGATTTCTTACCAAATTCATTGACAATGTCTTTTACTCTTTCATAAACAACATCCCCTGGTATAGGTTTAGGTGCACTTCGTTCATCATTCCATCCAATGAATGCTTTTTGCTTCCTACGATAAGGATGGAATTTTGAAAGAAACCTTCGATGACCAAGATATACAGTATTTTTGCCATGTTTTAGTCTTATTGAATCAATGTTTTCTTCACATATAGGACACACTTTAGCTCCTTTGACACTATATCTAAACAAATTCCTGTATGCTGGAAAGTCATTAATAGTGTAAAACAACATAGCGTGCAAACGAAATGTCTCTCTTCTTGAAGCATCATAGGTCATCACACCTTCAGCCCAAAGTTTCTTTAAGTCATCAATCAGAGGTTCAAGATAAACATCGATATCATTTCTGGGTTGTTTAGGGCCCGATATCAACAATGACAACATAACATACTTATTTTCATACACAACCAGCGAGAAAGATTGTATATAACTAGCATGATTGGCCAAGTGCTATGTTGGCTTCTCAATGTCCCGTACGGATTCATCCCATCTGTATAAAGCCCAAGTCTTAGATTCCTATCTTCTTTACCAAATTTGGGGTACAATAGATCAATCTTCTTCCACTATGGGGAATCAGACGCATGTCGTAGGATCCCATCATTATTTTTCTTAACATCTGCATGCCACCTCAAATTCTCCGTATCTTTTGGATTTGCAAACAAGCATTGAAATTGTGATATTATAGGTAGATACCACATCACCTTGGTAGGAGAACCAGTTTTGGACTCCCCCAAAGTTGTCAATTTATACCGTGACGCACCATATTTTGGACAATCTTTCAAATCCACATAGTCCTTTTGAAATAATACACAATCATTCGGGAATGCATGTATCTTCTTGGCCTCCATTCCCATTGGGCACAACAATTTCTTTACCCGATATGTTGAGATTGGCAGCTCATTTCCTTCAGGAAGCATTTCTTTCAACAAAGTCAACAATGAAGTGAAGCTTTTGTCGCTCCATCTATTGTTAGCTTTCAACTTATACAATCTCAACACAGCACTAAGCTTCGTAAACTTAGCACAACCTGTGTATAACGGTATCTCAGCATCATGCACAATGTTTCTAAAGATAGGAGGTGGATCGGTGTGCTCTACCCTACAACTATCCAGCATCGCATCAACGATGTCTACTAGAACTGGTTCGTTCACATCTACGTCATCGGAGGCAATTTCTTCTTCCACCCAAGCACTGCTATCGACATCCACTGGTTTCGAGTTTGAAATCTCTCCATTCCAGTGCCATTTTGTATAGCCTTGTACAATCCCGTTGCACATGACATGACTTTTGATTTCATCACCAGTGCTAACTTTCAAGTTGTTACCGCAATGCCTACATGGACAGTAGAACCTATCTCCATGTTCTTTCCTATGTTCCTTAGATAATCTAATAAACTGATCAAGACCAGATATAAACTCTAGGGTGCAGCGATTGCGAATGGACATCCATGATCTATCCATTCTATGATCAAAGAGAAAACAAGTATATATTAGGACATGATTAGGGTCTACAGTTAACAAATACATGTGATGTCATTCTTATATATAATAAATGTGTACCACCTATCCCATCCTTGAACACCTAATCTCACTAGTAAGTGTATAATGTGTATTGGGTTTTCAAGAAAATTTCGGCAACATTTCCCCACTGTGCGCTAAGTACATATGTACTTAGAGAACAAACGGGGAAATGCTACCGAAATTTTCTCAAAAACCCAATACACATTATACACTTACATCCTAAGTGAGATTAGGTGTTCAAGAATAGTCCCGAAAAGGGGACTATCTAAGATTTACTCCTAATGAGTAAATCTTAGACGAGTTTCTAGGCCAACAAACACAATAATAGATATGTACATGTTAGGGTTTCATCAAAATTAATGTTAGGGTTTCATCACAATTGATGTTAGGGTTTCATCAATGTTAGGTTTAATCAAATAAAATCAAGTTTAAATCTTAAGTACATATGTACTAACATCAAAATTTACTGAATTAGGTCAAACATTAGGATTAGAAGCACAAATATATGCAAGCAAAAGATTTGTTCATATCCTAGGATTTACATAAAGCATTACATAAAGATTTGTTCATATCCTTACCAACAGCAAGCACGGCCGTGGCTGTGTTGGCCTACCACGACCTGTACTGGACAGCACGGCCTTGGTAGGCCAACACAACCACGGTCGTTCTTGCTGTTGGTAAGGATCTAGGGAGAAGGAAGCAAAACAGCTAGGGCTACCTGGAGCTAGTGTGGAGAAGAGCGGCGGCGAGCGACGGCAGCAGTGGCGGCGAGCAGGCGAAGAGAAGAGCTGAGCAACGCTCGTAGTGCCACCAGGAGACAAGTAGAGCAGAAGAGAAGAGTAGAGCAGCAGTGGCGGCGAGCGGCGGCAGCAGCAGAAAGAGGACGCGGCATCGACGGCGAGCAGAGGCGCACCAGCAGCAGCGGTGGAAAGAAGCAGCGGGGGTCGTCGACGATTTTAGGCGAGAGCGGCGAGCACAGGAAAATTATCGCGATGAAAGGGGGAAGAGCCGGGTGATCGGGTCTATTAAGTTGGTCAACAACGTCGGTTATCTACCAAATTGATGCCTATTACTCTTCAGCGTCGGTTGATAGTAAAAAACCGACGTCCAATTAGACAATCTTTGCCCTAAATTATTTGGCGGGAACCATTATCAGCGTCGGTCATCAGAGGATAACCGACACCGAAAGTAGAACTTTTCACGCAAATTTTCATCTTAAATAGGCGTTGGTGAATAGTTAAAAAAACTGACGCTTTATGTGACACAAATTGTTTTGCTCAAAAATTGGATTTTGCGGGCGATTTTAGGCATCGATTTGTTATACGCAGCCGACGCTGAATACAAAGCGGTACCCGTGTCTGGCTGGGCTTTGAATATAGATGTCGGTTTTCCTAAATAACCGACGTCAAATAGTATAGGCGCCGGTTTACCTAAATAACTGACGCCCAGAAAAGAGACACTGGATGTTGTTTCTATAGTAGTGTTGCCAAAGTTCTCACCCAAACATTTGGCGTGGATTATTTTGAGACATTTTCTCCAGTGACAAGGATTGCATCTGTCTATATCCTTATCTCCCTTGCAACTCACCTTTATTGGCCTCTCTACCAACTTGACATCAAGAATGCATTTCTTCATGGAGATCTCCTAGAGGAAGTCTACATACAGCAACCACCTAGTTTTGTTGTTGAGGGGGCATCTTCTAACAAAGTATGTCATCTCCAACGATCTCTCTATGGCCTCAAGCAGTCTCCAAGGGTCTGCTTCAAAAAGTTAAGCAATGTCTTAACACAACTTAACTTTCAGCAATCAGCCACAGACCACTCCTTGTTCTTTTCCAAATCCCCCAAATTAAGGCCATGTTCTTATTGTTGTCTATGTGGATGACATCATCATCACAGACGATGATGTGATGGGGATATCTAATCTCAAGCAGTCTATGCATGCAAATTTCCATACAAAATACTTGGGCACCTTTCCATACTTTCTCGAAATTGAAGTTCTCCACTCTGCCTCAGGGATCAGTTTGTCGCAACGACGCTATGTCTTAGACCTACTTCAAGAGGCCAACATGGTCGAAACCAAAACAGTCTCTACCCCCATGGACTATCATATGAAGCCTATACATGAAAGACAACTCTTTTCTGATCCTGAGAAGTATCACCATATAGTCGGGAAATTGATGTACTTGACTATTACTCGACCAGATATTAATTATGTTGTTGGAGTAGTTAGCCAACACATGAGTGCACCACTTCAGGACCACTGGTCCAGTGTGCCACGTATGCTTCTCTCTCTCAAGAGTGCTCCAGGATGAGGATTGCTCTATAAACGTCCTAAGTCCAAGGTAATCTCTATCTTTGGATATGCAGATGCAGATTGGGCTGGTGATTCTAAAGACCGACGGTATACTTTTGGATATTGTGTCATGTTGGGCACTCACCCAGTTTCCTACAGAAGTAAAAAACAAGTTGTAGTAACTCGCTCCAGCACAGAGGTAGAATATTGAGCTATGGCTCATGCATGTTGTAATTTATAGTGGGTTCGGTCCATCTTGACTGAGTTTGGAATTTCTTTTCAAACTCCAACTACTTTTTATTGTGACAACCAGGCAGTTATACACATAGCCAATAATCTAGTCTTCCACGAGCGTACAAAACAGATCAAGTTGCAGACATCCTTACAAAACCTCTTCATCCTTCTTTATTCAAGTATATGGGTGTCAAGTTGGGACTCCACAATGTTTACTCTCCAACTTGAGGGGGCGTGTTAGTATATTTGATTAGTTGGGCTTAGGCCCATTGTATTTTCCCTTATTTCTATATAGCCCATGTACTCCCTGGCTCCTATATATAGGAGACCCAGTTCTCTTATTTTTTTTTATGGAAAGCACATTATTTTACAACAATAAAAGATGAAATTATGATTCACTTCCTTAGGTTTAGTTTTTTCTATCACTTCACCTTATGAAGGTGAAACCTCTTTTAATTTTGTTTGTAATGCTTTTGATAATAGAAACCTATTGTGATCCTTCTTGTCCATCTTATCCTATCAATATTTTCAAAGAAAAATATATCTTTGTCATTATAGGATCATTTTTTCTCTTTTGAATGAGCTTTATGACATCTACCACAAGCTACCTTCTACCATTGAGCTTTGGAAATCTTTAGATGACAAGTTTAGAATGTAAGATGTTAGACAAGAATGATATTCTTTTGTTCAATCCTGTAGATACGAAATGGTGGATGATAAGCATGTTCCATTCCAGTACTTGTGTACCAAAACCTCATCTCAAAATATATTTCTAGTGGTTATATGATTGAGGAGAATGTGAAAGTGGGAGACCTAATTGAAAAACTCCCTCCTTCCTAGAAGAATTTTGCCAAGAATATTCTTTATAGGCATGGGTTAACCATGTCCTCCTTAGTGAAACCCTTAAAACTAAATTTCATCATAGAGAAAAGGTTGTAAAGGTTAATACCTCTATCAAACTAGTAGACAATGCCAAATTCAAGAAGAAACCAAATATGTTCAATCTTAAGTCCAAGCAATCTTTCAAGAGAGCAAAGCAACACGTGAGGAAAATAAAGGGACTTCAGCCACAATCCTTCCTAGTTTCCATTTCCATCCAACACTGAGGTCCTTGTAACATATCGAATTCTGAAATTTTGTCTTTTGACCCTCTTTCCCATCTTTTCCTTTCATTTTTATCCGTATTGGTCTTTCTATTTAATTAATGGAATTTATTGTGGTTTAGTGAACATTTATTCACTAATTATACCAATGGAAGGGTTTATGCACAAATACCTCAGTGAAAGATTAATTACCATCATTAAGTGCTCTAAACCTTAATCTAACTTTTTGATGTGATTTGAAAACATAAAATATGCCACATAACTCATTTTAGTGGTAATATGAAGATAAGAAACTTAATTGGATGAACAATTTAGATAATGGGTTGTTAAAGGGCCATATGACATATCTCATAAAAAGAAGTCTCAAAAGAGGAAAGAAACTTCAAATTCGAAATCTACATATCAAAATTATCCTACATGTCAAATTTCATCTAATTTGGACCACCTTGAAATATTAGGATAAGTTTAGGAGAGAGAAAATCAATAAAAGGCATTAGTAATTAAAATGTGATTTTATAAATTCAAAATATGGAAATAATGGAAACTTCATATTCTACACATCAAAGATAACTTGTGTATGAAGTTTGGTTCGATTTGGATGTTGTTTGTGCAAGTTATGTAATTATAGGTACATTCTGGACTTTTTTGCAATTTACCCAATTGGGAGGTTTTCTTTGCAAATTTACAACTGAATTTTAATCCTTAGATACTCCCTTGCCATTAACAAGATTTTAAACCATTGGAGAACCTAGTTTCACCTTAGTTTGATGGTATTTCTTTCCAAGGGCATTATAGGGATTACCCTCTTTATAAAGATGTTTATCCTTAAAAGCTATCAACCAATGAGGTTATTTCTTTCTTGAAAAATGGTGGGGATGGCCTAGAATAATCTATGGGCTCTTAGAACCTACTTTTTATATACATGAAGCCTGTATGGGCTATCCTCTTGCATTGCCATCAATCCCTAGGCTAAAGACACATGGAAAGTCCCTTAAGACTCCTCATGCTTCACCTCTTTCTATATATAGCCATGTATACCCCTTCCCAACTCACAATTCTAAAACTATTGCTCTCCTTTTCTTTCCTATATCTTAGATAATAGTTCCTTATGTATTTGGCCATGAAGTTGCTGCCCCAAGGTAATAGAGGGAGCCTACCTTGGTGAAGAAGGCTCCTAGGGCTTCTAAGTTGCCCTATTAGGGTTTGTAAAGCTCCTCCTTGGTAATTTCGACAAAAACTAGTAAGTTTCCTCCCTTAATTTCCTATTTTCATACTTATAGTCTTCCTTACACCTTCTTCTAGGTCGGAACCATGACCATACATGGTAAAACTCCACCTAAAACCCTAAAACATTTCATCTCCTTGCTCTTTTGCTAGGCTTTGCACCTCTAAAGTGGAGAAGGTGATCTTTGCTCAAGAAAGAAGCTTGTCTTGGAGCAACCAGACCTTCTAATCTCGGAATCCTTTTTGTTTGAACCTTATTACCTTCCTAGAGGCAAGTTTTGTTAACCCCCATCTCATATATTGCTTAGTACATACTTAAAACCCATGCTTCTATGTTGATAATCGATGATTTCCATCTCTTTTTACCATGTTCTAATAAGGTTTTGGTTTCTTGCTATTTTATCTTATCTAGAATCTCTAGTTTGGTTATCTAAGAAACTTAAAACCTGATCTTTCTTCAAATGGTGTTTTCTCCCTCTCTCTCTTTGATTATCTCGATCGGTTTGATGATGTGGCAATTTCCTATTAGTTAGTATTGCAAAATTCATATCTTCTAAACCGCTTATCTAAGTTTGACAAATAAATATGTTTTGGAATTGGATAATTAATCTCTATCTAATAAAAATATTTTCAAGGTTTTATTTCATGGTTTGACGAAGTGTGATTTTTGTAAAATGAATTTAATGCATAAAATCCATAAAAATTACATCTTAATCATCATAACCCCAAAATTACCATAAAAATATGTTTTCTTGATCAGGAAAACCTAATAAGTTTATTGATGATGTTTTAAGAGTCTAAATCTGAATTTTTATAAAAATATCTAAAAATAGGGTTTATATATATTAATGTGCACTATGTACTCTAATACATTTTAATACATTGAAAATAGGTAAAGTGGAACTTGGACTCAATTAAAGTGGTGAAAGTTAGTAATTAATATCAGTAAGAGAGGTATGTGCATTCCTTACACCCTATGTTGGGATAATTGCAGCCAAATCCTATATTTTCCTAATGAGTCTTAAATGAACCCTAAATATTCTATTCTTGAATCCTAATGTTGTTCATACCTCAAAGTAGATTATAATTTCTTCTTGTTTGGGTCTTATACCCCACTACCATTCTTATTGAATATTATGACTACTCTTTCCATGACTACTTTTCTAGCATGTGGATTTATGTTCTATTTAATTTGAAGTAGCGGTACTTATGTACAACCACCCACAGAGGGCATGTAAATAATCACCCTGGAGAATGTCTTATTCTCCCCAAAATATTGTAGGTGACAGGGAATGTCTTATTCTCCCCTCACCTAAGGTTAGAGGTCCAGTAGGTGCCTCAACCCTACTTAGTTAGGTAGGCATACTTATCTTACATGCAAATCCTTTTTGATATAATTGTTAATGGAAAGTTTCTTTTGAATATAGCCTCATACTCTTGTTATCTTAATCATATGATGAACCCTAGCTTGTTTTTATTTGTTGTACTTATCTTGATATCCCATAGTAGTTTTGTGACACATACTTTTCTTCCCTTTCCCTTTTTGCTGGGTGCCTTCCCAACCACCCAGGTGTTGAGCAATGTGATGGATAAGACAAGGAAGATCTTAGCTTTTGGGTTGGACTCGGTTGATGGAGATATTGCTTGGAAGATCTTAGCTTTTGGCTTGGACTCGGTTGATGGAGATGTTGCTTGGAGACAAGATTGTAGTAGTCTAGACTTCCCTCTATCTAGATCCTTATTGTGTGTCTTGATGTAAACCCTAATGGGAGAATTTTATGTATTTTTGTAAACCTTTTATGAAATTGAATATAGTCAGTTATTTTTTATTCCGCTGCTTTCTAATGGTGTTTTCTTTACCATATTTTAGTAAGGGGTGATCTCACCTCATTACAGCATGGTATCAGAACCCATGGTAGTCAAAATCTGATTATTTTAATTTTGTCTCCCTAATTAGAATCCCTACCTTACATAGTTCGTTTAGGTGACATGGTTGCCCTAAAGTTGATCTATAAATGATGAAATGTTTAGTTAGGACCCTATAGTTCCACATTAGTATCATGATGAATAAAACCATAAAATACTCATAACTAAAATATGCATAACTTAATGTTGTTTAGGTTTTCCTTTAGGAAACTATTAGGGCATGAAGTTGAAGCAAAGGTGTCTAGAAAGGATCAGGTTATGGGGGCCGACAATATTTTCCTCTACGCCACTTTCTTGGTTTACGAGGACTCCCAGATCCATATGATACTGTCCTGGCCTAAGTTGAAATGGATTGTCCAAAATAGTTTGCTTTTAGGCAATAGTGACCTCAGACATCTATGTTGTATATATTTGGGAACCCTAATTTTTAGGTGTATGATGACTTGTTTGAGGATGGATACCAAGATGATATCCTTATGTCCCTTGGGGCCACATGCTTGGATAGTTTATCCCTAGAACCTAGACTTTGATGTTTGGGGTTAAGTGAGCTATCAGAGTGCATAGTGGAAGTGTGATGGATCTTGTACATGGTTTAGTTAGACTCATCCTTTAACCCTAGTGTATTTTAGCTTGATAGGTCGAACTTTTAAGGGGTGGAGTATAGTTAGTTTGATGATGTTGGGTGGTTAAATTTTGAGGACAAAATCCTCTTTAGGGGGATGGAGCCCTATGACATCTTGAAATCTATCGACACTATCTTTAGAAACCCTAACCTCATACTTAGGAGGTTGTTGTGCTTGAAACATTAGTGGGGTCCAAACAAGTTTTAATTATAGCCTAAACGTGCTTATTTATATAGTAATGATCATATAATGATCATATAAGGAATAATTTATATGTTCAAACCCTAATGAATACCTAATGCACATAATATGAGTAACTCACTTATTAATCCTAATGGATATGCATGGTGTTGCCCATGTCATAAACCAATAAACTCTAATTAAATGACAAGTAAGATGATTGTAACCTAATCTTGGACTTAATACATGCTAAGTAAAGTATAGTGATCATATTAACCTAAACCCTAAGTTGTAATCATCTAACCTTAACATATACATCCTTATTTCCTTTCATGATACATTTATTACATTAGGTGTCATAATCAATTAACATACTTTGATACACATAAATGATATATATAATCATCTAATCACATATTAATCAGGTCATCAATATGAAATGCATGGTATGTTACCTTATTATCTATTACACACACGATTAGTCACTTAATGTGAATCAATTTGTAATATGCCTCACCTTGATCATTAAAATACATGGAATAACTTCAATATGAATATGAAGTGATTCGATTCACATAAATGTGCAAATCAATATTATAAATAAATATGATAAAATGATTAATGATGAAATAAATGTGACCAATAAAGATAATGTGGAAATGAGATAGCATTTAATATAAATATATGTAATTGATGTGACATAATTCAGATTGAATAAAGAATTAATGACAAATTGAATATTTCACGCAAAATAATTCGTTATAACTTAATGTGGTGATAGTATAAGGATAATGAAGTCGAAGTTCAAAATATTAAGGATAATGATCAAGTATATTGAGGGAATTGAGTAACCCATAATTTTGCTAAAATTCTTAGTAAGATAAATAAGAAATATATATGTATATATATGATGTTTCATGGATGATAATGAAATATAACTTCCTTGGTAATAAAGTGATTATGACATGCCATAATAAAAAAATGGTAAATATCCTAAAAAGAATATCTAAATAATGGAACCTAGGTGATCCTTGAGAACGTAAACCTATGTCAAGATGCTTGTGGAATATATGTTGATGAGTTGTTTGGTAGAAGTTAAGGTTGGAGAAATAACTTGAAGTTTTGTGATGAGATGTTGCACACTCACCCTTCCCTTCTTGCTTGTGATTTTGGGGATAAAATCATCTTTAAGGGGTGGAGTGTTGTAACATATCGAATTCTGAAATTTTGTCTTTTGACCCTCTTTCCCATCTTTTCCTTTCATTTCTATCCTTATTGGCCTTTCTATTTAATTAAGGGAATTTATAGTGATTTAGTGAACATTTATTCACTAATTATACCAATGGAAGAGTTTATGCACAAATACCTCAGTGAAAGCTTAATTACCATAATTAAGTGCTATAAACCATAATCTAACTTTTTGATGTGATTTTAAAACATAAAATATGCCACATAACTCATTTTAGTGGTAATATGAAGATAAGAAACTTAATTGGATGAACAATTTAGATAATGGGTTGTTAATGGGACATATGACATATCTCATAAAAAGAAGTCTTAAAAGAGGAAACAAACTTCAAATTCTAAATCTACATATCAAAATTAGCCTACATGTCAAATTTCATCTAATTTGGACCACCTTGAAATATTAGGATAAGTTTAGGAGAGAGAAAATCAATAAAAGGCATAAGTACTTAATAATGTGATTTTTAAATAAGAAATATGGAAATAATGGAAAATTCATATTCTACACATCAACTATAACTTGTGGATGAATTTTGGTTCGATATGGATGTTGTTTGTGCAAGTTATGCAATTTTAGGTACATTTTGGACTTTTATGCAATTTACCCAATTGGGAGGTTTCCTTTGCAAATTATCAACTTAATTTTAATCATTAGATATTCCCTTACCATTAACTAGATTTTAAACCATTAGAGAACCTAGTTTCACCTTAGTTTGATGGTATTTCTTTCCAAGGGCATTATAGGGATTACCCTCTTTATAAAGATGCTTATCCTTAAAAGCTATCAACCAATGAGGTTATTTATTTCTTGAAAAACGGTGGGGATGGCCTAGAATAATCTATGGCCTCTTAGAACCTACTTTTGATATACATGAAGCCTCTATGAGCTATCCTCTTGCATGGCCATCAATCCCTAGGCTAAAGACACATTGAAAGTCCCTTAAGACTCCTCATGCTTCACCTCTTTCTATATATAGACAAGTATACCCCTTCCCAACTCACAATTCAAAAACTCTTGATCTCCTTTTCTTTCCTCTAGCTTAGATAATACTTCCTTCTGTATGTGGCCACGAAGTTTCTGCCCCAAGGTAATAGAGGGAGCCTACCTTGGTAAAGAAGGCTCCTAGGGCTTCCAAATTGCCCTATTAGGGTTTCTAAAGCTCCTCCTTGGTAATTTCGACCAAAACTAGTAAGTTTACTCCCTTAATTTCATATTTGCATACTTATAGTCTTCCGTACACCTTCTTATAGGTTGGAACCATGACCATACATGGTAAAACTCCACCTAAAACCCTAAAATATGCCATCTCCTTGCTCTTTTGCTAGGGTTTGCACCTCTAAAGTGGAGAAGGTGATCTTTGCTCAAGAAAGGAGCTTGCCTTGGAGCAACCAGACCTTCTAATCTCGGAATCCTTTCTGTTTGAACCTTATTACCTTCCTAGAGGCAAGTTTTGTTAACCCCCTTCTCATATATTGCTTATTACATACTTAAAACCCATGCTTCTATGTTGATAATCGATGATTTCCATCTCTTTTTACCATGTTCTTCTAAGGTTTTGGTTTCTTGCTATTTTATCTTCTCTATAATCTCTAGTTTGGTTATATAAGAAACTTAAAACCTGATCTTGGGTCAAATGGTGTTTTCTCCCTCTCTCTCTTTAATTATCTCGATCGGTTTGATGATGTAGCAATTTCCTATTAGTCAGTATTGCAAAATTCATATCTTCTAAACCGCTTATCCAAGTTTGACAAATAAATATGTTTTGGAATTGGAAAATTAATCTCTATCTAATAAAAATATTTTCATAGTCTGATTTCATGGTTTGACGAAGGGTGATTTTTGTAAAACGAATTTAATGCATAAAATCCATAAAAATTACATCTTAATCATCATAACCCCAAAATTAACATAAAAATATGTTTTCTTGATCAAGAAAACCTAATAAGTTTATTGGTGATGTTTTAAGAGTCTAAATTCAAAATTTTCTAAAAAGATCTAAAAATAGGGTTTCTATATATTAATGTGCACTATGTACTCTAATACATTTTAATACATTGAAAATAGACAAAGTGGAACTTGGACTCAATTAAAGTGGTGAAAGTTAGTAATTGATATCAGTAAGAGAGGTATGTGCATTCCTTACACCCTATGTTGGGATAATTGCAGCCAAATCCTATATTTCCCTAATGAGTCTTAAATGAACCTTAAATATTCTATTCTTGAATCCTAATGTTGTTCATGCCTCAAATTAGATTATAATTTCTTCTTATTTGGGTCTTATACCCCATTGCCATGCTTATTGAATATTATGACTACTATTGTCATGACTACTTTTCTAGCATGTGGATTTATGTTCTATTTAATTCGATGTAGCGGTACTTATGTACAACCACCCACACAGGGCATGTAAATAATCACCCTGGGGAATGTCTTATTCTCCCCATAATATTGTAGGTGACTGGGAATGTCTTAATCTCCCCTCACCTAAGGTTAGAGGTCTGGTAGGTGCCTCAACCCTACTTAGTTAGGTAGGCATAATTATCTTACATGCAAATCATTTTTGATATAATTGTTAATGGCAAGTTTCTTTTGAATATAACCTCATACTCTTGTTATCTTAATCATATGATGAACCCTAGCCTATTTTTATTTGTTGTACTTATCTTGATATCCCATATTAGTTTTGTGACACATACTTTTCTTCCCTTTCCCTTTTTGCTGGGTGCCTTCCCAACCACCCAGGTGTTGAGCGATGTGATGGATAAGACAAGGAAGATCTTAGCTTTTGGCTTGGACTCAGTTGATTGAGATTTTGCTTGGAAGATCTTATCTTTTGGCTTGGACTTGGTTGATGGAGATGTTGCTTGGAGACAAGATTTTAGTAGTCTAGACTTCCATCTATCTAAATCATGATGGTGTGTCTTGATGTAAACCCTAATGGGAGAATTTGATGTATTTTTGTAAACCTTTTATGAAATTGAATATAGTCAGTTATTTTTTATTCTGCTGCTTTCTAATGGTGTTTTGTTTACCATATTTTAGTAAGGGGTTGATATCACCTCCTTACAGTCCTATAATGGATTTGATTTTTTTGGTTTTGAGGGTTATGTAACATCCGAATGAGCATGGGTTTTGATGGAGGCCAAACTCATATCAGTAACAACCACACATGTGTATCCAGTGAATGCTAATATGAATGTGCATGTTTTCTATTAATCATCCAGTCATGTGCATGTATCAACATCGATTATTGCTAACCTTGTATCAGACCACGAACATGTGTTATTGAACACTTGTTCTTCTTTTTATAATCATTAGGTAATACATTAAATGACTGTGTAGTTGGATATTTTCGAGCATCTCTCACTTTTGAATCTTCTATATCTTCATAGAATTATGTATTTGAAGAATCTATGCAACTGAATTTCACATTTGGTTTGACGGCTTTATTAGATGTGGGCTTCGTTTTCAGTTGGCCGATCGCTAATTTGAATCTGGATCTTGATGATTAGCTATAGTAGAAATCTTAGGAAGACAAAATAAAATACTTTCACCATGTCCAGAGGGATGTACTATATCTTCAAATTTTTGTAGAATAAATATGAAATACACATCGTTAATATTTCTAAAAAGGTTGTTGTCGTACAAATATAACAACAGAATCATATTATCCCCAATTCATCAACTCCCAAAAAAAGAAAACAACCATGAAAGGATTGGTGAATCATTGGCTGAAAGGATTGGAATAAGTGGGCAAGTAAAGGAGGATCTTTTGGTCATATTAGGGAAAGATATTTAGGTCCCCAAAGGATATCTTTGGTACATGGTAAAGAAATAAACTCATAAGGGGTTAGGGAAAGAAGGGGAGTGGAGGGACGGGGAAAAGCAAAACAGAAAAGATAATTATGAATAAAATTGGTTCTATATGAGTGCGTTTAGAAAGAAAAAGAGGGGTAAATACTTAAACAATATCATCTATTGCATGGGCATGTGATAGCTTGCATGAATATTATTTATAAAGCTTACCTAGAATTGTAGAATAACTATTTGAATAAAATAGTAGATCAACTAAAACATATGTTGAAAAAATACATAATCTATGATGGGATACTCCTATGATTAGATCCTTGCTTTTTTTCAAAAGATCTCGGGTTCAAAAATTGATGAAGGCATGAATAGAATCACCATTTGAAAAAAAGAACAATGCATAGAAGTTTATAAAAAATGATAACCTTTCGTTAGATGAAAAACATTTTGTCAAAAATTTATTTTTTAGGAAAACAGACTGGATAGAAGACTTCATTAAGGGTCTGACTAGTTTGGCGTAACTGAAACATTCCTAAAACACATTTTCCTAGAAGAGAAACTGAGTTCTAAGAAAATGAGTTCCAAGTGATTGGTTTGAAACTTTAATTTTCATGGAAGTTAACTTTCATCGTATTGATTTTTTGTAACTGTAGAAGAAGAACAAATAGTGTTCTACACTACATAGCAACTATAGACAAAATACTAATGTGATAAGAATCATTCTATCAAATCAATTAGATAAATTTATATTTGTCGACAATTCACATTAAGAGCGGAAGAATCAATTAGATTATTTTTTCAAAATACAAATCCAAGTAAATAAGTGCAAAGCAACAATGTCATTCACTTATAATCCTCAGTGATAATATGAATAAAAATATACACTGGGTACATTTTCACCAACAATGAGGATATGTTTGATTTGTTAAAATAGTAGGAGCAAAGATCTTAAACTCAAGATCAAGAAACAACACCCATGTTGCTTCTGGAAAGTGATGCAAAAAAATATGCATATGAGTTTTTAATCAAGTACAGAAAGACACTACTAATTGGGGCTGTAGACAGTGGCAAGACCACAAATGACCTAAAGAAAAAGAGCTAACTCTGTCACAACAACAGACAAATCCGCATGACAACGATGAATCTAGACCAACAACAATAGATTCTGACTATTATTATAGGTCACAATATCAACAAAATAGAAGACAGAACCGAAGACGGTTGGTCTTATTTGGACATTTTTCAAAATGAGTTGGCGCTTGAAGAGACAAATGAGGAAGCAGGTGAGACGCGCTCGTGAAACTTATTTTCTATCAGGATTCCTACGGAACTCCTTTTCTGGAAGCCTATATATATACTAAAAGTCTACGGAAAACTGGGAACTCTAGTTCAGGACTTTCACCAAACCAATCATGTAAAATTGAAAATGAAACTTGACTTCCAATATTTTCTGCACAACTTAAAACAAATGGGGAAAGACATATTGGATCACTACTACAGAACACACCTTTGGCATCGGTTGTTTAACCCCTTTTAGCGATGGTTTTCAAGCGACGCCTATGTGGGTGCCGCTAAAGGTCGAACTCTTCGGCGTCGGTTTTATAACCGATGCCTATATAACCTGTAGGCATAGATTATGTATAGTAAGCCGACGCCCAAAGTGTTCACGCCACAAAAAAGGCGACATCTACAACACTTTCAGCGTCGGTTTACCGAATAAAATCGACGCCATATTCCCCAGATGCCACGTCCGTGCTTCCCTGCACGGATGTGTTCAGTACTATTGACGTCAGTTTTGTACGAATAATCGACGCCATTTTCCATCATGACCATGCTTTCCTTCACGGTCGGGTTGTTTGTCACATTAGGCGGCGGTTTTGTACAATAACCGACATTGTAATGTTTTGATGACAGTTTTCTATAAATAACGGATGCCTTAGTTTTAATTTTTTTTTCTTATCAGTTTATAGGCCTGATGTGGCTGGTCAGCAGGATGAGAACCTGCAGTTCAGTTTTCTGAACTGAACTGTAGGTTTACGACATCCATTGATATCAGCCAACAAACAGGCCACAAACCTACAAAATCAAAAAAATATACTTTTCACATAAGTAGATACATTGATACATTCAGACTTCAATTCTCACATTCACACATGTAGAAATATTCAAATACATCTATAAACATTCAGATATGTATAAACATTCAGATTCATATAACAAAATACATATATATTCACCAAAGGTTATATAGATATATAGGCAGCAAGCCATGAAACAGTAAAAGAAGCCACAATGAAGAGAAGCAGGATACAGATACAATACATAAAGTGCAGCACGCACAAGTGCTTCAGATTCATATAACAACATGACAGACTAACACATATATAGAGCATAACAATAGCAGCGCCGAATTTACATACAACACTAGCTTAGTACATATATAGTGAGACTAAGGTGACGATCCCACCTACTAAAACATGGTACCGACAACTACATGTTACGATTGGAGGTCGTGATTCAGCAACCGTATGCATTAGCAGGAGGACAAACAGATTTCACTGTGGTAATATCATCTTGGTGCTTTGTGTAATATGTGAACCCATTAATTTCAAACCCATCATAAGACATAATATTTGGTTTTGGTTTAAAGGCGAGGCATTTGATAGTTTCTGAAATATCATTTGGTGTTTGAGATAGTTGATTTAAGACTTTATCTTCAAACCACTTAGTAAAAGTCTTGTTATGCTCTCTAGCAAGCCACATTGAACTTGCTCGAGGATGTTTTTTCTTGATGAAATTGGTATGTTCCTCGATATAAACACTCACTTCGTCCATATTGTGTAAAATATACAAGTGACCTTGTTCCAACTGCTCATGGCTGATTACTTTCACCTGTGATCCCAAAATTCCTTTGCCCACCTCAATATTCTTGTCATTAACAGGAGTGTTACTACCACTCAGAAAGTCATTGCAAAAATCCATAACCTCTCTCACCACATAACCTTCAATAATACTTCCTTCAAGCTGATAACGGTTTCAAACATCACCTTTAAAAATGCTCATGTATCTTTCAAAGGGATACATCCAATGCAAGAAAACTGGTCCCAACATTTTCACTTCCCTAGTCAAGTGCACAACAAGATGAACCATGATATTGAAGAATGAAGGAGGGAAATACATCTCAAGATGACATAGGGTAACAACCACTTCTCTTTGCAAATTATCGAGAGTATCAGGGTCAATAACTTTGCTGCATAGACTGTTGAAAAAGAAACAAAGTCTGGTGATTGCAAATCTTACATGCTTCGACAATATAGATCGAATTGGCACGGGCAATAATTGTTGCATTAGAGTGTGCAATCATGAGATTTAAGACCTATCAACTTCAGATCTTTCATTGATACCAATCTACGGATGTTAGATGAGTAACCCTGTGGCACCTTAACATTTACCAAGCATTCATAAAAAGTTTTCTTCTCCTTTCTAGACAACGTGTAACAAGCAGGAGGTAAGTATGTTCTTTTATTACCCATTTCACGTAATTCTGTTAATTCTGACGTTATTCCCATTTCACGTAGGTCCAGTCTGGATTTTATCCAGTCTTTAGTCTTACCTGGTATATTTAACAGAGTACCAATGATGTTATCACAGACATTTTTCTCAATGTGCATTACATCGATACAATGTCTGACTGTCAAAGAACTCCAATAAGGAAGATCCCAAAATATTGACTTCTTCTTGAATGAAGAATTGTCACTCCGTGTGGCCATACTACATTGTGATTTCTTACCAAATTCATTGACTATGTCTTTTACTCTTTCATAAACTTAGCACAACCTGTGTATAACGGTATTTCAACATCATGCACAATGTTTGTAAAGATAGGAGGTAGATCGGTGTGCGCTACCCTACAACTATCCAACATCACATCAACGATGTCTACTGGAACTAATTCGTTCACATCTACGTTATCGGAGGCAATTTCTTCTTCCACCCAAGCACTGCTATCGACATCCACTGATTTTGAGTTTGAAATCCCTCCATGCCAGTGCCATTCTGTATAGCCTTGTATAATCCTGTTGCACATGTCATGACTTTTGATTTCGTCACCAGTGCTGACTTTCAAGTTGTTACCGCAATGCCTACATGGACAGTACAACCTATTTCCAAGTTCTTTCCTATGTTCCTCGACAAATCTAATAAATTGATCAAGACCAGATATAAACTCTGGGGTGCAATGATTGCAAATGGACATCCATGATCTATCCATTCTATGATCAAAGAGAAAATAAGTATATATTAGGACAAGATTAGGGTCTACCGTTAACAAATACATGTGATGTCATTCTTATATATAATAAATGTGTACCACCTATCCCATCCTTGAACACCTAATCTAACTAGTAAGTGTATAATGTGTATTGGGTTTTTGAGAAAATTTCGACAGCATTTCCCCGTTGTTCTCTAAGTACATATGTACTTAGAGAACAAACGGGGAAATGCTACCGAAATTTTCTCGAAAACCCAATACACATTATACACTTACATCCTAAGTGAGATTAGGTGTTCAAGAACAGTCCCAAACCGGGGCTATCCACAATTTACTCCTAATGAGTAAATCTTGGACGGGTTTCTAGGCCAACAAAATCATATCATTAAGAGCATGGTTTCATGTTAGGTCATCATAGGTCATAATAATCCACTAGAATGGGCATAAGAGTATTAGATCTTGATTCTAGAGTCTACAAGACATAATAGTGACTACTGATTTTGTGGGGTGATATCATTTCATAGGATTTATAAATTCAAATTTAAAAAGTGTACAAGTTGCATCATTTTAATACTCTAAAGGTGACTAGCGGGTCATAGCACATCAAAGATGGCATTACAAGGAATATAAGCAAGCTAGATCAATTACCTCTGTTTGAGCGTCAGCAGGGAGAGAGGGCGAGACGGAGGGTAGGTGAGTAGGCAGGCAAGCAGGTGAGCAGGCGACGGGCAGGGAGACGGCGGGCAGTAGTAGATGATCAATTAATTCCTGAAACATAGTATAGAATATGCATAGATAATACATTAGTTGAACGCATAACATTATTAGTAGGTAGTACATGATATGTACATTATACCGTTATATGTATTGCAAACTACAAAGTACATATACATAGATAATACATTAGTTGAACGCATAACAATACAAGAAAAACTAAGGTATCAATGTATGTATAGGTACAAGTATAATGTATCAGTAAATATTAGTGGTTGAGTTCATAGTAGAGCATCAATGTACGTGCAAATGATAAATATGTAATGTAGGTGCAGCAGTTCATACATAAAGATGTAAATGGGTGCAGCAGTACATACATAAAGAGCTTATATGAAGTAGGAACGATTTTGATACATCTACAACTCAATTAAAAATGAGAAGAGCAGGAAAAAGCAGGAAGAGGGGTAGGGGGCCAGGAGCAGGAGCAAGGAGCAAGCCGGAGAAACCCTATTGTCTAAGCAGGAAGAGGAAGAAGAAGGGTACCAGGTGAGTGGGCGACCAGGAGCAGAGCACCGGCGACGGTGAGCGGCCGGGCGACCAGGAGGCTTGTCGGCGGCGACCAGGAGACAGTGTCGGCACCGGAATCACCAAAGCAAACAGGGGGAAGGAGCGGCGACGGCGGTGGGTGCTTGCTCACCGGAATCGCCAAGCAGGGGGAAGGAGCGGCGGCGGCGGCGGGTGCTTGCTCACCGAAATCGCCAGACCTGAAATCGATCGACGCTAGATTGCAGTGAAACAGAGAAAGGGGAAGAGTCTGCTTCGCGGGGTGCTAATTAGTAAACAATCGGCGTCGGTCATTACAAAAAACCGACGCCATAGCAAACAATGTCGGTTGTTCTGTAGCTAACCGACGCTGATTCAGACAAGCGTCGGTTGATAGGAAAACACCGACGTCCAAATTAGACAATCTTATTTGGCAGGAAATATTACCAGCATCGGTTATAATAGGATTGACCGACACTAAAAGCGGAACTTTTTGCGAAAATATCCTTCTAGTATAGGCGTCGATGATTACTGAAAACATCGACGTTGTATGTGACGCAAATTTTTTTCGCTCGAAATTTGGATTTCGCGGGCGATTTTAGGCGTTGGTTTGTTATATCCAGCCGACGCTGAATAGAAGCGGTACCCGTGTCTGGCTGGTCTTCGATGATAGACGTCGGTTTCCCTAAATATCCGACATTGACTAATATAGGCGTCAGATTATCTTAATAATTGACGCCCAGTAAAGCGACACTGAATGTTGTTTCTGTAGTAGTGATTTAAACTAAAGGTTCTTGGTCTGGGTAAGATCATTTGATATTTGGACCAAGATGGAACCACATGGTTTGAAAAAATTTGCATTATAGTTCTACAATTTTAATTTTTTGAATTTATTGTTTAAGTTGATTGAAAGTGTATTTTTCTTAATTTCTTTCAAGCAGAAAATCAAGCTATGTGTTGTTCTAAATTTTAGTTACAACTAGGTAGCTTACTTAAAATTTTCCTAATTTCTAAAACTGACAACTCGAACACTTATTTGAATATTATGCGAAATATATAACCTACTTTACCAGTATGTCAACCGACTAAAGAAAGAAAAAAACTAACTTACTAGTATGTCATCTGACTATAGAAAGAAAAAACTCACCCAACATTTTGTCTTAATATGTATAAATGGTTGTTCTAACAATAATATAAAATATAATATCAAACCATGCAACCTATTATTTCAGAAATACAAAATTAATATTTAGGAACAAAACACACAACTATGTAAATCTCACAACTGTTACCAAAATCAAATACAAATTTAGGTTCCTCAAATAATATACGTGCAAACTTTAAATTACTATTTCAATGGCATGGGGTTTGTACTTACTACAACTAGGAAGCAAAAAATATTTTGATAAAATCTTCAATCAAGTCAACAGTCTATAGTGCACAATCCACTTCATGAAGATATGTCCTTGAGCTTACCACTCTGGTTTGATTGGTCATCGCAGTGATGTTCTATAAGAGTAAACAACAAATCATCTTTATAAATGAATGAAGGAAAACAATAATATGATAAAGATAAAATAGAAAGGTTTATTCTTAGTTTATATTATGATACACTTTTTCACAGTATATCAAATTAGGTAGCTTATGTCATATCCTTGAATTTTAAGATATGTAGATTTAATTATTACACATTTGCATTCTATATTGGATAAGATAATACATGCGTTAAACTAGGTCTCGTGGGGTGTAAGAAGTTATGAAATGAATTTTCAATAAAGCTCACGATATGATAAGCTTAATGGATAATTTTAGTAAGATATATATTGTCATTCCAATTATTTATGAAGAATTATGATAGTTTAAACCCAAACAATATTTTAGATGTGGCTTTTGAGCAAATTGGAAATTGGTCATCTATACTAGCTATTAAATCTGTAGTCAAAATTTGATCTAATTTAGATAACCCCAGCTAGCTTAATTGAAGAAAGAAGAAAATAATATAATTTTAATTTGAAATGATTTAATGTGGCATGTAACACCTAAGTTTATGTTTGATTTTATATGTTACACACTTTAATCGGATCATGCAGCAGTTGAAGAGTCATGTAGTGTGCGAATGTATGAAGAAGTCGATGAGTATCCTTCCTCACCCACTTACCAGTCCACTTGGGACTCTACAAGATGGCATACGTTTCAGCCCATTGATCTCTCTCAATGTTTAACAAGTACGAACGGATTCTAGTATCACAATACTTGTGAATTTTGATTAGTTCGACTCTGGAATTGGGATAGCGTCGTCCCATGTAGACAAGGGACAATGAGGAGTCAACCAGTCCCTGTGAGTGTTGACCTAGCCATAGGCACAGTCACATCAGCTGGCATACCCGGAATACGAGAAAAAGAGAATTTTAATGCATTCCGCACCTGTTATCATTTTTTTATATTATTGTTATACAAATGTCATGCAATGGCATGCAAAGTGCTGATCCACTCCCCAATTAATTACACTACAGATTACAAGATTACAAGAAGTATTTAGATTTAATTTTTTTTGTTCTAATTCCTTTTTTTTTTGCAAATCACTCTATTACCTCCCCATTTTTCTTTAGTCCAGATTCCATTTCAAATACGCATATATTGTACTTGTAAAATGTGTTATTAGTATTGTACGTCATGCACTATACTTCTTGTACTATAATATTTTGTAAAGAATAAAATGTGTGCAATATGTGTAAAATTGTTTTTAGTACTGTACATCTTGTATTGTACGTCTCGTATTGTAATGTTGTGTTGTACTTTTTATACTGTAAAATGTAGTTGTTAGAACTGTGCTTCTAGTATACTGTGTCGGTTAGTATTGTACTTCTTGTACATACACTACTTTTTGAATGTATAAAAATTTGATTGTTAGCACTTTACTTTATGTACAATGTGGTCTGTATTACCATACTTTTTGTATGACATTGAAAACAATAACACGACGATGCGCTCCGATAGGATTGATGAAAGTTGGGAAGCGGAGATAATGTATTTTGGCGGAATGGAGGTGGAGAGAGGAGTTGCAAAAGAAAAAAATGAATTTTCGAAACTGGGACTGGAGAGAGAATTTTGAGACTCTTTAGCTTCTTCATGGATTTAATTGGTATGGAATTAATTTGTACGAGAGAAAACGGGCTGAGACTACCATTTTGCAGAGTGTGTGGAATTAATTTGCATGGCAAAAACGGTTGCGACCAATACTGTAGATATGTGAAATTAATTTGTATAAGGAAAACAATTGAGACCAACTTTTTACAGACTCCCAAAAATCCGGTATGTGGGCCGGTGTATTAGTGATTGTGGACAGCGTTAATCTTATATAAAGCCCATGGCTACTCTCTAACGGGTTGGAGAAGCCGACTGAGTATTTTTTTTCCACTCATTTACTCCCCACCACCCTAATGACGAATCACTTTCCATCCTCATATTTCTTTCATCTCCGCGGCGTCTGAAGATGTAGGAAAATCAGGAGAAGCTGCGATTTACCTCTTCGACTCACCCTTTGCATAGGTAACACGTCTTCCCTTTTTTTGTTATTGTACGTACATTCACAGTTACATTTTGATCGGATAGTTTGGCGCTTTATTTTCTCAAATTTTCTTTACGTTTGCATTCGGTAGCTTGCAGCGAAGCTTTTCCCACTCTTGGTTTTGATTTTGCGTTGTCACGACCCGATTTGTAGTCATGAGTCTTCTTTATTTTTTCCCTGCGATTAGTAGGTAGTGGATGTTATTTTTGTTCATCGGGTTGGTAGTGCTATATGTTGATAGACATGGGACAATGGAGGCGAGGGCTGTGTTTTTAGGGGCTAAGCACTACACTACTCGAATCAGGGTTGTATAGTGGGCCTAGCAACAGCCAGGGCACCGGCGATGCGTGGCTGTGGAGAAAAGAAGAAGAAACCTTGGGCTAAAACCACAATCACGCCCTCATGTTTTTTTTTTTTGATGTCAAATGGTCAAGGGACTTTTTGGGATTTTCCCTTACTTTGATTTCTCGTGTGTTGTGAGTGACATTGTGTGTCACACCTAAAGATGGAGTAAGCAAGTGATGGCAGAATAGCCTTTTCTTTCTTATTTCATCTGATGAAGGAATAAGACAAATTGATTTATCTTAGTTATGATCATATCTCTTAATTGGAAGGGTAAATGGAGACAAGTTATATATGGCTTTTTACTCGATTTTTGAAGATCATGAGTTCTGTTTTGACCTTGAATTCATGAAGTTTAGGCTTTTTTTTTGAAAAACCGTAGAGATCAGATTATATTCATCCCGCCCTCTACTGCCGGCCAAATGTTAGAGAAATTAACATCTAGATTACTTGTGAGCCACGGGGGCGCCACATTTTGGAAGGTAAAAGCAGTGCTAACAGAAATAGAAAAGCGGGCAATACAGTCAGCTACATTATTATGCACTCGAGGAACGTGGACTATGGAATTAAGACCGACTTCATTCTGGAGTTGTTGAAGACGACGCATGTGCGGGAGGAACATGGTTGTTGCGGATGCAGCCTTGGTGGTCATGGATACCGTAGAGGTAGCATCAGACAGAATGGTGGGTGCACGCCATCCTGTAATTTTGCAAAGTTCCAAGGCCCATATAATGCCTTGTATCTCTGCCTCCAATGCCGAGCTGGCATGGCTGGGCACTCCGTGGCCCAGAAGGAAGCCTCCATGGCTGTCTACAACATCAATACCTATCCCAGCGCGAGAGGATTCAACATTATGAGAGGCGTCAACAAAAATAACAATGTCACTGAGAGTAGGGGGGGTTCTGGCTTGGCTGCACACCGTCGTGCATGTCTAGAACAGCGTCGGGGTTGCCAAGATGGCTCAAACTCGGTCCTTGATGATGGATACCCGCATATGGAGAGGTTGCTACTTCCTGTTGTGCACAAACTCATTTCTCTGTGACTAGATTGCCCAGCATGCTACTAGAGGCAACATGGATGGAGGGTCAGTGCCTTTAGAAGAGATGATCGTTGCGATCCATTCATCCTCGGGAAGAAGGAAGAAGGATGGGTCCACCTGACAGGCAACCCACACTTCCATGCTGAGGTTGCAGTCGCGGAGAGCATGCACCAGGGTGTCACTTGCATTTGCGCAAACCGGGCAGTTGTCGTCGACAGGGATATGGTGGCAGGACTTCTCCACATTGGTGAGCAACGCCTTGTGGAGCAGAAGCCATATAAAAGTGCGAACACGGGGCGGAACCGGAATCCTCCAAATAGTATCCCATTTCCCAGGTAGGGGCAACACAATGTCCGTGCGGAGCCATTTGTATGCTAACTTGGTGGTAAGAAGGCCAGTAGGCAACCCAGGCCAATGGCGAGTATCATGGCTAGCTGACGGAGAGGGCGGGAAGACATGCTGGATATGCGGCCAGGAACTACTCGGAACATAGTTATGGATAAAGTCCCAGTCCCAACCATTTCCTTCCATGCCCATTGCTGAGACAGTAAGATCCGCGAGGTTGGGCGGCGACACAAGAGAGGGGTCAATGTCTTTACTAGATAGGCCGTGAAGCCATCTATTGCTCCAAACATTAGCAAATTCATCGTTATTGATAGTTACCGCCGAGTCCTGAAGGATGGCTGGCATGTGCTTCCTAATAAAAGCCCACACCGAGGAACATGGTTTCTTTATAGGTGTGTCATTGCACATGTACTTGTTACGCATAACATGAACCCATAGGACATCTCTGTTGTTTATGAAGCGCCAAACATTACCGAGCATCAGAGCTTGATTCTGAGACCGTGCATCCTTGACCCATACCTCCTTCGGATTTAGCCATAGTAACCTTCTTCCACGAGACCAGAGAGAGGCTGTGGTGGGATCGGCAAGCAGACCAGAGAAAGTTCTTCACGTGCTTGTTAATATCATCACAAAGCACATGTGAGAGCTGCACCGATTGCATAGTGTAGCTGGGAATGGCTTGGAGAGTGGATTTTACAAGAGTGATTCTTCCAGCTAGGGACAACTGTCTTGCTGACCAGCTCGTCATGCGGTCCTTCATAGTATCAACAATTACAGCATGAGTTGATTTGTTGACTCGGTGGTGTAGAATGGGAACACTAAGGTATCGACCCAAGTCACTGGTGTGTGGAATACCAAGGCGCCTGTAGAAAGTATCCCGGACTTGGCATGGGGTATTAGGAGAGAAGAAGCAACGTGACTTGGCCTTAGACACCCGTTGCCCAGATGCTCGCGCAAAGGCTTGGAGAACTTTACTGATGCCCTTAGCTTGCCCATCAGAAGCCTCTACCAGTAAGAGTATGTCATCGACAAAGAAGACATGGGATAACAGTGGGCCTTGTCTGGAAAGACGAATAGGCTTCCATGCTCCTTGGTTTATGGATTGCAAGATGTCTTGACTGAGTCTCTCCATACATAGAACAAAGATGTAGGGGCTGATTGGGTCGCCTTGGCAGACTCCTTGTGAAGTTTTGAATGACTCAAGAGGGCAGCCTTCCCAGAGAATCGAGGTGCACCCTTTAGTAATGATTTGCATAATAAGATTAACCAAAACAGCCGGAATACCAGTCCTCTTGATGGTGTTGTGGATGAACGCCCAACTCATCTTATCAAAAGCTTTAGCAAGGTCTATCTTGATGCAAGCTAGCGCCTTGCCATTAGTCCTCGTACGCATGGTGTAGATAACCTCCTAGACAAGTATAATATTATCAGTGATGCGCCAGCCCAGGAGGAAACTAGATTGAGTTTCAGAAATCCATCCTTGCATGAGAGGCTTGATGTGTTCCACAATGATCTTGGATATCAGTTTGAAGCACGTGTTATTAAGCGAGATAGGACGGAGGTCACTGCAGGTTTGGGGTTGTCTGGTCTTTGGAATCAGACACATATAGGAGTCATCAAGTCGGTCTTCAATGGTACCCGATGTGAAGGTATCTTGTACGGTGCGAATAAAGGAAGAGCCAACGTTGTCCCAGTGCTTTTGGACAAATGAGTTGCAGATGCCGTCGGGCCCGGGAGCTTTGTTAGGCGCCATAATGAACATGGTGCACTTGATTTCAGCAAAAGAGGGGAGGGCGCTAAGGTTGCGCATGGTGGCCTCGCATGGCTGGTCGAAGGTGCCAATGAAGCTAGCAACAGCAGCAACACTACGAGCGCTGGGTAGCGGGGCAGACATCAAATCAAGGAAGCAGTTGCACACATGCAACCTAAGGGAAGCTGGATCTTCTACCCAGTTGTCAGTGTTGTCCTTGAGCTTTGTAATCTTGTTGAAGAGGCGGCACGCCTTGATGTAGGTATGAAAGAACTTTGTGTTGGCGTCGCCAAGGCGGAGCCAATTAATGTTAGCACGCTGACACCAATCAACTTCCTCTTGAAGGAGAATATTGTTGTACTCATCTTGCAAATATTCCAAGGTGGATTTAGAGGAAATATGAGACAAGTTGGTAGAGGATACCTGGATGTTATTTATCTGACGCATGATTTTGTTTTTGCATTTTCTGTTGGAAGTTTGAAGCTTGGAGTCCCATGCAGATGCCGCCTCATGGAAGGCGGGAAGAGCATCGAGGAAGTTCTTCGTCAGATCCCAAGATTGAAGAATGCCTTCTTTAAACCTAGGGTTCAGCAACCAAGACTCTTTAGTTCGAAAAGACTTAGTGCGGGCCTAGCACTATGTGGAATTGTGAATGAGCAACGGGATGTGGTCTCTATAAAGCCTAGGAAGGATAGTCACCGATGTAGAGGTTGCCATAGTCAGCCAATTGTCGTTGGCGATGACTCGATCCAGCCTCTCTAAGAGTTGGATCCGCTTGAAGGTGTAGAAGGGGTCGTTAGCCTTGATGTCTACTAAGCCAGTGTGCATGAGAAGAGAGTTGAACTTCCTACTCGAGCGGCGGTCAAAGGAACGCCCATTCTATTTTTCAAAGATGTCCAACATGGTGTTGAAATCACCGATGACAGCCCATGCACCATTAATGGAGTTGGAGATGTCATGCAAACAATTCCACAAAAGGTCTCTCCTACCCAGATTAGGAGCACCATAGACGAACGTTAGGTTCCAGGAGTCATTAATGCAATAGTGTATGAACTATCTGTGGTTGAGGACGAACTTGATGGAGTAGTGAGCATCATCCCATAACACCCAGATTCCACCCAAAAAGCCAACAGCCTCAACCCGGTGAGAGGAAGCGAAACCCAATTGCTTTATGACGCCATCAGCCTTGGACCCACTTATACACAGTTCAACAACAACCATAATATGAAGCATATGTCTTCTTTTGAGATCCTTGAGAAGACAGATCTTCTTCTTGAAACAAGCACCTTGAATATTCCAGCAGAGGATGTTCAACATTAAAACACTAAGAGAGAGAGGGGTGTGGGCAACTCAAGCAATTTCCGCACGGAGGTCGACGGATTGATCATCGCCAACCATAGCATCATCTGGAGATTACGATTCATTGTTGAAGTCAATAGCGCGCTTAGCCACTGGGCCTTGCTCAAGGTTGCCGACTAACTGGGCAAGCTTTCCTTTTTTCCTTTCTCTTCCAGGGCTGACAGTCTGATAGATGACTTTTCTGTTCCTAAGTAAGACCCTGCTGCCTCCACCTTTGTCCCCCCATTGGAATGAACATTGGGAGACATCATTGGCAGTGTCGATGGATGTGAATTGGAACGACGTGCCATCCCCCGTCGCCTGCGTTCGACCCTCACAAGTGTCATCGTTAAGAAGGATGACACTTGTGTTATTTGGGTTGGTTGCATTACTCCAGGCAAGCGGGCCCTTAGGCGGGAGATCTTGTCCTGTTCTGGAGTGTGCGTGCAGCTTCGACTTAGTCTTCTTCTTATGCTTCCTGGATTGGATAGTTTGCCACTCCTCTCCGGTTGATTCATGGAATTCAGTTGTGGGCCGGGGCTGCTGTTCCTTAGTCACGTCCACATTTTCAGCAGTGGGCGACTTCTCTGGTATCTTGCTATCAGACTGTGATGATCCTCCCTTCTTTTGAGAAGTTGCACGTTTCTCTGGTTTCTTAGCATGAATCTGAGGTGTGTACTGCACCTCCTTAAGGAGAGGGGGATCCGAGGATGAAGGTGCTTCAGTAGGGGAGAAGGGCTTACTAAAGGTGCAAGCCGCATCATCATGTCCCACTCTACCGCACTTCATGCAGACAGTGGGTAGATTCTCATATTCCAAACAGAAGTACTCACCGATAAGGTAGACTACCGGTAATAAGGGCTTGAGAGTATCGACTTCAACTACTAGCCTTGCAAATTTACCACGGTGGCCTGACAGTGTGGTGGTGTCAACTTTGATCATTTTCCCAACAGTATCACCAATGCTTGCTAGGATTTGATATTGATACATGTATACTGGAAGCTCGGGGATGTGTAGCCATACTATAAGTTTCTTAGGGATGTGATCGACCAGGCGGAAATCTGCCGACCAAGATTGAACAGAGAGATAATTCCCAAAGATCATCCATGGCCCTTCGGTCAAGGCCCGCTCGAATGCCTCCTTGCTACTGAGTTGGAAGATGAAGTACCCCATCTCCAAGTCAATTACTCAAAATTGTTCAGTGAGTTGCCACAAGGCCATGACGCAAATCCAACGTTGATTCCTATGACCTTCACCACTACCAAGATCCTCCATGGTTCCAGCAACGGCGGCAGTGCGTTAGGGTTGATGCGGATATTAGGCAGGATCCCACTCCTGTCAATGTGTATATCTGATGCTTTTAGGGCATCGGGAGAAGCAGGCTTGATCACTAGTATCTTGACACCACCAATGACGACGTTGTGGAAGGAAACTCCGTTTGAGTTGTGTCATGCCGTCTGGTCTCCTTCATCCATGGTGCTCTCGCCTTCTTGGTTCCCCTCACCTTACAACCTTCATCCATTGCACATCACAAACCCTAGAGAGGAGCGAGGAGGGGGCGACCACAGTGGAGAGATTGGTCTTCCTTCATTAGGCGTCATGGACCCCTCCATTATTCTTTCTATCTTTCCTCTATTGTTTGTCACCATGAGTGAGTAGATGTTTGTGTTGGGGCATGAGTACTAGCCCAACAACCCTATTTTATCCTAGTCTATATATAAACTCAATGATACTAATGCTAAATACATATTGTTCTGCTTATTTACTTGCCTTGTAAATTGAAAACTTGCTTTGTATATATGTTATAATAATGGATAGTTAGGTTGTTGTGAGTGTGCTTAGAACTCTAGAATAATATCATTATCCTCCTGAGGTGTCAGCAAGGGATAGTGAGATGATTGGGTTACGATATGCTAATGTGCCGAGGATGGTTGGTTGTAGTGAGGGAGTCCAGTTAGAATAAACTAAAAATTGGGGTGTCGAGTTTGGTTAGCTCAAAGAAAATTTCATCCAACAACGATCTGTATATCATGAGGGTGTAGTAGCTAAGCCTCTATTTAGCAAACTACTATTAAGGAGTTAGATCTTGCTAGGATAATTACATAGGCTTTCACAGCAAAACCCCATGACCTGGTTCTCTTTATTATCATTTATTTACCTCTTCAATCTTTGTTTCTACTAGCAACAATTTAGTTTAATCAAACAATCATCTTCTCAGTGATAAATATTACTCTTAATACTTTTGAATATAAATAACGATTGAAAAAGGTTGTCCTTTGGATTCGATCCTAAATTATACTACAATAAGGCTTCCACTCAAATGGAGTGGAGAATTAGTGCACTATTTTGGTTAAACCTAAGAGTTATTCTTTTATGGTTTTTCTTGGTGTGATAGTTGGAGACCCATTAAAAATTAGCATCATTGTCGGGGATAATGATAGTTAAATATTATTCAGAAGTATAGGTGTAATGAGGGTTTTTCTTTTTATGTTTGATATTATTTAAAATCTTCTAGAATTCAACCCTTCAACTCACGATCATTCTGCCTCTTTTTAGGTACTCCTATCATATGTGAAGATCCAAAAGTATTGACTTGAGATTGCTATTAGATTCTAAAATCAAGAGAACCCTTAAAAGACTTTACAAGGAGAAAACCATGGCAGACATAACATCTATAGAAATAACAATCTAGACATGAATTGAAGCGGCCATTGCGACCCAATGAGAATTACTTGCCACGGAAGCTAGGGAGAAGGCGAAAGCTGAATTCAAGATCAACTTAGAAGCCGCCCAATCCACAAAACGTGAAAAAAAAATGATGGGATTTCTCTATCACTATTATATCAAATTGACTCATCCATTCTAAAATCTAGGTGAACTAATCGTGATCAGGGCATAGTGGGTCAGCCTACTACAAAACTACGCCTTTATAGGATGGATTGGATTTGATTGTCGGGAGCATGTCCTCAAATTCATTTACCTTTGCTCGATGATTAAGCCATCTGGTGCCACTTATGATGCCATGTGACTGCAACTCTTAGAATATTCTCTAACCAACAAAGCTAGAGTATGTACAACACCCTTCGAGGGGACCCGATCACAACATGGGAGATCCTAGAAAATAAGTTTCTAGAGAAATTCTAACCACCCTTGATGACATATTCAATCAGAGCATAGATTATGAGGTTCAATCAAGAGTTCAAAGAATCTTTATATGAAGCATGAGAATGATTCAACAAACTCTTCTGCAAGTGCCCATATCATGGCATCCACGAAACTGAAATCATCAAATTCTTTTATTAGAAATTTGACAACGAGATAAAGAAGTTCCTTGACTCTTCCTCTAATGGAAACTTCATGAAAAATAGCTTTGATAGTGTACTAAAGATAGCCAACCTTGCGACTGAAAATTAGAATCACTGGACCAGACCCTTGGGCAAGGGCGTTCTTAAAGTATTTATGGTGAAGGATCATTCATATCTCAAATCTATTTTTGAACTGCTGAAAGCTCTCTCTCTCTCACGCACGACAAACTCAAAAATCCTTCAACATATATGATAGACCAGATGTCTCAAGTACAAATCATCACACCTCCTTGCAAATTCTGCAATGTAATGGATCACAACACGGTCTATTGTTAACAATTGTATGTTGTGTTTCATGAGCACCAAGCTAAGAAACAACATATAGTATCCCAAACTGAAGACATGAAATCAGTTCACAATATCCCAGGGTAAGAGTACTAGAACCCTAATCAACATCAAAGCCATCCTGGTCTCTGATATAGGACCCCACTAGAACTGAAATCCCAAACTAGCAGACATCGGCACAACTCACTCAGCTAGAGCACTATCAAACTACACTGGCCCATGCAACCAGGGAAATTTTAGATTTAATTTTCCTAGCCAGAACCAGCAGCTTTAGCAATATCATAATCTGAATCAACCCCCACCACTACAAATAGAGGCAACACCGCCAAAAGACTCAATGATGACACTTTAGGAGATGATAGCGCCATACCAAACTCAATTAGCAAATGCCACAACCAATCAAAAGGTGTTGAAGTCACAAATTGCCTGCTTAGCAGTTAGTCAACAGCCCCCAATGGGCATGATTGATGGTCAACTCAAAAACAATCCTATGCATATGGAGTAGTTAAACGTTATAATGACTAAGTCTAGAAATGTCTACTCCACACCTCCAACATCCACTCCTACCTCTACTTCTCCCAGCAGAGATGAAGGCACCCCAGTCGAGGCCCTAAGTTTCCCGAATGACCATCTAGTTGTCAGTCCCATAGAAGTCTAGACAGCAGACCCCCCATGGTGTCAATTCGGGCATGCACCTAAACACTGACAGTCCATCCTGGACCACTGACGGCTCCTAAAGGACCTGTGTACAAGCCCCATGTACCATATGCAGAACACCTCCAACAGACAAAGTTGGATATCTGATTCACAAAATTTAAGGACATTATGAAAGTACTCCATGCTAACAATTTGTTCCTCTATGTGCTAGCTAAAATGTCAATCTGGTGCAAGTATCTCAAGACTCTTCTATCTGGGAAATTTTCAACCAAGAGATCTGGGACTGCAAAGCTAGCACAAAAGGCCCTAGTGTAATACAAAACCAACCGACTCAAAAGCAAAAGGATCCAAATCAATTTGAATAGATTGTTTCATAGGAGATGACACTTGCCACAAGGGACTGGCTGACTTAGGTGCAAACATATCCATCATGCCATACACTTTATGCCAATGTCTTGGATTCACCGATCTCTTACCCACAACCATGACAATTCAGTTAGCCAATGCATATGTTGCAAAACCCTTGGGAAAAATCAAAGACATCCTGATGAAGCTAGGACATTACACTTATGTCCGATGTGATTTTGTGGTAATTCAGATCAAATATGACAACCATTTCGATCTCATTTTGGGGAGACCATTCATAGTAGAAGTTGAAGATGATGAACTCGTCCTGCTACAAGAAAAGAAGAGAATTGAATATTAGGTCCTCAAAGATCTAAAGAAGGTGCATAATTTAATTGAAGCTTTCTAGGCAGAAGGTAATATGAAAATAGAACAGACAGACCCCCAAGAGACCTATCAAGATAATAAGGACTCACCCTCGAGCAAGGTATGCACACCACCTAACCATGATCCAAGGCCTCTAGATTCAAAAGATAAGGGTTCAGGAACCCAACTCGTGTGTTTGATGTGAGTAACGCTATAATTGGTTAGTTCTGTGACGTTGAGCTGGGACACTTGGTGGGAGGCAAGACAACCCTTTTTTATTATTCCTTTTTATTTTATTTTCATTTTTCATTTAATTTTTCTTTTCTTTTCTCAAAGTACTTTGAAAAAAGAGAGAAAAAAGATAGGAGAGAAGGAGATGAGGAGGGAGATGCCCTTGACAACCCAATGATTGATGGATAGCCGGTGTCTCTAGTAAGCTCATGATGAAAAATTCCCATCTGACCATCAAAACCCTCATGCCAGTTGCCTATTTGAAAGAAAGATATCTCTTGATCTTGTGAAACGATAAGGATGCTAAGAGTGAGATACATGCCCCAATGAGTATTGCTCATTTTATTTTTCAAAATAAATTTTATTTCCTTCTCATTGATAAATGTGTCTTTATCATTTTTGAAAAGTATTGTCTCTTGCAATTAGTAGTTGCTATTATCTCAATCTTATCATCAATATTCACTGCCATGATATCTTGATTGGGACTTTCTAAGAAACGATTGACGTGAAATATCTGTGGACTAGGCATAATGCATGCATGGCTCATAATTGCTGACTTTTTAGGAAACCCTAAAGTCTCTACTTTTTGGCTATAAATGAAATGAGGCACAAGGAACAAAACAATCTTCCTTTTGACAATTAGAATCAAGGCCACACATACTTGTTTGTTCCGCTGAGACACCACTGATGGCATCCTCAGACAACAAGCTCGATGGAGGACTTCAACGTTTGCATCATGACTCTTCGATGATTGATGAGATATCATCTGACATGGATCTCCTACTCTACTACTCACAGGACACCTACGTCACCTGAGTTGACTATTTTCTACACCTGATACATTGACGAGGATGCCACCATCCAGTCCGAATCCACTGATCAACTGAATATTTGATAAGCGAGACACAGCCCTAGAGATAAGGTGATGGCTAGATGTAGGCTACAGAGAATGGGGCATGCGACCTCGGCCACCCTCACCCACGTTGAACAAAGATCATGGAAAATGGTGACCACAATGGTGTCTGAATGTGGGCATCACCAATGGAGTAAGGACTCATTCTTAGGGTCTGTCTTGAGTGCTCTTGGACATCCACTCCCTCCATCCCCATCCCAATGACCCTGCATATCAAATCCCCTCCATCTCTAACTTCTATCTGTCTGAGGACAAACATAATTTTGATGTCGGGGGTGGAGGGTGGGCGGTACGTCATGTCCACCACCTCAACTATAATCTTTCCTTTTCTCATCCTCAAACCTTATTTTCTCCATATTTTATTTTCATATGTCTTATTTTTCATTTTCTTTTATGTATGCAAAATTTGGAAATAAATGAATGGACAAAGTTAGAAATATATGAATGAACTATTCCATTTTTCTTAGGCTAACCCATGCAAAAGGAAATTTTAAGAAATAAACATGTCTTGAATAGATCTAAGCACTGATGATAACAATTAAGCATTCTTTCCCCTTGAAAATGACGATAAGTAGAATAAGTCAGAAAGGTCAAGCCACACATGCCTCTGATATGACTTGTAACAAAATTCATAAACACTTGTCTCCCTAAATTAAGTGAATTAATTGATATACTAGGATGGTCTGATTCCAATGTATCAATAAAATGAATAAGCAAAATTTAGCCTCTTGTTCCCACTCATCTTCCATCATTTCTTATCTCTTCTCCTTATAGAAAGAGAAAAAAAATCCCACTATATTGCAGACCATAAGTCTAGGGCGGCATCCATTCCATAAATATACCTCCTTTTTTACTTTCATCTATAGACATGCCATAAATAAAAGAGGCCAATGAGCCCAATAGAAAACATTCGGTCAATGTAACTACAACCAAATAAAAGACTCGAGTCAAATAGACGAGAGACAAATCAAATAATTGAATCCCAATTAAGGTCTCAAGTGAAACAGAGGAGAGAATATGGAAGTGGGTTTGTGTCATGCCTTTCTCCCCCTTTCATCTAAATTTTCATGCCTAGGGGACTTATGAAAACTCTCCCCAAAATAACCAAACAACCCTGACTTGTGCTACCTTCTATTTACATGGACTGATCAAGAGTATTATTGAGATGAAACCATTTCGTCGTAGGTTCTGGAGTCTAGTGAATAGAGGAACAAGCCCCAATTACTGTATATCCATGTCTGGCTACATGACCCCAAAGGAATAGGTTCGCTTTATCATGTTTGGTAGAAGGAGGCAACAAAGTATGCTCAGTTGGGAGAGGAAATCCTAGATCCTAGTATCAATTGTTGACCTCCTTTTTAGTTTTCTTTACTTGGGACGAGCAAAGGATTAAGTCTGGGATAGTTTGATGAGTATATTTATACCCATCTTTTCATACTATCTTACTCACTTTTTAGTGGTTGTTGTGTTTCTACTTGCTAATTTTAGCTTTGTATTCTCTTAAATGCAATTATCTCCTCTTTTCTGAACATTAATGCACTTTCTATATTTTTTTATGTAGAACCAACTAAAAATGTACGTCAATGCCCAGATGAATGATCAAGCCCTCATGATGCTACGTCTCGTGGGAAGGAAGGTCCCAGAAGCTTTTCATTATTCTCCTTTCAACTACCTAGTCAAGCGATTGACTTCATCATTCGTATGACTCGTGCTACTCTACACCCAGAGTGTTTTAGATTCTTATATTCTGACGGGCGCTTCCAACATCCAACACACTCTGGTTAAATCCATGTTGGTCATTTAGAGAATCAGACATGAGGTCCTAATTGAGCAACCCACGCGAGTCACCTATTGGATCAAGTACGGGTCATGCAATTGGCTGCCTTTGACTACAAATATTCAATTATAGGGTTTCAGTAGAGAGGAATGCATCTATGAAAGGGAGCCCTTATCATCCATTCTAATGGGTCTCTAATCGGTGATTAGAAGACACATTGCACAACACAAACCCTAGCGAGGAGCAAGGAGGTGGCTGCCATAGTAGAGAGATTGGTCTTCCTGCCTCAGGCATCATGGCCCCCTCCATTGTTTTTTTATGTTTCTGTTGTTGTCTCTCACCGGGAGGGAGTATACATTTATGCTGGGACATAGGGACTAGCCTCCATAGACTATATTTTATCTTAGCCTGCATCTAAACTCAACAATACTATTGTTAAATAAAGTATCATTCTTGATTATTTCCTTGCCTTGCAAATTGATGACTTGCTTTGCATATATGTTACAATCATGAATACACATGTTGTTGTGAGTGTGATTAGAACTCTAGAACAATCGTATTATCCCCCTAAGGTGTCAGCAAGGGATAATGAGGTGATTGGGTTACATTCCGCTAACACGCCAACGATGGCCAGCCGTAGTGAGGGAGTCTAGTTGGAATAAACTAGGAACTTGGATGTCGAGTTTGGTCTGTTCTAAGGGAGTTTAATCCAGCAATGATCTGTCTCCGATGAAGGTGCAGTAGCAAAGCCTCTATTTAGTAAACTGCTATTAAGGAGTTAGATCTTGCTAGGATAATTACGTAGACTTTGGTAGTGAAATCATAAGGCTTAGTTCTCTTTATTATCATTTCTTTATCTCTTTAATCTATATTGCTACTGTCAACAATTTAGTTTAATCAACGAATCAACTTCTTGGTGATAATATCACTCTTAATACTAATGAATATAAATAATTGCTTAAAAAGGTTGTCCTTTGGGTTTTATCCTAAAGTATACCACAATAAGGCTTCCACTCATGTGGAGTGGGGAATTAGTGCACTACTTTCAGTTAAACCTATGAGTTATTCTTTTCATATTTTTCTTTGTGGTAAATGTGGAGACCCATCATCGTTACCTATAGATCTGGGACAATGACCAGCCATCCAATCTGTCTGAGTTTTTCCCTACTCCAACCTCTATATGACTCATGGCCCTCCTATTACACGAAGCCCATGGTTACTCTCTAGCGGGTTGGAGAAGCCAACTGAGTATTTTTTTTCTACACTCATTTACTTCGCATCACCCAAATTAAAAACTCACTTTCCATCCTCATATTTCTTTCATCGCCACTATGTCTGAATATATAGCACAATTGGGAGTAGCTATGATTTACCTATTTGACTTGTTGGTAAGGTTTTGCAATCATCAATTTCACCCTTTGCATAGGTAACACTGTAACGACCCCGCCTCTCAGTAACCCCCAATTAAAGGAGACCAAAAGGTCAGAGCCATTATCCCAATTTTCTAGATCAATGGTTCGAAAAATAATCAATAATAATTACTAAATTTCTACCAAAACTATACTGAAAAGTTGGAATAAAATAAAACTTTGCTTACCTTTTTCAAAAACTTGGATATTTAACTTCTATCCACAAATGGAGTCTACTCTAACTAATCCTCCTGGCACTTTAATTCTAATTTTCACCATATGTCACTTTACTGTTTGTCCTTTTCAATATGGTACCTAAAACGCCGACAAACAAAACATCGGTCAGCATAAATGAATATGTCGGTATGCCGGGACAACCAAAATTTCACATATATTTCTAACAACCTAAATATCACAATCAAGTAAATTAACAATCCAATTTATGTATTCAATGTGACATTCTCTACCGCTTTTGCCCTAACCCTAGAATACCTTCTTTAGGGTTTCTCTGTTGCAATAGACTTAAGGCCATCTTCTCTATCCTCAGCTTGGTGCTTGGGGTCACCTCTCATGGTTCCCATTAGTTATGCAATATCATAAGGCCACCTTCTCCATCCTGAGCTTAGTGCCTAGGGTCACCTCTCATGTTGCCCATTGGTCTTCCCTCTTAGACTTGACCTCATTGCATCATACATCAGGGTGGCATGTATGTGTGAGAATTCACACTTATAAATTAACTGTGATAATCATAGTGACTTTATGAATGTTCATATATGAACATCCAACAGTTAGGTTGCATTCAATTCGATCAATCATCTGAGAAAACCCTATGAAACTAGAGCAGTTAATCATAAATAACCACATACCTGATCCAGAGCAACTCGATGTCCAAGCAAGAATAATCAAGACCATTCAATAAAGCAATCAACAATATCCAGAAA
This sequence comes from Alisma plantago-aquatica, assembly GCA_963693085.1. Lineage (NCBI taxonomy): Eukaryota > Viridiplantae > Streptophyta > Magnoliopsida > Alismatales > Alismataceae > Alisma > Alisma plantago-aquatica. The sequence goes on from OY856411.1 coordinate 315,463,287, forward strand.
TTAATGCATAACATCCATGTGTCAACATCCTCAAGATTGACTTCGATTCCACCTTAAGATTTCTAGGCCAACTTTAGGGTTTTATTAGGGTTTTGGCCTCCATAGTGCTTTTATTATGTTTAATGCTCTTTTAGTTCACAAACCCTAATTTCATCATCATAGGCATACTTGAATGTCAGTTAAGTATAATATATCTCTTTTACACTAAGACTACCAACTTTATCCTTTTAAGTCATGTCAAGATCATTAAGCCCAATAATCATGTTCAGTTTCTTTCGAATTGACAACTCATATTTCATTATATTCCAATTCACATATGAACCCTATTTATCACAAATTCCACATTTATCCACTAGGAAACCTTAATTACCAAATTAAGGGTATTGATCCACAATTAGAAACTTTTATACTCAGAATAGCTTAGAATCATCATATCTTAGCTTTATTCATGGATTTGAACAATTAAAGCCATTAAGAGTCATAATTACCAAAATTAGGGTTTCAAGGCCCATTAAAGCATATTCATGTACATGGAATCCTACATTAATCAAACTATGTATAAAGATCATCCTTTTGGATCTAATGTGTCCCTTTTATAATCAACAAGTTAATATTGATTAAAATAGCCATAATACCTTTCTCAATCTTATTAAGATCAATGTTAGTGTTTCTTAATCATTTATACATTAAAGTTGACAACTTTAAATAATGTTCGAATTGCAAGAGTAATTAGGCTCCAAAACTATTTTTAATGGATTCCTCATATTTTTTTAAGTAAATTTCATATATTATATGTACCAATCCGAGCTACCATTAATTAAATACGAATTTTGCAAGATTTACTTACTTGGACCAATGGGACGCTAACACGTCAGCCATCACATGCATCACGTAACACGTTCGAAACATAACGGAATGACTCTTATACCCCCGGACGGCTTCTTGGTTCTATAATACCTGGAGGGGCAATTCCATCCAATGCTACTTAGGCAATCTTCTACCTCGCGTCGCACGCTGCTGCCACCACCGTAGAGTTCGGCACGGCTCCGCCTCCCCTTCCCAGACCTCAACGGTCATCAGGGCAGGTTCCCTTGCCTCCACTGAGCTCTTGTGCACACAGGCACCTCCAGCTCACAGCCAAGATGGCCGATTCTAGTCGTCCAGGCCAGCAACATGCAGACGGTCTGCTACCCTCCTACCGGTGTCATGTAAGTGCTAGGGCACAGAGATGATGGCCAAGCTTCCTTAGGGCATCGTGGGAGCTTCATGCTTCCATCATAAACCCCTTCATGGCTCCTCGTTGCTCCATGGGTTGCATTACCCCCTTGGTTAGGGTTTGAGTAGATGCAAGGTTGGAGAAGGGTGTGAGACAAGGAAAACTTGAGGTTATGGGTTCGTCCCTTATATAGGGATAGCTAGCAGCATCCTAGCACGCCTACCCATGAGGAGAACAAGTCCCCCATAAACTATAACAACATACATTCCTTGTTAAGATGAAACTTTACTTTTAATTATTTCCTTATTTATCCATATTCCTTGGTTATCAAGGAATCTGAAAATTATTACTTTTACTCTCTTTGTGCTTGGATTTTAATCCATTGGACACGAAGTTTTACTTCCTTGTAGCAAATATAGCAAATAGTATCTCTTTTTGATAACACCGAAAGTCATTCTCTGTATAGCACATTATTCACATATTATGACTTTTGTATCATTTGTATTTTCTCTTTCTTCCTCTCCATTGGGACTCCTTGGACCCCAAGAAATCCTAAGATTTTGAAATCCTTTTGAAGGATACTTTTTATCCTTCTAGATGCATCTACATCCATTATTTCTCATTATCTTACTTATTTCTTTATTAAAATATTTCTTTTCAAGGATTTCCCTTTATCTTTTATTTCCTATTTCTATCATTAGAAATCACATGTAAATGAAATTTACTCAATTGTGGCCATTAATGCCACTTTCTAGATATTTCTATATATTTCTCATAAATACTTAATTTTCTTAATATTCATTATCTTATATCTTTTTCTAATATTTTGACTTTTCTTCTTTTCTCCTCTTTTATATCCATTATTGGATTAACAAAATAGTAGATATTATGAAATTCCAATCAAAAGGGAGATTTGCAAGGAAATCCATCCTTTGAAGCAAAGCATACAACCTTCTCAATTCAAGTCCATATTCATAAAGTTATTACCTTTCAATTATGAAAGTACATGTAAAATTGAGGTTGTAACATCCTTCCCCTCTTATCGGAATTTTGCTCTCAAAATTCCATCAAACATACAAACAAGAAGGATAAGACTTCCGCATGTCCATCATGGCTCCCATGTGGCTTTACCCTCTCCATGGTGCTTCCCAAGAACCTTAATCATCTTATATTCTTACATATGAGTTCTCTCTCACCTTGGTATCTCGTACCCACACAGGTGACTCAGGACATTTCAACCTCTCTCTAAAATCTTAATAGGTTCATGGTTTAGCACATGGCTCAGGTATCTGACATAGTGCTCTAGATCAGACTCATGGAACACATGATACATCACGTTATCTTGAGGGGTAAGGCTACACGCAAGCATCTCCACCAATCCATATCGAATGGACCCATGTATCAGTAACTCAACTTTCTCAGCTATAGCTTAGAGGGGTCGGATTATCATATCACATATTCTCCCACAGTGAACTACATGTCAATCTGCTTCACATCAGCTCATGACTCATTTTGCCCCTGGGATTTCTCAACCATCGCATGATCAAAGCGACTTCATCTACACTCACTGAGGTCTCTCTGACCTTCATAAGGTCTTTCCACCGGCATCATCTTCATGAAGCAGTGACCGACACAACCTCCCTTATAGAGATTCTTACATCTCGATACTAGCTATGGTGGCTATCATCACAACTTTCATAGGATAGGAAATGTCTCCATATATCCCCTTGAATGAGCACACATGCTCTCATCAGACCTTCTAGTCTGGATCATGCTAACCATTAATTAAGGGTGATAAGCTGTACTAGCATCGAGTTCTTCATGTACCTACTTCAACCGCATGGAAGTGAATCTTTAGATCATACTCAAGAACCTTTGAACTAGCATTATGGTGTAGTTGAACCATCTCTCTTACATGTAATTCAACTGGATCTGTCTCTTGACAGTGTTCTCTCTTTCTCTTAGATTATGTCATCTAGGTAAGTTGATCTACCATAACCCATACTGCATCTTGACTTTCCTCAGTCCATGGGAGACTTACCACAACATCCATAGTGATGAACTCCCATCCCCCCTCAGGGACTCTTTATCCTCTATATCGACTCAATGGGTTACGGGTGTTTGTCCTGCACCTCCTGGCATGAATGGTGACAAGCCACATGGAACTCTGTACACTTCTTCATCTTACACATCCAAAGTACTACTGCAACTTACTATCTTAGTAGTACCATGGTGTATGATGAACTTAAAATCATGATCTCCTGTATGTCATGATTTCTCAAGGTTGATTCCTCAGAAACCCTAAAACACTAGTCGTGGGTTTCATCACCTTCTTTTCCAGAGAAGTGATTATGAAATTCTACAACTATTCTCCTATCATAACAAGCCCTAGGATGGCTAATCAAACAACTACTAACTCGATCAACGAATATCATTATATCTGAGTGTTAGCCAAACATATCTCACAAACTTAGGGTTCACCTAGCCACCTCTTCCAGCCTTTCCACTAGCTAAACTAGGCAACTGCGTCTCAATAAGAGCATCCATTACCACATTTTATCTTTATATACTAGGTAACAGTGAAGACCTAGACCTCCATGTATTCCACTTATCATCTCATATTGGACTTTAGGTCTATTTTCATCAAGAAAATTCAGATCTCATCTTCTTGGTTATCAAACTCAAACTTATATCACTCATAAATTCCATACAACTCATGATAAGAACGTCCTTATAAGATGACTACCTTAGTTCTCTTGGTGTTTGTAAACCATCCACACATCGTACATTCTATAAGGGTACGCTATTATCTCTATTCTCATACATCATAGAAAGGTTTCCACTTACATCATCTTTATCCTTGGTGTATGGTATGCATACTGCCCTATCTCTCACCCCCATAACAAGAGGAAATAAGCATTTGGTGACTGTCCAAACACAAAGTTCTTCCTGTTCCAAGAGTAGAGATGGTGCATCCCACATTGCGGGTACACCTTCCAATCTAAGTTGAAACGTGCAACACATGTCTCCACATCATGAACATCTCAACATCAGTGTTACTTCCATGGAAAACTGGTCTCCAACACACTTGGGTTGTCACACAACCCTTAGTCATCTCCCCTAGGTCTGTAGGGTGCCGAAACTTTTGGGGTCATCCCTCTTCCCTTATGCATCCAGAGAGTGCCCTCCTCATCTGCCCTTTGGGTCCCATGAGTTCATGAAGGTGATCAATCTCCTAACCCATGGTCCTTAGACAGTGATAGATGTTACCTCCTGACCCTATGGTCTTGTGGAACTAGGGAATTAGGCGAATCCTACTCCCATTAGTATTATCCCTACCTGACCCTAGAATAGACTTAGGATTCTAACATGATACAAACCCAACTTGAAACCTTACCCATGTCTCCATCATCTCTCTCGACATTTGTGGTATGACTTACATCCTTTCATACGGATCATGGTGACCTACCTACCTCGATCAGGCCCCATATTGGTTACCTCCATGGTAACACATCCATATGCACTTATGGTTATTTATGGGTTTGTAGGTTCATTCTCATACTATGTACTCTCCACATAGCTTCTCAAGATCCTACGAGGCCTCTTTAGGTTATCTCAAACCCAACAAAATCTGATACATAACCTATAAAAGGGTCCCTCTCTCAGGATGGGAGGAAACTATATCTTGATAGCAGCGAGGGTCACAAACGTACCAATGTCTAGGGTTTACACCCACATGAGCATGCTTAGCCCTAGAAAGATACTAAGGCACATAGATAACAAGAAGCCCACCTACTAAACCATGCTAGGTCTCCCTGATAGGTCATACTTGTTTCTATTCCTTCACATTGAACCATCATCATACATACATATGTCACCAACCTATAAGTAGGGGTTCATCAGACATGCACCTTAATCCAAGGGGTTTCTCTTTCCTCTAAACATGAGGGGTACCATGCTCGAATCTATAGAAAATCAAATTTCGTCATGTGCACAAAGTGCACCAGGTACTACTACTTCCCTTCTTATAGATCTAGGAACCCTTTATTCACCTCTTATGCAACGGCTGTCCCACTGCATGCTCAAAATTCTAACAATGAACCAAGCATGTATGAGGTACATCATGCACACCCTATTATACTTCCACAACACCTCAGAGTTGAGCCTTCCTCAAGGACAAACATCTAGGTATGAGGCCTCACAACATGACACTATACTTCCTTAGGGTCTAAGGAACTCCTCTTCATATCCTTAGAAGGTAAGGTAGGCACCTACAACATTCATATCTTAGTTCAAGAAGTCTCTTTCCTTCTCTAGGGTTTGGTTCCTCTAAAGCCAACCCAGATGCCACAAGCCTTCAAGGATCAAGCACGAGGCAGACACCACCATTTACTTAGGTCACAACATACCCAACTTCTCAGGGTTCCTTATATCCTGGAGTCCAGGCTTCCAACCTTCTTGCTCAGGTCTCGCTCTCTCTCTAGAGCTTAACCCTACAAATGGCCTTACCACTGGGGGCTCTCTTTCTAAGAAGGTGGATCAAGCTCACATGCATACACCTACATGGGTGAAATGTATGATCATACCTACGTTCGCTTAAGATTGTCTATAGCTCTTCATGCTTATCTCATAAGCTATCCAACTTGCCCATCTGGCCTAGGTTTCAACCTACTGCCAGCACTACTGGCATACTCTCCTACATAGGTGCATGCTCTTCCATGCTCATATAAGCCCATAGGGTTTCTATATGGTCATCACTAACCTCATCAATGAAGAAGTTATCCTTCACCCTAACATGCACGACCCTTCTAAGGTTGGGTTTCCCAAAAGACACTAGGTCAACCAACCTCACATAGCTCATACTTACCATAGGTATTCAAAACCAAAAGTAGGTCAACCCACGCACATGGTTGACCATGATATCTAACTCATCATGCAATCTCTCTCTAACAACCACTTAGGGTTAGGGTTAGCATCATCATCATCAGATGCACCAGGTCTCTACCTCTTTCTGGAGGCCTATGCCTCTAAGGCTCTACTCATCCTCCTGTCAAGAAGGTCTAACCTTAGGGTTCTCCTGAGGGCACAACAACACACACCAGGCCACCTAAGCATGTAACTAATCTTTAGTTTACGCTTAAACTATTAAGATTATGTCCATGACATCTTGTTTACATGCTTTTTGTTATTTGGTGGAGGATTCCTTACTCCTTATTAATCTTATTCCAAACACAAGAGGAATGTGGAGAGATAGAAACCCTATACCTTAGAATATTAATTGAATTAGGGTTGAGAAGGGATGAAAATGGATGAGAGAGTCCTAAAGGTATCTTATTTCGAGTCAGATGCTTAGACATTGACCAGGCAGTCACACTGCATCTGGGAGTCCTCGTGACCGACTAGTGGGGTGGAGGAAAATATTGCTAGCCCCCAGACTATGATCCTTTTCTAGACACCTCCGTCATCGGAAAATCCTCTAATAACTCCCTTGGTTTCTAAAGAGTTTGTAAAATTTAATAAATATTAGAGATTAAATGAGGAACCAATGCTCTGATACTAAATGTAATGACCCCACCTCCCTGTAACCCCCAATTAAGGGAGACCAAAAGGTCCAAGTCATTATCCCAATTTTCCAGATCAATGGTTCGACAAATAGTCAATAATAATCATTCAATTCTACCAAAACTATACTGAAAAGCTGGAATAAAATAAAACTTTGCTTACCTTTTTCAAAAACTTGGATATCTAACTTCCATCCACAACTAGAGTCTACTCGAACTAATCCTACTGGCACTTTAATTCTTATTTTCACCATGTGTCACTTTACTATTTGTCCTTTTCAATATGGTACCTAAAATGCCGACAAACAAAATGTCGGTCAGCATAAATGAATATGCCGATATGTGGGGACAACCAAAATTTCACATATATTGTTAACAACCTAAATATCACAGTCAAGTTAATTAACAATCCTATTTATGTCTTCAATGTGACATTCTCCACCGCTTTTATCCTAACCCTGGAATACCCTCTTTAGGGTTTCTCTTTTGCAATAGACTTAAGGCCACCTTCTCTATCTTGATCTTGGTGCCTGGGGTCACCTCTCATGGTGCCCGTTTCTCATGCAATATCATAAGGCCACCTTTTCCATCCTAGGCTTGGTGCATGGGGTCACCGCTCATGGTTCCCATTAGTCTTCCCTCTTGGGCTTGACCTCATTGCATCATACATTAGGGTGGCATGTAGGTGCGAGAATACTCACTTATAAATTAACTATGATAATCATAGTGACTTTATGAATTTTCATATATGAACATCCAACAATTAGGTTGCATTCAATTCGATCAATCACCCAAGAAAACCCCGTGAAACTAGAGTGATTAATCATAAATAACCACATACCTAATCCAGAGCAACTTGATGTCCAAGAAAGAATAATCAAGAACATTTAATCAAGCAATCAACAATATCCAACAATTAATACATAACATCCATGTGTCATCATCCTCAAGATTGACTTGGATTCTACCTTAATATTTCTAGGCCAACTTTAGGATTTTATTAGGGTTTAACCGCCATAATGTTTTTATCACGTTTAATGTTCTTTTAGTTCACAAACCCTAATTTCATCATCATAGGCATACTTGAATGTCAATTAAGTCTAATATATCTCTTTTAACTACCATCTTTATCCTTTTAAGTCATGTCAAGATCATTAAGCCCAATTATCATTTTGGTTTCTTTCGAATTGACAACTCATATTTCATTATAGTCCAATTCACATATGAACCCTATTTATCACTAATTCCACATTTATCCACTAGGAAACCCTAATTACGAAATTAAGGGTATTTATCCACAATTAGAAACTTTTATACTCAGAATAGCTTAGAATCATCATATCTTAGCTTTATTCATGGATTTGAACAATGAAAGCCATTAAGAGTCATAATTACCAAAATTAGGGTTTTAAGGCCCATTAAAGCATATTCATGTACATGGAACCCTACATTAATCAAACTACACATAAAGATCATCCTTTTGGATCGAATGTGTGCTTTTTATAATCAACAGGTTAATATTGATTAAAAACACCCATTATACCTTTCTCAATCTTATTAACATCAATATTAGGATTTCTTAATCATTAAAGCATAAAAGTTGACAACTTTAACTACTTTTTGGATTGCAACAGGAATTAGGCTCTAAAACTATTTTTAATGGATTCCACATATTTTTCTAAGCAAATTTCATATATTATATGTACCAATCCGAGCTACCATTAATTAAAAACGAATTTTGCAAGATTTACTTACTTGGACCAATGAGATGCTGATACATCAGCCATTCCATGCATCACATAAATCAGCTGAAACATAACGGAATGACTCTTATACCCCCGCACAACTTCTTCATTCTACAATACCCAGAGGGGCAATTCAATCCAACGGTACTTAGGTCATGTTCTACCTCGTGTCGCACGTTGTTGCTGCCACCGCAAGGGTCAGCATGGCTCCGCCTCCCCTTCCCAGACCTCGACGGTCATCAGGGAAGGTTCCCTTGCCTCCGTCGAGCTCCTGTTTGCATGGGCGCCTCCAACTCGCGACTAATATGGCTGATTCTAGTCCTCCAAGCTTGCAACATATAGACGGTCTAGTACTCTCCTGTCGGTTTCGCACAAGTGCTAGGGCACGAAGATGATGGTCGAGCTTCCTTAGGTTTTCATGGGAACATCATGCTTCCATCATAAACCCCTTCATGGCTCCTCGTTGCTCCAGGGGTTGCATTACCCCCTTGTTTAGGGTTTGAGCAGATGCAAGGTTGGAGAAGGGTGTGAGATAGGGAAAACTCAAGGCTATGGGTTCGTCCCTTATATAGGGATAGGTAGCAGCATCCTAGCACGCCTACCCATGAGGAGAAAAAGTTCCCCATCAACTATAACAACATACTTTCCTTGTTAAGATGTAACTTCACTTTTAATTATTTCCTTATTTATCCATATTCCTTGTTTATCAAGGAATCCGAAAATTATTAATTTTACTCTCTTTGTGCTTGGCTTTTAATCCATTAGCCACAAAGTTTTACTTCCTTATAGCAAATATAGTGAATAGTATCTCTTTTTTATTACACCAAAAGTCATTATCTATATAGCACATTATTCACATATTATAACTTTTGTATTATTTGTATTTTCTCTTTCTTCCTCTCCAATGGGACTCCTTGGACCCCAAGAAATCCTAAGATTTTGAAATCCTTTTAGAAAGATACTTATTATCCTTCTAGATGCATCTACATCCATTATTTCTCATCATCTTACTTATTTCTTTACTAAAAGATTTCTTTTCAATTATTTCTCTTTATCTTTTATTTCCTATTTCTTTCATTAGAAATCACATGTAAACGAAATTTACCATTAATGCTACTTTCTAGAGATTTCTATATATTTCTCATAAATACTTTGCTTAATATTCATTATCTTATATTTTTTTCTAATATTTGGACTTTTCTTCTTTTCTCCTCTTTTATATCCATTATTGGATTAACAAAATAGTAGATATTATGAAATTCCAATCAAAAGGTAGATTTGCAAGAAAATCCATCCTTTGAATCAAAGCATACAACCTTCTCAATTCAAGTCCATATTCATAAAGTTATTACCTTTCTATTATGAAAATACATGTAAAATTGAGGTTGTAACAAACACCATCTTCTCTTTTTTACTATTATTCATACGTTCACGGTTACATTCTGATCGGGTAGTTTGGTGCTTTTTTTCTATGATTTTCTTTACGTTTACATTCAATAGCTAATAGTGAAGGTTTTCTGACTCTTGTTTTTTATTTTGTGTTGTCATGACGTGGTGTTCAGTTACAAGTCTTCTTTCTCTTTTACCTACAATCAACACTCTTTTACCTACAATCAACAGGTGGTGGATGGCATTTTTGTTCATCAGACTGGTAGTGCTCTGGCTGATAAATTGTACATGGTACAATGGAGCCAAGGGCTATGTTTTTAGGGGCTAATCACAACACTAATTGAATCAAGGCTTCATAGTGAACCTAGCAACAGGGAGGGCATCAACAATGTGTAGTTGTGGAGCAAAGTAGAAGAAACCTTTGGATAGATTCACAATCATTCCCTCATGATTTTTTGTTTTGATTTCATGTGGTCAAGTGACTTTTGGGATTTTGCCTTACTTTGATTTCTTCTGTGTTGTGGGTGACATTGTGTGTTACATATAAAGATGGAGTAAGCAAGTGAGGACAGAAAAGCCTTTTCTTTCTTATTTCATTTCAAATAAGAATAGGATAGATTAACTTATCTTATTTCTGGTTTATATCTCCTAATCAGAAGGTAAAATGGAGAAAAGTTATATCTCCTAATTTGAAATAGGTTTTTTAATTTATTTTTGAAGAGGTTAGCTTGGACCTTTAATTTATGAATTTTTGGCTTTGACTTAATATGAATTTTAAGGTTGAAGTCATGAGATTTTGGGAAACATTGTTCCTACTTAAATAAGGTACACGTTCCATGCCTTGGGTATCAATACATTGCATCATCAATTTTGATCACGTATCATTTATAAAATTTATATTATACATGCTATCATGTGAATCCTACATAATTCAGAGGTATCTATTATAGACATATATTGTAAAAAGTTACTGCATACATGTTTAGATGTTACAACTGGATCAGTTAAAATTATACCTCTTTATTCTTAATACAAATGAAGAAATTATGGATGAAAACTCTAAGTAAGATCAGATCATAATAAGAATAACATTTAATGGTAAGGTCATATATCTTGATATGTTATGAAAGGCTGGTTCCTCATGACCCCTTGAGTTTTCAGTTCAATATCAAGCCTACGCACCTAGTGTGTGTTTAGAGATCTTATGTGTTTGGATTCAAGCCTAATAATGCACACCTATTATGTGTTTAGTGAGTTTATGTTTTGGGATTCAAGCCCGAGCATGCACAACTAGTGTGCGTTCAGTGAGTTTATGTTTTTTTGTTCAAGCCCAAAAATGCACACCTTGTGTAGTTTAGTGGGATCAGATCAGGTCATATGAGATTCATTGAGTAGGTTCCCTTATAAGAATGTTTAATCAAGAGTAATAATGCATGATAATGACGTTAATAATGTTATACAATTTCATTTCAGTTTAAGCTTTATGTTAAGTTATATTCATCTTATTATGAAATACAACCACTTATAATGGGTTTTTTCAAATACATGGCTATGTTTGGATGCAGATACATGGTGGACAGCGTCAGTAACCACAATGCCCATAGCATTGGGAGGTGCAGTTAATGAATCATTTGAATCATATATTAGTAGGGTGCCATTCTAGAGTGATTGTAACATCCCAAAAATTCATATAGGTAGTTTATAATTCTTCATAGAGTTATTATGATAACACTTAAGTAATGGACCCAATGGAAATAGTCAAAGCTATACAATCCCATTGAATTTATAGGAACGATCTACCTTGTTCCTTTATGTACTAATAACTCACACTTTTGTTAATACGAAAACAAATAATAACTCTTTTATTCTTATCTCTCTTAATATAATCCCTTAAATTATGAATAAAAGGCAATAAGAAAGCCCTATGAGGATAAAACACCAAATAATGATATTTGATTCACTAAAGAAAGGACACCTTATTTTTATTACACCTTTTAATGAATATATTAAGATAATTCTATATATGATATATATGGACAACAGTTTATCCAAACATAATTCTAATAGGATAGAAAGATTCTAGACTTCTTAATCAACCTATAATTCAAATATGAAGTTTATTTTACTGTGTTTGACCCCTTAATTAAGTAGAGGATATTTTATATAGTTTCTAGTTAAATACATTAGATTTTAATAGCGTCACCTAGTTTCCTGATTTATTAATGTTTTATTAGACTTTTGTTTTCTTTTTTTTTCCAGCCTTAATATCAGATCGAGTCGGACTAAGGGATGTAAACATGTCCCCGTGGGGGAGGTTATCTCCTCCACCTGAGTTCCATCTATCTTGGACACCAAAAATATCCATTTTCCTCTCCAATCTAAACCTTTCTCTCGGTTCTATCCCAATCTCTTCTAACTATCCCTCTACCTTTCTCGTGTCCCCACATACTTGGTGACCCCTATTTGATAGGATTTCTCTGTCTCCTTGTCTCTGTTAATGAGGTACCTCCTTGTTTGACCATCTCTCAACCTCAATAATGGAACCATGCCGCTCTCTCCATAAATCCTATATATATGACTATTCTGGATTCATCCTAACATCATGATATATTGATCTCCACCATTTCTTATCTCAGCAAGACACTCCCTCATCGTAACCCTGAACCCACCTTGCTGGCCTTAGAGGTTTTCATCAGAGTGACACCTTGGGTCGTCCTACCCCAAGTGGAGCTATTGGACACTTCTTGCAAGAAGCTCTGACATTCTTTAATTTCCCCAATATTCATAGGTATCTTTTCTTCCTCTTTTCACATGTCCTCATGACCCAATGGTCCTTTTAGAGATTTACTCATTTCTTTCATATTTTATATGATTTCTTCCGTGATATTTCTCATTGAATCAAAGATTTCACTATTGAACCCCTCTCTTCTTTGGGATAGAATGATGGATATTCGTGCATCTTCATTTTTGGGTGAAAAGTGGTAGTTTGTAATTTCATTGCTTCACCTTCCTACAACCATGGCAGAACTACAACTAGGACTTCATGTCCACCTCGCACCCCATGTTTGGGCTTGTTAAGCTCAAGATGAGGTTTCAAACCTTGTGTTGATCTTGGTTTTTACTATGACTATGTCACAATCCCCTTTTGATCTCAGAATCAAGCCTCTACAAAGAATTTCCCTTTTCTTTGGGTTGAGCAATCAACCAGTTGATATTATAAAGTTACCCATGCTATGTTAACTGACTAATAAGTAGATGGCCACAGGAAAATTCTTATTCAAATGTTCTGACCCAAGGTATATGTGACTTTTTTCTAGATGGCCCATAAGTGATCTGATAAGGAAAGGATAAGGCAGATGATGGTTATATCTCATATAGTGAGGGAAGTGAAGGATGAAGAAACCCTAGGGAAACCTTTGAGGACTTGATACGTGCACTCATCAATTTCTTAGGACAAGGGAAACATCAACCCAAACACCACAAGATGACTTTAGTAGACATCCTGAAGATAAGGCCTGACTCCTTTGATGGAAAAGTAGAAGTTGGTGTCATCACCAAGGGAGAAGAATGGAAGTTTGTTTCCATGACCTGTAGTTCCCTCAACAGTTTGGGGTTTGGTCCGTGACACCCATGTCTTGGGTTTGGAAGCTACTTGTACATAGGTGGGAAAATTTCCTCAACCCCAGATTGGCTGATGCACCTGCCCTCACATGGGAAGGATTTGTTGAAGCTTTCAAAAAGCATTATGTGTTTGAGGCCAAGATAGAGACAGAGGAGGAAGACTTCTCAAATCTAATTCAGGCAGATGACATTAGCATTGCCCAATATGCCATGAATTTATGTATACTACGTAGGTATGATCATGAGTACACAAAAGTTTGTAAGGCCAAGAAGTTAATCTGAGGACTCAAACTTGACATGAGATTTCCTTTGGTAGGAAGGTGCATCCAAACTCTTCAAGAAGTCATTGACTCAACGTTAGAGCTAGAAGACCTTCCTAGAAGATCCTACTAGAAGGAAGTACCCCAAAATAACTATTCGGTTTTGTAGAAGTGATAGGCATAGTGGAAGCAACAATAAAATTTTCTCCACACATACCCTACTAGAAGATCTCATTGACAAAAGTATATTCATAAAGAGAGTGCATGATATCAACCTCATCATGGAGTAGGCCCATCAACATCCCTTCGTCTGGTGATGTGCATCGCTCCTCACATGCGTTGACGGTTCTCATCCGTCCTCTGAATGCAGGAAACTCTATGTCTGTGTCTCTACATCATCCACACAGATGGACTGGAACTCCATGTAGCGCTTCTCAAGCCAGTGGGAAGGATTAGCCTTCCGCTTAATGTTGTGATAGAGTTGGTTCCTCTCCTTTTCTCTCATTTTGGGATGAGGACGGATAGGGTTCATGTACAAGAGTGTGAGATTTGTCGTATCACAACATCCAGCCATCATGCCCCTATAAATAGCTGAGGAAAGGAAGCATGGATTCCCAAAACCCCCTATGTATAAAAAGGGCTACGGTTGCATTATTACGAGTGCTCATGGACAAATAAAAGAATAAATAATAATCAATTAATTCACCAATTAATTGTATTAATTGATTAACTAATTCTTGTCATTCGGTTCTTGTCAATCCACTCAGGAATGGCCAACTGACTTGATAGCTAAATCTAATTAATTTACTTAAACATTTTAATGAATTATCTTAGATTATATTCTAATATTTTTCTAGTATATTACCTAAAATTTTTAGTAATCAACTTGATTTGGAACATTTCTAATCACGTCCACAATTATACTCCTATTCCAATACATCCTATGTGTGTGACCCAGTAGGCTCCAAATTACATTGGGAGTGATACTCGTAATCATATTACGATTTCACAAACAATGATTGGTATCTAGAAACACTTCATTGCTACCCAAGTAATTGGAGAAGTTGGAGAAAACCTTAACCTATCATCTACCACCGGTGTTACAATGATTGTATAGTTCCTTTGTCTTTAATATCTAGATTGAACTTGAGGCATGGAAACACTATCCTCTTCAACGTTCAATCCTTGTTCCTTGAACTAGAGCAGACTATATGAGATATGTGTAAGCTCAATATCACATATTGACTGACACCAGCACAACCAGACTTTTCTCAGTCTCTCTTATAAAGTAGCTAGGATCTTAAACTCCCTTAGGAGGGACAAATCCCATCTACATCACTCATAATCATGAGCATGTGTCACAGTGCACCCGAGAACCACCATTATGGCAATCCTCATTAAGGATCATGATGGATGATGTCAAAAAACACCAAACGAGATGAGTGTATTGATTTTAGGTCTAAGAACCACAATCACCACCATCACTATGAGAGATGAATCTGACTACCAATCATGCTTTCCATGTGTTACTCTCAAGGTAGGTCCATCTGATACACTATTCTCTAACAGGTACCTATGTGCTTGGTTTGATATCACATGTCATGACTAATGGGATTTTGTCATCAACCAACACACACTCTAGCCTTAAGTGTTATTTTTGTCTATTAACCTTCTACAATAACATCCAAATAGGGACAAAACAAGAATATACTCTTGACATTTGTACGATCTCATCGTTAAGGCCCTCAACGCAAAGGGATACGTCATCGTGTTAGAATGATTGTATATTTCCTTTGTCTATAACAAGAGGAAAGCATGTTCTTATACATATGGCACAAGATAATGTTATTACTATGCAAAGACAGGGAATATTACGCTAAATTTCCCTAAGATTGTGGAGAAGGACCAAAATTAGAATCCACCACCTAAGAGACAAGCTAGAATTTTCACCATGGAGGTATAGTAAAAATAAGATGACCAAGGTAATAGATAAATCATGCTATTATAAATCTTTATGATGTACAATCATAACTCTTCTTATAAGTAATTTTTTTAATTTAATGAAGATTAAATAGAAAATTGCCACATGCTATGGGGTAAGACAACCCTAAGGTAGGTAGAAACCTAAATGGAAATTTTGAGGACCAAAATTATATATGGTGGAATGAATTGTAACATCCAAAAAATTCACACAGGTAATTTAGAAATCCTAGTGAATTTTTAATGATAAAATTTAAGTAATGGACTTAATGGAAATAACCCAAGTAACAAATTTCGTTTAGTTTATGGGAATGATCTATTTTTTTCTTATGTGAACTATAAATCACATTTATCTTAATATGAAAAGAAATAAGATATACATCTTTTATTCTTCTCTCTTAATGTAATCCCTTGAATTATGTATAAGAGGTAATAAGAAACCCATGGATAGATAAGAATTCCAAATATCAGAATTTCATTCATTAAAGATAGGGAACCACATCTTTATATCATTTTTAATATGAATATGTTAATATAATGACATATATGGAATTTATGAATAAAATTTATTAAAACCTAAATTAATCCGATATGAAGATTTTTGCCTCCTTAGTCAATATGTAGTTCAAACTTGAACTCATTTTGAATTCTTTTGATCCATTCACTTAAGTAAACAAGATTCTGCGTTGTTTCAAATTAAATATTTTCTTATTCATTTGAAATAGTTTCCCAAGTTATTAATGTTTTATCATCCTTTTGTTTTCTCCTTTTTTGACTTAATCCCAGTCTAGGTCTGACTTAGGGATGTGGACTCATCCTTGAGTGGGGAGTTATCTTATCCACACAAATCTGATCTACCCTGGACTCCAACAACACCCATTTTTTCTCTCCCATATTAACCTTTCTCTCAATTGAATCACAAACCCTTTTGGTTCTACCTCTACCTTCTTCGTGTTCCCACGATCTTAGTGACTACTTATTTGATAAGGTTTTTCCACCTCTTGGTCTTTGTCTACAACATCCCTCTCAGTTTGACCAAGATTCAAAATCCATAAGGGAACCAAACATCCCTTTCCACAAAACCTATATATGACTCTTTTAGGTCCATCTCATCATCATGAAGTCCTAATGTCCACCCTTTCATATCCCCACAAACTGATCCCTCATCATAATTGTAAAGCCACCTCACTAGCCTCAAAGGATTTCATTAACACAAAACCTTGGGCTCTCGTGACCCCAAGTGGATCCATCAGATGCTTTCCATTAACCTCTAAGAAGCTCTGACAACCTTCCATTTCCCATACATTATATGTATCTCTTCTTCCTCTTTTCACCTTTCCCCATGACACACCTGTCCTCTAGAGCTTTACTAGTTTCTTCTATTTCCTATTTGAGTGTTTCTATGATTTTGTTCCTTGAGCTGAAGATTTTACCATAGAATCCCTCTCTTCCCTGGGTCAAAATGATAGATCTTAATGTGTCTTCATTTTCATATTAAAAGTGGTAGGTTTCAGATTCCTTGCTTCACCTCCCTACAGCCATGGTGGAACTCCAATTAGGAGTTCATGTCCTACTCACACCCCATGTTTGGGCTTCTCAAGCTTTATAAGAGGTAAGGAACCTTGCAGTAACTTTGGATATTACTATGACTATGTCACAATCACCTGTTTATATCTAGAATCAATAATGTACAAATATTTGATCTTTTTTTTGGGTAGAGAAATTGGGGGAACACAACAAAGTGTCATACTCTTCCATTGAAAGCCAATCTAGGAAGAAAAAAACATTGTGGTGTGTGTAGAACATCCTTTAGGTGTCTTTAAAACCAAATGATCATAGGTGAATAGGATGCATGATTTCCAAGTAATGATTTTCATTGTCCTAATCACTCCTAATATATACTAAGGTGGTACATAAAAAAGAGGCATATTCCAAGCCAATACCCTAAGTGATAAAACATTATAATGAAAGAAAAAAATGGAAATTTATTCCAGGGTGGTTGAGAGGTAGAAACTCTTAACCACAAATCCGAAGAAAACCTCACTGAGATCACCAATGATTTTTGTTCTAGTCCCTCAATAGATTCACCACTATGGTTTTTATGATCAAGAGAAATAGGGGGTGGCAACTGAAGGACGAATTGAGGAAATAGAGTTTCCATCACATATAAGGAAAAATTAGGGAAACCATGAAGACACACTTCACAAAATTATGTGGACGAGGCTAATAAGAAAAAAACTAGAGAAAAGGTAAGGTGACAATTTCTGTATTACAAGGTGTTAGGCATCCACACAATGCCCTTATAGGGTCCTAAATCTTGAAGAGGTTAAGAAATTTTGTTTTCTTTTCAATAAGGCTTATTTCTACATGCTATATTTAAAATAATGAGAACATACCACCTGCAAATCAAATCTTAGAGATCAAAATGTTTATATAAGTGATCATCAACCTTAGATGCTCATGTCCTCACATTATTGACAATCTATAAAGAGGAGACTAAGGGAGCATAATATATTGTAGAATAATAAAATAACAACATAAAAATATGATCTAAGTAATATAAAATTAAATAAGAGACCATCGACCCCAAGTTATCATATTCTCATGCCAATGAGGATTGATATGGGGAGGAAGAGGATGGGTCACATTATGGATTGTCCATGTGTCTAACTTGCTTCACCATTTTCTAATAGGAATGAAGCTATTCCCTCAAAAGGGAAAGATTCACTCTATTATCCTAGTGGTGTGGTCTAAGATCTTGGACTTGGGGACTTTTATCTCTTCATACAACCTTGGGTATTCATACAAATTTTTGTGAGTTCCCAAATCCTTGTATTCATACAAATCTTGGACGAATTCCCAAACTAGTGAAATGGTGGTTGGGGTGTTATATTATAGTGTCTTGAGGAGTATCTAGGATTAGCATTTCGTTTGGAGTGTTTTCCATATCAAAAGGATAATGGAAGGAATTTGATTATAAATAGGTGGCTATTGTTGGTATGTATGCCCATAGAGCAAGTCATATGATGATTGTAATGGGATACTTTGTAATTGATTTGAATAATAATAAAGGCAATTTCCAATCTATATGTTTAAACTGTTTCTGAGATGATGGTGTAACATGATAGATGTCTAAAGATTGTTTTACTCAATGACGTATGCTTTTTGGTTGAGGACCTAAACGATGAGATCATACGGATGCTAAGAGTATTCTTTCTTGTTTAGTCCCTAGTCGGTTGTTATTGTGGAAATAACCATAGACATCAGTAACACTAAAGACTAGATTGTGTGTTGGTTGATGACAGAATCTCATTAGTCATGATATGGTGATATCAAACCAAGCACATAGGTACTTGTTAGAGAACAAGGTACCGGACAGACCCACCGTGAGAGTGACACATGGAACCATGACTTGGTAGTCACAGTCAGCTCTCACAGTGATGGTGGTGAGTGTGATTCTTAGACCTGAAATCACTGCACTCAACACATGTCGTTGGGTACACTTTGACATCATCAAACGCAATCCTGAAACATGGGTTGTTATAAAGGTGATGATTGGGTGACTTTGACACATGGGGCTTTTGAGGGGTGAGTGATAGATATGGGATTTGTCCCTCCTGAGGGAGTTTGATATCCTTGGCCACTTGATGAGTAGGATTGAGAAAGGCATGCGCATGCACGTGTGAATCAATATGTGATATTGATGTCATACACATCTCACTCGATCTACTCTGAGATCAAGGAAATGAATGAACATTGACAGGATGACTGTTCCATGCCTCGAGTTCATTCTGGATATCAGTGACAAAGGAATTATACATTCACTGTAACACCATTCACGGATTGTAGGATGAAAGTTGTTCTCCAACTTTCTACTTTCACTTGGGTAGCAATGATGTGTGACTAGGCACCGCTCTTTGCTTGTGAAGTCATAAGTGTTATGGACTTTCACTGCCAACGTGAAATGGACCTGCAGGGTCATACACATAGGATTCAACCTGGAAGAGGAGTTTTGTCCACAAGCAATGTTTAGATTGATTACTAAAGGAGTTTAGTAGTTCAATTAAACACTCAATTAATCGATAGCTCAATATCATATGGTTCAAGGTGTTGGACGCATTGATCGGAGTATCAGATTGATTGAAATCGCATTTGACTGATTCTGCACAATCTGCACTCCCAACCGATCGGTTCATGTGATGAACCGGTCGGCTGAGGTTGCTGAACCGGTCGGTTCAATTGTTGAACCGATCGGCTCAAGCATAAAGTGAAATGACCGGTTCAAGTGTTGAACCGAGCGCTTCAACTGGTGCAATCGAGCAACTCGGGAAAGTAGGATTGGTGAGAATTTTCCTTTCGTTTCAGTTGCCCAATTCGATTGGGAATAACATTGGTATTCGATACCAATTGGGAAAGAAACAAGGAAAGTCAATCGGGAACCAACCTGGAACCCCAACCGACCGGTTCATGAGTGAACCGATCGGTTCAAGGGTCCCAAACGATCGGTTCAGTGGTGAACCGATCGGTTCAGGTCCCCAACCGACCGGTTCACTTGTGAACCGATCGGTTCAGGTTGCGAGATGGTTGCTTTTTGTGGAAAATCTCGAACCCTTCTACTCCTGCTTTAGTCCCGCATTGCCGGGCACAGAGAACCCTGTCCCATGACCCGCCTATATATATAGGGGTATTGGGGGCTTCTCAGAGTACAAGTCAGTGCAAGTTGATTGCTCTGCAAAGTTGTCGTTCTCTCTGGTTTTGGTAACCGAGAGAGAGCCCGAGCAAGTGCTTCCTGCAAAGGGAGGTGCAACAAGGGAAGGACAACTGCAGTTGCAGTCGACAGCAGGAGAGTGTGTTGGCGACTAGTACGTCAACAGGAGGGTGCGACTCCTTCCACTTCCTTGTGGGACAAGGAGAGTGGAGTTCCGGGTGGTCTGTGTGGACTACTTCAGAGGCGGGAGGACACTGCCGCTTAGGAGGACAACTGTCATCTGACAGTCCGGTAGGAGGAGGAGTCTTCAGTCCCGGTGCGACCAGGAGCTGCACAGACACCGTCCAAGACCGGAGGTGAAGACCGCACAGCCACGTGGCATTGTCGCCGAGCAAGCCTCGGGACAAGGTATGATTCACAAACCTTATTTCCTAGCATATAGATGTCGACGCGATTCCTTTTATTCCGGGTTTGGGGAGAAATTTTTTTTGTTTCCGCTGCTTCTCTGATTCCTCTAAAACCCAACAACTATGTTATACAATATTCTAGATATAGCTTGTTCAAATTGTCAGGGAAAGAAATATATGGTGGGTGGAAGATGGGTGTCCCACTTTCTAGAGCTTCCAGAGAACTTTAGAAGATGGGGTACATGACTATGGGTGTCACACATTCTAGAGATTTAGAAGTTGATTTGTGTGGCATGGAGGTCACTAGTTAATGAGGGAGGGGTCAAGAATTTCAAGCTCCTAATGGATGGGTTCCCTTCTATTTGAAGGCTTCTTTGAGCTTCTCACATGATGTATGTGTAGGACTATTTGACTAGGAAGGTGGGGTGCATGTTTCTTGTACACACCATCCTTGAATGACTTTTGGGTTTTGTAATTCTCAAAGTATTAAGGGAGAATAAACGAGGCTTGAATTTGATGGGTGCCCTACTTATAGGTTACATTTTCCACTCAATATGGTGTTCAATTTCCTAAAATTTGATATAAATGAAGGCCATGTGTCTAGGTTAGGAACACTCAGAAAGGGTATGGTCAACTGCATGAATTTAGGTGTTTTGGTTAAAATTTTAAGGTGGAATTTGTTTAACCCTTTGATTGTGTTGGTATTGGAGGTTTGGCTCTTATGGTTCTAAATAAATAAGCAAGGTAGTAATTTAGGTTTTATGGCTAACAAATTGAAGTGAACTTTGTTTAAACCTTTGAGTGTGTTGGTATTGATGGTTTGGATCCTATGGTTCTAAAACAATGACATTCAAGCAAGGTAGTCTACAACAAAATATCAATAAATTGGATATCCACCTTAGTTGGCATCCTTTCCATTGAGGAAATTGTTATTTGAGTTCATGAGTGTAAATGAATAATAGATAATACTAATATCATCACCCAAAGAGTTTAATGACCAAACATAGAGTGTTCACAATCATGATACATGTAAATCATAACAAAGTTATGGTTGAGTTAACTTACAGTGTGCTTATTTTCAAATTCATCAATCACCTAAATGATCCATCAAAATAATTGTTTAAAAGATAAATGGCCCTTTACAATATTACAAAACTTTCTTACAATGGAGAAAGTCATAAAGTTCATTTCATTTGTCATTGATGGTTCACACCTACCATACAAATATTTACTCTTTACAAGTTTCACTTTGGATCATAAAAGACATTTTTGAAAAGTCAAACGTATTATGAAGGCCATCATCAACAATGAACTTATAAGACATAATCTTTTCTATAAGAAATAAGTGGAATAAAGTAGTAAATATGGCCCATTATGTCTTTTTTGTAGGAATACTGTAGATCACGTTGAACATATTTTCCTCACATGCAACTCCTCAACTCTTTAATGGGACCATTTCTATCTTGTTTTAATGAAAAATTTAGACTTGATGTATCCATTATCCACTACATTTTTTTGTCACAATGGTTGCAAATACTCAAATTGGAAAGCACAATGATCAAATATATCTTTATGTTTACCTTGGATGTAATAATGTGGGAGGATCAAATATGATATTACAAAAAATAATGTAGTCACAATTACTTGGTATCTAACAATTACTCAACTTCCATCCTATACAACACTTAATTTTCATATAAGGAGATGTGACATCATCACGTATATGAATTAGTCCTTTCCATGCCTGTATTGTTACAGAAGACAAAAGTGGAAAAGTCACCAATTGAGGTTCCCTCCTTTTTGTAGGGTTGCATGTGGTATTGGTGATTATGGGTACTCATGTAGAAGCTCTTCCTAATATATTTTTTGATATCATGTCATTGGACACCATCTTATTCATAATTTTCATTGATAGGGGTTGTTCTTAGGGGTCCAACCCCCTCTCTAGACTACGGTCGTACAATCTATACGTCACATCCCCCACTTGAACACTCCCTCCCCCATTCTTTCCAAAAGACTTTGCCCCATCCTCTTTTGATTGAATTTCTATCACAAAATTGTTCTTACCCTAATCCCTATCCTACAACTTGGTAGGTAGTGGGAAGGGGATTAGAGATCCAATATCTGAGTGGCCCAAATATCACACACACATGATATGCAAAAAGAAATAACATTTCATTTTATTGAAAAATAACTATGAAGTTTATTCCATCAAGGCATGTAAATAACAAGAAAAGAAAACTTTACCAGATAAGAAGATTACAAACTATATATACTACATCCCTTTACATATAATCCCATTTGATGAACATTTTTTATTGTGGGAGATATTGGCAAAAGTATAGTAGATCATCATGTACCATGCCTTCAAGTCCTCATGCCTAAAATTAAGCAATTCATGACACAATCAATGCAAATGAATCAATATGCTTTGAAAAGAACTTATATTTAACAATTGAAAACATTTATAGTAAAATTTTGTACTTATCGGGACTTCTAAGCAAAATATTCAATGTGATATTTCAATACTCAAGTTTATTTCGAACAATTCAATTTTATTACAAGTTTTCCCATTATAATGATATCAAAAAGCATGATTATATATATGGATCCATCGCCCCCAACGAGTTGGGGAAGGTTACCTGGCTCCATCTCTCCAATCAAAGGAGGAGATCAGCATTTTGTACCAGCTCCACCCTCTAAGGTGAGAAGGTCACTTGTACCCAACATCATCATCATTATCTTCATCATAATTTAGGTAGTCATAATGGGCATATCATTTATGTTATATATATACAAAACAAAAGACTACTCTGTAGGGAATATTGTAGCTCAAACAATTACATAGCCAGGATTTTCAAAAAGAGTATATACATTCATCATTCAATACCACCAGTTTGTTCAAGGAGGAATAAATACAAAAGTGTACTTCTTGTGGAGTCTAGAGTATTATTAATATCAAAATCAACGATTTTAGAGTATAAGATCTTTATACAAATGAGAACAATAATGCATCAATATATATAGTTCATTTCTCTAATGATCTACTAGGGAATTCATTCATGTATTCTTGTTTGCATTGTAATTATTTCCCTATAGTCATTTAAAGTACTAATAAGGATCAAATTACTGATATTAAGGATTAATATCTCAAATTAGGTCTGATATGGTGTGAAAAATATCATGTATTTATATCATTTAGTCATTTCATGTGTAAATATGACAATAATAGATTGGATAATGATATAGAAGTCATAGTCTTCTGATCTAGTTATTAGTATATGACCAATTTAACAAAGTCATCATGTCACATCTAATCACTTAAAATCAGGTGTTTTAATAGTATTAGGGTTTGAAATAATAATAGAACCCTAATAATTAAGATAAAAAGAGCGATACAATTTAACTTCATCAAAAACTACTTTGACAGAGTAACATTATGGTCACATATCGAAGTACTAATTTTTCTTAGCATGTGGATATTTTTTGGGAATGTTTTAGATATGAGAGCTTTTATAATCAATTTCACATGTCAGACCAATAGGAAAAGACTAGAATACAAAATGAAAAATTATATTCACCAGCTTGGCTTCACAGATCATGGGAGGGGTCCTGATCTGTGGATACGCCTGCATAACTCCCAAGCAAGGCTTGCCTCAAGGGATTTGCTTTAGGGGTAAAAAGATGTGAATGGCCCAGGTCATGAAATTAAAAGTGTTACAAAATGATTGTTTGATCAACCCAAATGTTCATGCCATGGTTGTTGTATGTGAGAAGAACATATCACAATGGAGGTAGAAGCAGAAGGCACGATGATCATGTATCAAAACGAGGCAAAAGTGGAGGTGTCTCCAACTTCGTCATGTGTGTTAGAATTGAACAACCTATCACTAGATGAAAACCCAAGGAGAAGAGACAATAGATGGAGGGCACAAGAAGAGGTGAAATATTCTTTTAGGGTTATACTACAAAATGAAGAGGACTGGTTATCTCTATAAATCTATGAGCCCTTAAGGAGTCTCAAGGTGCCCTCACCTCCATGTAGTGATGCTATGTGTGTTGGTTGACTTGGTAAGAGGAGGAGATGATGGATCTGCATCGGGGAAGACTTTCACACCCTTACAACTACTTGATGTAATCTGGGACATCTTTTGTATGTCTAAACACGGAATGGAAACATGCAATTGGAGGGAGGAGCTTTACAGTGAGATATAGATGTTCTATTTTGGGTGATAGATGAAGGGGTCAGGTGGAGTAGAAGAAGGGCAGTGGCATCTGATTGCCACTGGTTTTAGCGATCAAAGAGGGAAAGGAAGGTTTTTGGGGGGTTAAATAGTAGAACTGAGGTGTGGAGTGGCACCAGGGTGGATCACCTACGAGTCTAGGTTGCTGTAAGATTGAGCATCTTCAAATCAATGAGAGAAAGGGGTTTTTTATGGTTCGTTGGGTAAAGGAGAGAAAAATAGATCGAGGGAAACTTATTTTACCCAATGAGGATTTGAGTGGAGGGAGAACTAAGGGCTTGAAAACCTACATTATTGTACATCTTATCCACTACAACACCCATTCAGGGGAGACAACCCAGTCACACATGGATTTTCCAGGATCTGGGTACCGGCTAGAGTCCAGTTAGGTTAGAA
This sequence comes from Alisma plantago-aquatica, assembly GCA_963693085.1. Taxonomy (NCBI): domain Eukaryota; kingdom Viridiplantae; phylum Streptophyta; class Magnoliopsida; order Alismatales; family Alismataceae; genus Alisma; species Alisma plantago-aquatica. The sequence goes on from OY856411.1 coordinate 315,488,814, forward strand.
AGATAGGTAATTTAGGGGATTTTGAGGGTACATTCTTCAAAAATTCATATCTTTCAATATATTTATGCAAAAATTGTGAGATTTTAACCATTGCTTCATCAAGTTCTCACCTAGATATGTAAGAAGTTTTAGATCCAAATGGTCGAGTTTGATTCATCAATAAAATCATTTGAGTAACAACATATTTCAAGCTAGTTTTTGATGTCATAGAGTGCATAATATTCACATTTGGCATCTCATTATCAAATTGGGTGTCATTTAATGTTCAAAAATCATACAGTGACGAAGTGGGATCAGCATGAGTGGAATTGGATAGTTTAAAGGTATAAATATACTTTAGGTCATAAATGTGGAAAAATCCACTTCATCATATCCTTCCCTCCTTCAAAAGATTTTTTCCCTAAAAATTCAAATAATCCATCAACCAAGATTGTGATTTCATATCACATATCATAAGGGAGCAATCAAGCATCAGGGTCAAGAATACCCACACTGTTCATCCATTAGGATAGATTATCACATGAGTCACAAATTGGGAGAGATTATCCTACATATCATAATTTTGAGAGATCAGATTTTAAGTCAAACCATAGAGATCTTACATCAAGAGTGCAACATGACTTTCAGTCCCAATAATTTAGGGTCCTAACTTCTACATTGGTTTTGATGGGGTTATACATCCATGGTTGAGATTTCATATTTCAACAATTCGAGACCAATGCCATAATATCATTATCACAATTCCATGTTCAAAATCAATGGAAGGTCCCACCCTAGTACTTATGAGAGCTAAATCCTAGGTCATAAATTTAGAGTATCAACATGGTCACGATTTCAATTTTTCAAAATTTCAGATTATGAAAATCACTAGTCATATATCGAGGGTGATCCAAGAATTCAATAGTGTGATCATATGATTCATATCATTATTGAGATTGATAATTATGAGTCAAAATTTTATTAATCACTATGGAGATCTGAGATTTTTTGGCATCAAAAGTCATTGGTCAAAATTTTTGAAGATAGGCTTTAGATTCTACTTTAGACCTTAGGGGTGATCATTCATCCATATACAACAATTGAGAAATATTTGAGAAATATTTCAAAATATCAGTATCAAGTTCATTATCATTGTATTCAAGGTGGATGAATGATCTAGACCTAGGCCTTTCTAAGAAGCAAACCACAAGCTATAGTAAACATTTTCATATTCCAGATCATCATCAAAGCAATATTCAAGATGGAGTATCAATGTCATCATGGATTTAACCTATTAAAATTTAGGACAAGCAATCAAAACTGGGTGAATGGGGTTATCTTTCCAAAACTCTAAATAATCAATAAGGTAAAAATTTAGAGGTAGTCATAATTGGGATATGACCTAGATTAAGGGAGTCACAAGTCAACTACCACCCTAATCTTGCACACCAATATGCAATTGACATGAGCCATCAAGCATATCTAAATAGGGAGAGTATCAATTATCAAATCATATTCTATAAGGTCATAATATCAAAATACATGAGTATATAGGGAAACCTTGTGTTTAGATTTTGCAAGATCAGAGTCAACGAATGTAAGAGTATAATAGGGTCAATAATTACATTCTTTTTCCTTCATGATTAAAGTAATGGTATAATTTGGAGATAAAAAAGATGGGTTGGGCACTCGTAGTATCTAAGCATAATAGTGCAAGATATAGGTCCATATTCATCGTATCAAAATTGAGATTACAAAGAGGCATCAATAATCAAGGTGACTTTTTGATTTAGAGTCTTACATGTCCTAAGGCTTTTCATTTGATGGCATAATCACGATGAGTATCAAATAGGGACAAAGTTTTCTTAACTATGTTTGAGGTTTAATAAATGATAGGGAATCATGGTATTAATCAAATATGGACCTCATCAACAATGAGTTATAAGGTATAAGTCCTCCTTATTTCACCATATCAGGTTATTATCATTTACCTCAAACACAGGGAGCGTGCAGTCTAGTTTTGGTGAAATTGAGTTTACATGATATAAGGGGTCATACATGAGTATTTGATTTCAAGATTAATTTCATTGATCAAAATCGAGTTTTCAAATTAAGATTAGATCATGGCATCATTATCTTTATCCAAATTCATGATTTCAAAAGAATTTTAATTTTATCCATGTATAAGCTACCCATAATCAAGAAGTTATGTCATAAATAGTCATGAGAGAAGAACCACACGAGGAGATGAGAAGTCTAGCTAATCTTCATCTACTTGGGTGGCTTAGGGTAGTCCTTAAAGAAGAGATGAGACTCTAGAAGACTCTCTAGGGTAATAGGAAATCCTTTAGTCCATTTTTGTATCCACTATGACCAGGTGGAGTAGGGGAACCCAACCACCGTGATGATGGATAGGAGGAAATACTACCAAAAACCCTTTATGCTCTTTCTAGACACCTTAGTTTCACCATAGTGAACTTTATAGATTCCTTGGTTTAGACCTTAGAAATATTATTTGACAAAAGCATAAAAAATGTATGGTGGCTCTGATACCAACTATCACAGAACCATTCTTACCCTAATCCATATCCCACTACATGGGTAGGTAGTGTTAAGGGAATTAAAGTGTTCATCTCTAAGTGGCACGAAGATCACACACACATGATATTAAAAAAGAAATAACATTTCATTTTTTTGAAAAAGAACTATGAAGTTTACTACTTCAGGGCCTATAGGTAACAAGAAAAGAAAAGTTTACAAGATAAGAAGATCACAAATTATATATACTACATCCCTTTACATATAATACAATGTGATGGACATTCTTTATTCTGGAAGATATTGACAAAAGTATAGTAGATCATCATGTATGATGTCTTCATGCCTAAAATTAGGTAATTCAAGATGCAATCAATGCAAATGCATGATGAGGCTTTGAAGAGAAAAAATATTGAACAATAAAAATCATTTATAGTAAAATGGTGTACTTGATAGTGCTTATAAGAAAAATATATAATGTGATATTTAAAACTCAAGTTTATTTTGAACAATTCAATTTTATTATGAGTTTTCACATTATACTGATATCAAGAAGCATGCTTATATATATGGCTCCATCGCCCCATCAAGATGGGGGAGGTCACCTGGCTCCATCTCTCCAATTAAGGGAGGAGGTCACCATTTTGTAAAAGTTTCACCCTCTGAGGTGAGGAGGTCGCTTGTACCCATCATCATCATCATTATCATCATCATAATTTAGGAAATCATAGAGGGTATATCATTTATGTTCAAGGTTTTCCAAGAGTATATATATACAAATCAAAAGACTACTTAGTAGGGAATGTTGTAGCTCAAGCAAATACATAGCCAAGATTTTCAAAAAGAGTACATACAAGTATCATTCAATACCAATAGTCTTTTCAAGGAGGAATAAATATAAAGCGTACCTCTTTTGGAGTCTAGAATATTATCAATATCTAAATCAACAAGTTTAAGAGTATAAGATCCTGGTACAAATGAGAACAATAATTCATCAATATATATAGTCCATTTCTCTAATGATGTACTAGGGCATTCATTCATGTATTCTTATTCTAATTGTATTTCTTGCCCTATAGTCATTTATGATACTAATCTATGATCATATGATTGATATCAGGGATACATATCTTGAATTAGGTCTGATCTGATGTACAAAATATGTCGAATTTTTATCATTTAGTCATTGTCGTGTACAATCATGGCAATAATAGATTGGATAATGATCTCACAATCATAGTCATCTGATCTAGTTATCAATATATGATCAGAGTCTAACTAAGTCATCATGTCAAATCTGATCACGTAAATGAGGGGTTTGAATAGTATTGGGGTTTGAAATAATAATAGAACCCCAATAATTAAGATAAAAAGAGAGTTACAATTTAACTTCATGAAAAACCACTATGATAGAGTTATATTATGGTCAAATATCAAAGTACTAAATTTTTTGAGCATGTAGATATTTTTTTTGGAATTTTTTTGAATAAAAGAGCTATTTAAAATCAATTTCACAAGTTAGACCAATAGGAAAAAGACTAGAATACATAATTGAAAATAAAAAATATAATTGCCAGCTTGGCTTTAAGGATTAGGGGAGGAATTCAGATTGGAGGATCATCCTGCCTGACCCGCGAGCTAAGCTTGGCTCAGGGATTTGTGATAGGGGCAAAAAGACATGAATGCCCATGGTCATGAAATTAAAAGTGTGACAAAATGAGGATATATCAGTGATATTGAAACAATGATTTTCCGATCAACCCAGATGTTCACGTCATGGCTATTACATGTGAGAAGAATAGAGCACAACAGAGGTAGAAGCACAAGGCACAGTGATATGTATTGATGTGAGGCAAAAGTGGAGGCGTCTCCAGCTTCGTTGTGTGCATGGGAAGTGAACAACCTATCACTACATGAAATGCCAAGGAGTAGAGACGTTAGCAGCTGGAGAGCATAGGAAGAGGAGAAATTGGGTTTGAGAGTTATACCGCAAAGCGAAGAGGACTAGGTGTCTCTGTAAATCCAGAGCCCTTGCAGAGTTTAAAGGTGGCCTCAACTCCTCGTAGTGAGGGCCAGGTGTGTTGATATAGTGGGTGAGAGGAGTAGATGATGAAGCTTCATCGGGGAAGCCTTCCACACCTCTACAACTACTTGCCGTAGTTTGAGACGTCTTTCCTATATTAAAAAATGGAACAAACTCAAAAAATTGGAGGAGCTTGATGGTGAGAGCTAGATGCTCTATTTCGAGTGAAGAGGAAGGGGTTGGGTGGATCACACGAGGGGCGATGACATCCAATTGCAACTAGTTTTGGCGATCAAAGAGGAAAAGGAAGGTTTTTGTGGGGTTAAATAGTAGAACTGAGGTGTGGAATGGAACCTAGGTGGATCATCTATGAGTCTAGGTTGCAGCAAAATTGGGCATTTCCAAACCAGTGAGAGAGAGAGGGGGTCTATTATGGTTCGTCGGGTAGAGGAGATAAAAACAAATCGAAAGAAACTTATTTTACCCAATGAGGATTTGAGTGGAGGGAGAACCGAGGGTTTGAAAACCTACGCTACTGTGTGTCTTATACCCCGCAACAGTCGGGTTGGGGAGATGATCCAGCCGCACACAACTTTTCCCGAATCTGGGTACAAGCGAGGGTCTGGTTAGGTAGAAAGCTAGGTAATTTAGGGGATTTTGAGGGTACTTTCTTCATAAATTTACATCTCTCAATATATATATATATATGCAAAAATTGTGAGATTTTAACCATAGTTTCATCAAGGTCTCCCCTAGATATATAAAAAGTTTAAGGTCCAGTGATCAAGTTTGAGTCATTAATAAAATTATTTGAGTAAGAATATATTTCAAACTAGGTTTTGATGTCATAGATGCATAATATTCACATTGGGCATCTCATTATCAAATTGGGGCATCGTTTAATGTTCAAATATCATACAGTGATGAAGTGGAATCAGTATGAGTGAAATTAGATAGTTCAAAGGCACAAATGTAGTTTAGGTGATACATCTCGAGAACTCCACTTCATTACAATTTCTCTAAACGCCTTTAGTTCCCATAGATATCCCTATATGGGATATGTGCACATATCTTATAGGTTTATCCACTTGTGATAATATTTGTCTTGAATATGATATGATGGTTATGGAAAAATCCTGAACTGCTAAATACATGCTTCTGGCAAAGGAAAATCAAAACCAATAGGTTGCACATTAGTGTGGTGAGTGTGGGATGCGACCAACGATTGTTAACCCTTTCACTACACATATGCCCACTTATTTATTTCATAGAGTTCACATCTCATGTCTCCTCTCTCCCTATCCCTATTTCTGTCCCTATCGATGGCATGCTCAACACCCCTCTTATGTGATTCACCCCTCGTACATTGGCAATATAGATGGCTAGATGCATGAGATAGAAAGTCAGGGATAGAAGATTTCATCCCCATTCCAACCGGTCACCAAAGAAGCAGCCGCACAATTTTCTATTGTGGCAGTGGGTATGTTTGGTAAGTGGTGAATGCAAGTGAGGAAAAATAAGGAGAAAAGATTCAAATTGCTTGGTTGGACAAAGAGATGAGAAATATAAACAAGTGAAGGAAAAAGACCCTCATGTATTTTATTAGTAGAGCCTATAATCAATGAGAATGAGAAAATATCGGTATCATGTTTAATCTACGTCACATATGGAAGGATATCAAGAATGTCCGAAAATGATTTAACAAAACATTGTTGAGTAAAAAATAAAAGAAATTGAAAATCAAAATTTATGCACAATTTAGATGGGAAGTTAAAATGTAAAAAAAAAACGTATGTAGAAAATTCTAAGATTATTTAAATTATAAACATATAAAATAAAGAAAAGACAAATTCTATGAATATTCTCCCTCTTTTGTGCCGGATAACATCAAACCGGGTTTGTATGCAGACATTTCTTATTCATAGTGAGAGTGGTTGTAATTTCGGAAAATGTGACCTACAGATCTCAGTCAGTAATTTATCCAAATATAAATATAAATTGGACCGAGTTCCCGAAACAAGCGGGATGATATATCCGAATTTCCCAAATAAACTAATATCAAGCAACCCCGACTAGATTACATTATTATAATTTATCCATAACAGAGATGCATGAAAAATCAGGACAGCAATTAATTGAATCGACTAGATGTCCTCTATATTGACCGTGAATATTTTCAATAACAAAAACCATACATTGTCGTTGTTTAGGTTGAAAGGAGAAGAAAAAGAAAATAATCAATTGATACCCATCTGATAACAAATCGGCAACAGAAACTGTCAAAGGAAAATGACGATGCCGTCATATGTAATCCATTATTTACAACCATGATGGGAACGTATTCAGTTTTTCTTGTTTTTTCACATGGATTGGGTGCTCAATATGATAAGTCAAATTCTGGTATTAAATTAATTAGCACACCGAGTGCTGTCATCCGTATGGATTAAGACGGTTTCGTTCACGTTCTTGCGATCCAGGTCAGCCCTTTTAACGCCATAATACCCAGTACAAGTACCAAAAACGGCAGTTATAGAAGGCATTCAAAATGTTTTTCTCTCCCTTCCCTTATTATCGTATTGCTTCACTGTATATAAACATGTATATAAACATGCAAGGACAGATGTCGCGAGTCGCCCCAGTTGACAGCAAGCTGCCGCTGCAACTGGAAACCCGCCGGCACGTCAAGGAACAATCTTCTCCCACTACCGTCAATATCGCCATGACTGCTGCCGGAACACCTGCTACACGCACCGCAGAACCAATACAACCGGATGAAGCCACTACCGATTTGACCTCCGGCCGCGTCAAGGGCTCCTGGAGCCCCGAAGAAGATGCCAGGCTGAAGGAACTCGTGGCCATGCACGGCCCTCGTAAGTGGAACCGCATCAGCAACGGAGTCCCCGGGCGGTCCAGCAAGTCGTGCAGGCTAAGGTGGTACAACCAGCTCTGCACCGCCGTACAACACAGTCCGTTTACGCCAGCCGAGGACGCTGTCATAATAACAGCACATGAGAGGTATGGGAACAAGTGGGCAACGATAGCCAGGATGCTGCCTGGCAGAACGGATAACGCGATAAAGAACCACTGGAACTCCACGCTCAAGAGGAAGAGGAGGGCCGCCGCCGTGTCTGTCGGATACCGGATTGGTACAGGCGGCGCCGGTAGTCCGGTCCAGCTATATACACCACCGAACCTTTTTCTGAACAACATCATCTTAATCGACGGCTTCTCCGCATCGGCATATGGATGTACCGAGGATATCTGCTCCATCGGCTCCGATTCCGGGTCTATCGGGATCGGGAAGCAGGTCTGCAGGAGACCCATGGAGGATGATGACGATGAAATGGAGGATAATCGAGGACGTCACTTACCCCTAACGCCACCGATGGCGAATGCCCTCAAACTTAAAGTCGACGTTGAGGATCCCTTAACAACTCTGTCACTGAGTCTCAGCCCGCCTGGCGAAATAGACGGGCATCGCGGCAACATGACAACGCCACCTACTACGAATCCACCGCCGCCATTCCCAGCACAGACAGATCTTATTGCTACCACCAAAAATCCCAAACGCTGGGGCACGGAGGTCAACGGGATGTGTTTCCCCTCCGTAATGCGGCAAATGATAGCCGACGAAGTCAGGAGCTACGTCAGTAGCCTGTTCACCAACGGTGGCAGTGCCACTATTATCAAAACTCACCACTGACGTCGAGGACATGAGACGTGCCTTCCCTTCTTCATGCGCTAGATAGTAGCCGATATCGTAGGATGAGGATCATTGTCAGCACCCTTCATTCTGAAAGACGGTGACGATGACGGTGCCACCTTCCCATTCTAAGTCAGTGTAGCCCAAAGACAAGCGAATAGTCTATATACTAATATAAAAAAGAACCAGTTTTGATTTTGTGTTGTCTTTGATTCTCTCTCTTCTCAATTTTTTTAAAATAAATTTTGCTCATGCAAATATTTATTATTAACTTTTATTATCTTTAATTACGTATTTCTCTCTCCACGGAAATAGTTCTTTGATTCTCTCATTTCAAACAACCAACACAAATATCTTTTACTGAGTAAAAAGTCTGTCCGACATTTTTTTGTGTGTGTATATCCTCATTCTCGTTAAGATGTCATTTTTGCTTTAAAAGAGTTCCCTTCTCATCTTTCATTGTCTTCTACTTTTTTATTTTTTTATTAAGGATGACGACAGATTATATAAAAGATATTCATGTCGCTGGGGTTTCTTCCGAGACGGTATTTCATATTTGGTGTGCAAGTAGATTGGATTTCAAGATAATGATCATCTTCCGTTGTCATTGACTTCTCAGATTTGTTACTGACACTATGATTTGAAGGGGAGGGTAGGGAAAGGGAAGGGAGAGGAGTGGAGGGAAAACTTAGGCTTTGTTTGCTACATGATGAAAAAATAGACGATGATGGTAAAAGAGACGGTGATAGGAAGGGAGAAGTTGCTAAAATGTGTTGTTTGGGACATGTGCACCCTAAAGGAGATAGGGATGGCGAGAAAATTATAAAATGGCGTTTGTTACATGGGCATTAGGTAACATGACGGAAAACACTTTTATATAAAACATTCTAAATAGATATGAAAAAAAATCACCGTGATTCACCATTCACCATGCTTTCCATAGGGACAAATCCTATTTATTACAAGTTTTTTTTAACTTATATGTCAAATAATTAATAGTCTTGAAAAAAAAATTACGAGTGATCCACCATGTTTTCCATAGGGACAAAAATAAAATAAGGTTGTGCTTGGTATGTGGTGAGAAAATTGATGGGTGACAGTGATGGTGATGGTAAAATCGTTAAAATGTGTTGTTTGGTAACATGTGCGTGGTGATAGGGATAAACATAGGAAAAAGCTTAAAAAATGTTATTTATTACATGGTTATAGGGAGGGGGAGGGAGAAATTATTTACAAAAACAACCTACACAAATAAGAATAAAATTATTAGAATTTTTTTTTGCATATGTGTTTAAATAAAGAGTGAAGTCGTGAAATAAACTTTTTTCACCATGATTTACTATATTTTTTCTTTGTAGACAAAAATAAACTAAATTCACTATGAATTCACGATGAATTCCCCATGATTCTCTATCACCATGAGAAACAAACAACATTTTCTATTTGACCATCACTCCCCTCCACGTGATTCACGTCTTGACAAGCATAGTCTAAATTTTCCCATGAATTGACCATAGAATATTTGTTCTTTCATATCACCATGGCAAATAAACAACATTTTTTCTTTCACCACATTTTCCTCTCCATGATTCACCGTGTAATAAATATAATCTTATGTTTGTCTATTTTATTAATATAGGGAGCTGAAGAGAGGAGATTATAATTTTTTTTGTAAGAATAAGAAAATGTTTTTGATGTAAAATGCTGGTGATTGAAAAATTGGCATACTTATTATATATATAAATTGTGGTTATACAAGTTGTTCTATCCATATTTTAGCATTTGTGACAAACATCTTTACGTATTTAAATTTCCTCTATATTTCAATATTTCCCTCACAACCCCCACATTTTCTCTAGTTATTTTTCTTGCTATTACCTTTTTATATTTTTCATATTAAATATCTAAAACTTTATAACATTTCTATATGGATTTTCCACATAAGTTACACACAACAAATATTTTCATTTATCCTATTTAATTTTTATACTTTTTTTTTCTAAATTTGTCTTCTTTATTTTTTAAATTAAACTGCCAATATTCTACATCTTCCTCCAAGTGATATAGACTATAGGCGAGACACTACCTCATCTCCATTCTCATTTTCTCTATCATTTAGTGACTATATATGTATTCTCGTGGCTTGAACTTGAGACCGCTTGGTAAGAAACCAAGGAGATGTCCTATCTTGAATAGTCTCCATTCCCATTAACTATGTGTATGCTGATTTTTTGGGTCATATTATGTATATTTTTCATTCCACATTATATATTTTCATATAACATTTTAAAAAAATCTGTTATCAGAGAAGTCCCCAATACCCCTCTATTTATAGGAGTCGAAACACCCTGTTCATTAAGTCCATGAAGTCCATGAATGTTGTCAATGCTTTAGTTAGCCCAAACGGCATAACCAGGGCAGAGAAATAAATAAAAATACCCTTTATTCATTCCCCTATGTTCCCTTCCATTCTCATCACTTGATCCAACCAAATAGTCTAAACCTTCTCTTCCCATCCCCTCCATTCACCAAGTATCAAAATACCCTATGTGATACTGATAACACCAAATTTTGTGATATTTTTGGCCCTTATTTCGTTATCAAGTCTGCCCTTTTAAACTGTTTTCCTCTCCTTTTTGTCATGTTTTTGCATAAACAAGCCACATTACGCTTTTAACTCAATATTATCATCTTTTGCAGAGTTTTCCTCGATTTTCAACTCATTTATCAGCAAAAAGGCCCGTCCCGACCCACGAACATGTTCAACCTGCATCGGCCTCCTTACCAACCAGCAGGCCGATACGCTCGCTGCACGACACAGGACATCATGATACACTACCGCGCGACACGAGGGTGTCGCGCAAGAAGGAGCGGATGAGCGATACGCCATTTGCTCGACAGGGAGCCAGACTCGCCACGACTGCTGAAGCGTGTCGTGCGATACAGGCCACCCACTGGCAGGCGACACTCGTCAAGATGACCAACACACTTACAGCCCGACATCCTTGTGTGGGGCGATACACATATCGGGCATCCCCGAATCCGAGATGATAGAGCTGATGAAGGACACGTGGCGTCCGGAGAACCATAACTTCCCCCAACCGCTACCTATAAATAGAAGCTACAGGACTCCGATGGGACAGGTCGGAACCTCTCGAAAGCCAACTTGGGAAAGCATCTGGAGCTAGCGTGTCGTGCCTGAGAGGTGTATCGGGCGATACTAGGTGAGCACTTCCCCGACCCGAGAGGGAGGGAATGGTTTACTTAGGATCGGCCCCGGGCACCGCTGTAGACCGATATCGGCTAACAAGGATACCCGATATGAGTACCCGATACTTGAAGTAAAACTCTGGCCCGTCGCGATACCAAGCCCGATACGCATCACCACTCACAACGTGTCGCCCGAGAGGGTGTCGCCCGACACGATCGTATCGGGCATGAGCACCCCACACGATACGTCCGCCCGTCATGAGCGTGTCACCCGAGAGGGTGTGCCGCCTGACACGGGCGTATCGGACGATGCTCCCACCTAGTATCAAGCTGGAGGATCTGCTGCTGCCTGTCGCCCTTCTAAATCAAGAAGGCGACATTTATCTTTACTTATTTCAGTCATTTACTTTCTTTACTTATGCAATGCAACCAGACCCTTTTATGCTAATGGAATTAGGAGAGTTTTAATTATCTGATGCTTTATGTTTGGTCCCTTTTTGTTGGATGATAGTTTTGTTTAGCATCTGAACTCTAGGTTGTACGCTTGGATCACGTTTCGACTAGCGACCAAATCATGTTTTCCCGTTGCAGCAGTCTCGAGAGAGGTGTTGTGGCTCTAGTGTTTGGTCCGATACGGGAGTACGAGAGTGCCCAGGATCGGAGTTGCTTTAGTAACCTTTCCACTCTAACTTAAGACCAGCAACCTCGAGAGAGGTGTTGAAGCTTAGTTAGAGGTACCCGCTTCGAGAGAAGGGGTACATGATGTTTCATCTGCCGCTTGTTTTACCGAAGCTTTCTCCTTGATTCCTTACTAAAGCATTAGTATTATCCTCTCTGTTTCCGTTGCGCGAAAACCCTAAAAATTGATAAACCTTTAAAACCTAAATTTTCCTCGTAGCTCCAGTTGGAGATAGTTTTCTTTTATTTTATCAATCTTAGCCTGTTATTCCCTTGGGGAACTTTATCATCTCCTTACCCATACCGGAGTGTAACGTGTCAATTCCGCGTTCCCAACACTACCACCCTTGTCCCTGTGTTCGACCCCGTATATCTACTTCGACCCCATAATAAAGTTGTGGGGGCCTAGAAGGTTTCGGGTTATAAATTTAAAAGTATGACTACTTCAAATCTGCTCCCTTTTCGGATGCGCGATTTAGGCCGGTCAACTTTTTGGTGCCGTTGCCGGGGACAAGGCAAAACGCTACTGTTGACGAACCCGAATCCACTAACTACACTCCAATGCCTCAAACTTAGAAATGAGCTTGACAACACTCTCTTTTTCCTTTTTTATATATTTTAGCCTAAAATGAGTAATTCTTATTATTAATACAGGTTTTCTAACTTGATTTTTATGTGATATTTAGGTACTCATAAGGGAGGTGTTCTACTCAATTGAGCACCGACATCATCAGACATGCTGCCTCGCATTGAACCACCTCTTTCAGAAGGTGAGTGACATGCGAGAGCTGGACCTCACTCGCCTCCGCCTGAAGACAATGACCGCTATGACGACAATCATCCACATGAAGATCCTAAAACAGAACAATTCGAGGATGACCATCGCCGAGAGAGACGTCATCATCACCGGAGATGCAGGAGAAATCAAAATAATTAGGATCAGAACCAGGGAGACAGTGACAGTGATGATTCCAATGAAGAAGAAAAGACCCTTAGGGAGTTAGCTGCCACCAAGGCTAATAATTCCAGATGTCCTATTGTCATCCCGAGATTCAACGCAACCAACTTCGAGCTAAAACCATCTGTCATCTCTATGATCTAGAACAAGAGCTTCAGAGGTTAGATGCTTTTAAAAACTTCTATGACACCATCAAAATGAGGGGAGTCCCACATGAGGTGATTTATTGCAAGGGTTTCATCTTTTCTTTAGAAGATAAGGCTCTATCCTGGTATCTGGGGCTGCCACACGAAGCTCTTAACGGATGGAGTGTGCTGGAAGATGCCTTTGTAAACAAGTTGTATCCTACCAAGAAAACCGTCCGGAATAGACAGAGGATCACGTCTTTCATGCAAAAGCCGAACGAGAATCTACACGATGCCTGGGAACGATATCAAGAATATCAGAGGGATTGCCCTCATCACAACTATAAGAAGGGTTTTTGATAACTACCTTATACAACGGTCTAACCCCTGAGGAAAGGGTTTCGCTGAATGCAGCAGCAGGCAGTGACTTTCTGAGGAAGAAGCCTAGCAAATCCGAAAAGATCATCAAGAACATGGCCGAGTTGCAAGCCGACACCGACTATGATAGATCAGACAGGGGACATGCTAAGAAGGCTAGTGAAGGACCTTCAATTGAATCCAAAGCTCTGGAGACTATTACCTCTCAGATCCAGAGGATAGCCACTGATGTCAAACAACTGAAAGAATCAAGTGGAAAGGGGAAGAAACAAGTCAAAAAAGTCATGAAATGTGTCACCTGCGGAGAAGGTGGACACGGGGTAGATAACTGTATCTACACCCGACCTGACGAGTCGAGCGAAAGCGAATCTGAGGCTGAGGAGGCTGAGAACGTCTCTTTCATTAATTCAAGAGACCAGATCATCCTGGTTTTAGTTATGGCAACAAGGATGCAGCGGAAAACTCGCATCAACTGCATAACCCCACCAAACAACCCCAAGGTTTTGAGAAAAGAGGGGGGCAAAGTCAGTTCACCAGAACCACTTCTTTCCAGTAAAACAAGGAAAATTTCTAAGGATAAGGAAAGTACCCAGGTCGCCAAGCGGCAAACACCAGTCAAGGTCAAAGTCAAGCCAAGGAGCAAGGTCAAGACAAGAGTTAGAACCAACCAGACTTGGTTGGCTAGTTGTTCGATTTTGTAAAAAGACAAGATACCATCAATAACCAGTTGGCGCAGAGTGCACTTTCAAACTTAGGAGTTCTGAACACAATGCAGGTCCAGATGACGGACATGCAGACGCACCAACGCCAAATCGATCAGCAGTTGGCCCAGATGGCCGAATTGATAAAGAATCCCTAGGATAAGATACCCTCCAACATCGAATCTACCAAAATGGCCGTGCTGAGATCCGGAAGAACAGTAGAACGTCATGAAGAAGTCAGACCAGAGGAACCTGAATCGAGGAATGTGGATTCAAATCTCGTAGAAGAAGTCAATCAACAAGCTCTTGACAGAGAACCTGAACCAAGATCCTTTGAGGAACGGTCTGGTAAGAGAAGCCCTTACTCTCCCAAGTTGGCTTTTCTTTACAAGTTGATAAAGGCACACCTTAAGAAGTGCCACGAGAAGTTCATGGAATCAATAAAGAAACTTCATCTCAAAGTACCTTTCTTGGACGCTTTAGAAGAGATGCCGACTTATGCTAAGTTTTTCAAAGATTTGATTACCAAGAAGAGAAGAGGAGGAAGAATCGAAACCATACATCTAGCAAGTATGTCCTCTGCTTTTGTCAAATCAGATTTTCCCAACAAAAATAAAGATCCAGGGGCTTTCACCATTCCTTTCTCCATTGGAGATAATGTCGAACGAAAATGTCTTTCCGATTTAGGGGCTAGCATCAGCCTTATGCCCCGAAGCTTCACGCAGAGATTAGGTTTGACTGATATGGTCAAAACCAATATGAGAATTGAATTAGCAGATCATACCTTTAAAATGCATGTTGGCGTTGTTGAAGATGTGCCTATCCGGGTAGGAAGCTTCTTCATTCCTTGTGATATCGTTGTCTTTGATACCGTGGAGGACCCTGGCTGTCCTATCATCTTTGGATGTCCTTTCCTGGCTACAAGAAGGGTGTTGATCGATGTTGCTGAGGGAATAATCACTCTAAGGGTCAGAAACGACCACTTAGACTTTAAAGTAAAGGATGCGATGAAAGGACCATCCATGTTAGAGTCTGCTTGCTTTGCGGAAAGCTACTACCAGTTTTGCGAAGAGGTAGAAGAAGACATCCTCATGGTAGACCCTCTTGTAAGAGCGATAAGCAATCAAGATTCTGACTCTGAAAATCCAGAAGTTGTGGAGTTTCTCAACTATCTTAACCAGTCTGATGAAGACCTGAGCAACGAGGATGGGGTAGTGGAAACTGTTAAGTTTGCCTCTCTTGAGGAGGCGGCGGAAGAGCGGTCACCCAAGGCCAAGCCTGAGTTGAAGCAATTACCAGAAGGATTGAAATATGAATTCCTAGATTGAGAGGAGAGGAATCCTATCATCGTCAATGCCCATCTTACAAAAGATCAGTTGGACAGACTTCTTGGGGAGTTAAGACTCCACATGAAGGCTATAGGATACTTGATAGAAGATATCAAAGTTCTTAGCCCTACATTGTGTATGCATCGCATCAATTTGCTGGAATTTGCCAAACCTCTGGCTCAACCCCAGAGAAAATTGAATCAAATGCTGAAAGAAGTCGTAAACAAAGAAGTAATTAAGTTGAGGGATGCGGGGATCATTTACCCAATGAGTGACAGTAATTGGGTGACCATGATCCACGTAGTACCCAAGAAGGGTGGTATAACAGTAGTAAAGGGAGATAAAGGCGATGAAGTGGCGGTTAGGACTGTAATAGGATGTAGGATGTGCATTGACTACAAGAAGCTAAACCAAGCCACTAAAAAGATCATTATCTGCTTCCTTTCATTGATCAAGTTCTTGAATGACTAGCGCATCATGACTATTTCTATTTCTTGGATGGTATTTTAGGATTTTATCAGGTCCCCATCCTACCAGATGACCAAGAGAAAACAACTTTTACCTGTCTCTAGGGCACCTACGCCTTCAGGAGGATGCCTTTCGGCCTGTGCAATGCTCCCGCAACATTTCAACGCTGCATGATATCAATGTTCTCGGATTTCTTGGAGGAAATCGTGGAAGTTTTCATGGACGATTTTTCTGTCTATGGAAAAGACTTCGATACCTGCCTGAAAAACTTCTCTTTGGCTTTACAACGATGCGAGGAAAAGAGTTTGGTTTTAAACTGGGAGAAGTGCCATTTTATGGTACAAGAAGGCATCGTATTGGGACATAAAGTTTCAAGGCGTGGCATCGAGGTAGACGTTAGCAAGGTTGAAGCCATATCCAAGCTTCGTCCACCAAAGTTTGTGAGGGGAGTAAGGAGCTTCCTCGGGCACGCCAGCTACTACCGAAGATTTATAAAAGACTTCTCAATGATTTTGAAACTGTTGTCCAACCTTTTGGTAAAAGATGTTGAATTTAATTTCTTTGATGATTGTCTAATTGCTTTTTAGGCTTTAAAGGATGCTCTTGTCTCACCGCCTATCCTCCAAGATCCAGACTGGGAGTTACCTTTCGAGCTTATGTGCGACGCCAGTGACTATGCAGTAGGAGTGGTTCTGGGGCAGAAAAAGGATAAAAAGCACCATGTAATCTGCTACGCTAGTCGCACCCTAGATGAAGCTCAAGTAAATTATACAACTACAGAAAAACAGATGCTCGCAATAGTATTCGCTTTTGATAAGTTCATATCGTACCTCATTGGAGTAAAGGTTAAAGTCTACACAGATCATGGGGCTATAAGATACCTCATGCAGAAGAAAGATATAAAGCCCAGGCTATTGAGGAGGGCCTTGTTACTACAAGAGTTTGACTATGAGATAGTCGATAAGAAGGGTGCAGTGAATGTGGTCACCGACCACTTATCAAGGATCATTGTGGAAGGACAGAGGGAACCACCTATTAATGACAATTATGCTGACGAAGCTTTGATGATGATTGAAACCAAGGAAGAGAGTTTACCTTGGTTTGTAGATATCTGTAATTATCTTGCCTGCGGAGAACTGCCCCCTGACATAACCTATAACCAAAAGAAGAAGCTCTTCGCGAATGTGAAGAACTACTACTGGGATGATCCTCTCCTTTTTAGAAGATGTGCGGATAACCTATACCGAAGATGTATTCCCGAAGAAGAGATCGCGGACATTCTGAAAGATTGTCACGCCTCCCCTTATGGAGGACATCAGGGCAGCGAAAGGACCACCGCCAAAGTACTGCAATCTGAGTTTTACTGGCCCTCTTTGTTCAAAGACACTGCAAATTATGTAAAAGTCTGTAAAGAGTGCCAATTGACGGGAAATATTGGACGAAGAAACGAGATGACAATGGCAAATTGGGTTGAAGTGGAGATCTTTGATGTATGGGGGAATGACTACATGGGACTGTTTCCCCCATCAAAGGGATATCAGTACATTCTAGTGGCAGTGGATTATGTATCCAAATGGGTAGAAGCTATTGCAACTCAAACGTGCGACGCTAAGTCAGTGATCAAGTTGTTTGAAAAGACTATTTTCCCTCATTTCGGAGTACCCCGTACTATAATAAGCGATGGTGGATAGCATTTCAGAGAAAGACAGTTTGAAGCGCTCCTACGAAAGTATGGAGTTAAACAAAAGGTCGCTACACCCTACCACCCACAAACATATGGGCAGGTAGAGGTTTCGAATAGACAAATCAAGCAGATTCTAGAGAAAATTGTCAACCGTACGAGGAAAGATTGGTCAATGAAGTTTGACGATGCACTTTGGGCCTACAGAACTGCCTATAAAGTGCCCATTGGAACCACTCCTTACAAGTTGATCTATGGGAAATCCTGTCATCTACCCCTTGAGCTGGAACACAAGGCCCTATGGGCAATTAAATTCTTGAACATGGATCTAGAGAAGACAGGAGAGAAGAGATATCTACAGTTGAAAGAACTCGAAGAATTGAGGATGCATGCCTACGAGAATGCAAAGATCTATAAATAGAGGATGAAGGTGTGGCATGATGCCCACCAGAGGAGGAAGGACGTAAGTGAAGGTGACAAAGTTTTATTATTTAAATCTTCCATTCGTCTTTTTCCAGGTAAGTTACAAACGAGGTGGTCCAGACCTTTCACCGTATCAAAGATATACCCATCCGGAATGATGAAGCTATATGACAAAGATGATCCATCCAATGTTTTTCAAGTGAACAGGCATAGGGTGAAAAGGTTCTATGAAGACGAAGCTTTCGTTAGAAGGACAGAGATCAATTTGCAAGATATGGATACTGCTGAAGGCGAAAAGTGAAGGACCTGGAGCTGTCGAGCTGGTGACGCAAACTACAACGCTCCTCGGGAGGCAGCCCGAGCTTTTACTTTTCCTAGAATTGGATGTTCTTTACTTTCTTGCAAGAAAAACACTATGAATATTTGGACTGTAATAAGGCCCGAGTCAGTGCATGCATCACGTGCGCTGACTCTTCTATTTTATGGGCCACCACTCTATTTTATGGACATTAATGAGTAATACTATCTGAGGCCGAGAACTTAACCTTAGGCCAATGATGTTTTACCCATCAATCGCTTTTTCCTTTGCTTTGTTTTTAAGTTTTTCAGGTAGAATTTTGTTCTGAAGACTTTGTATCGGGAAAGTATCCCCTTTTCCAGATCGTATCGAGCAAAGACTCAGCCAGTGCGGAGAACGCGCTCGTATCGGGCGATAGTATGTCGGGCATCACATCTAGCCATGAGCCATGTCGGACGACGTTCCCGGGCAGCGAGCACTCGTATCGGACAAGATGAGTAATTACCCTTGATTAGACGGATGGGACTGCTCGTCTCGGGAATGACTTGTCTCAATGGCCGACACACGTCCCGAATTTACCCGTTTTACCCCCAATTTGGATTTCTATATATAGTACGGTGGTTTTACTGTATCAGGCTACTTCTTTTACTCTTCTAACTACCCGTATCGTGCAGTAATTTCTCCTTTTGCTCGTGTGTCGTCCAACTAACTTTTGCTCTCGTGTCGCACAAGATAACTTAACAAAGCAAAGGTATAGCCCGACAGCCGTGTCATCCTTGCTTGCTCGACACAACCCCTTATTGTGACACATCTTTAACACACTCTAGCCCGATACCCTATATCGGGCGATAACCGTGTCGCCCATCCTTGTGCCACCTCACTTGTTCTTGTTGTCGTGCGACACATTTTTCTATTAGGAAAAACCCTATCGGCCACTTTGTCTCACGCGACTGTATCGCCTGACACATCCGTATCGGGCAACGGGTATGGCGCGCAACTTTTCTCCGTATCGTCCAAGTTTTGTATCGCCTAGATCTTCTTTCGACGGATGACACAATATCTCATATCGGGCATGAGCTTGAAACCTCAGTATCGCTCGACATTGGTGTAGCGGGCAAGCTTCGTTTTGCCCAGTGTTGAAGCCCGATACGGTGGTGTCGGGTAGTTTTTGTATCAGGCCATATTTTTATCGTGCAATCAGTTTTTTCTTAAAAGCCGGTATCAATTTTAAGTTTTGCCTACTTAATATCGGAACATTTAAATGATAAATGAACTTGTTTAATGATAACAGATATGGCCGGTACAAAGCAAACTGTCATTCGAGTTGATGAACACAACAGAAGAATCGACACTGAGGCCGCAGCTGAAGCAACAACGGTCGGGCAGAAACGCCCAAATCCCGAGGCAGTTGGGCCATCAACCATTGAGAAGAGAGCAAGGAAGAAAGAAGTAACGACTCCATATTATGACGATGCAGCCGGAACAAGTGCAAAGCTCTCAAGAAGGAAACGCAAGGCTCATGCAGATTATGACGATGATGACCGACCTAGGAGGGCTAGAACATGAATAAGAAACTGACCTATGGTAGACAAAGAGCTTTTGAAAACACTTGTGGATACTATATCCAAAGAAGAAGCCCCCCATGAAGAAGGTGGCTTCATGATTGATGAACCCAAAATACCCACATTCAATCCAGAAGCCACTGGAGAAAGACTTCTACTGATTTTTTTCTTTTGGAGATGGTCCTAAACCACTGCAGAAGACAGACTATGATAAGGAAATGGATAAATTATGGGATGAATATAACTTATCCTTGAGGTCCATTGATATTTGTTCATACGATAGTGAAAAGGATGAAGAAAAGCAATCTGAAAAAAATCATTCTATTCATTGTACTCAAGAGAAGCATTCATATATCCTTGATGATGAGTTCGGAATAGTATGTAAATTTTGCTCTGCTATATTTCTGGAAATGAGGAATATACTGCCGACTTCTCTTGGGGGCTACCAAATCAAGAAAAAGTATTGGAAGAGATAAGTGGACTTCTCTAACTAATCCAATAGATGATGAAAGTTTAAAGAAACTGAGATTGATGATCAGTCCTTTTGTTCATGTTCACAATGGAAGTATCTTAAAAAGTTTTACCTGGTTTAAGGGAATGCATAATAGTTTTGAAACTTCTTCCTCAGCAAAAGCACATGACTGATCTCATTGAATCTTGCAATTCTGAACCCACATTTGCCTTTTGGTACAAAATTTCTTTGGTAGCCATCCACCCAGCACTCTGTGCTGTTGGCAAACTGACTGCGGCAACTTCATCCTGGAATGGATATCGAATAAAGAGATGCCTGACCAGCTCCACCAACCCTCATTGGGTTAACATTACCCTACCTTATCTACTTCATAACTCTGGGACAGAGTGTGGAGTAAGTTTGGGGGGGATACCATGTACCAGTGAGGGAGGTATACATTTTTTTTCTTCAAACTCCACCCTTTTTGTTCTTTTGTTGTTCTCCTACATCATGTGTACATATACATATACATGCTCGTACAAAATTTTTGCTAAATGTTTTTTGCTTATTTTGTCTCCATACATATGTACAAAGACACTATATAGTAAAAACCTGATACGACTTCTTAACAGTTTATTTTCTATGTGCCCAAGGAGATGTAGGTTTTGTCATGTCTTTCTGATAATGCAGCCTCAAACGACAAAAGACTACGACTTTCTACGCCAAAAATTTCAAAAAATAATCTCGCAACAGCTAAGAGACGTGTATGCAGAAGGAAAAAGCTACCCAAACAGCAAAAAATCCTCTTGTTTTACCTTACCCGAAAAAATCCCAAAAAGAGAGAATAGCCTAATGAGAGTGAATAAAAGCATGAGAGTTGTGCCAAATAAAAAGAAAGATAAAAATAATATATATACACACTTTTTTTCCAAAATACCCATCTTTAGGTATGGTAGATCTGGGGCAGTGGTACGTAGGATGTGAAATCACTGCTCTAAAGCCAACTGACTTGGACTGCAGGGACCACTCACCCGCTAACAGACCCGTACCTAGATGGACTGATGGAAAACAAGAAAAACCCCAAAAGCCTTAAGCCTACCCAAACACACAACTTTCTGTTCCCAAAAGCTATTTCGTGTGAAAGCTAACCTCGAAATCATGCACCCAAGTCTCGCCGAAGCTATGGAGAAATTTTTTGCTTAAATAAGGCAGGAGAAGTAAAGTTTGTTGTCCGTGGTCGGACCGTATTCTCTGTAAGACATCTCAATGCTTGCTCAAACCGATGGTCTAAAAACTATATCGGTTAAGAAGAAGCATCACAAAATAAAGTTTAAAGATTGATTGAGGACAATCAAAATGCTAAGTTTGGGGGAGTTGATAACACCAAATTTTGTGATGTTTTTGACCCTTATTTCATTATCAAATCTGCCATCTTAAACTGTTTTCCTCTCCGTTTTGTCATGTTTTTGCATAAACAGGCCACACTACGGTTTTAACTCAATATTATCATCTTTTGCAAAGTTTTCCTCAATTTTCAACTCATTTATCAGCAAAAAGGCCCGTCTCGGCCCACGAACGTGTTCCACCTACATCGGCCTCCTTACCAACCAGCCGGCCGATACGCTCGCTGCCCAACACAGGGCAGCACGATACACTACCGCGTGACACGAGGGTGCCACACAAGAAGGAGCGGATGAGCGATACACCATTTACCCGATAGGGAGCCAGACTCACCACGACTGCTGAAGCGTGTCGTGCGATACAAGCCACCCATCGGCAGGCGCCACTCGTCACGATGACCGATACACTTACAGCCTGACATCCTTGTGCCGGACGATACGCATATCGGGCATCCCCGAATCCGAGATGATAGAGCTGATGAAGGACATGTGGTGTCCGGAGAATCATAACTTCCCCCAACCGCTGCCTATAAATAGCAGTTACACGACTCTGATGGGACAGGTTGGAACCTATCGAAAGCCAACTTGGGAAATCATCTGGAGCTAGCGTGTCGTGCCTCAGAGGTGTACCGGGCGATACTAGGTGAGTACTTCCCCGACCCGAGAGGGAGGGAATGGTTCACTTAGGATCGGTCCCAGGCACCGCTGCAGACCGATATCGGCCAACAAGGACACCCGATATGAGTACCCGATACTCCAAGCAAAACTCTGGCCCGTCGCGATACCAAGCCCGATACACATCACCAGTCACGGCGTGTTGCCCGAGAGGGTGCCGCCCGACACGATCGTATCGGGCATGAGCGCCCCGCACGATACGTCAGCCCGTCATGAGCGTGTTGCCCGAGAGGGTGTGCCGCCCGACACGCGCGTATTGGGCGAGGCTCCCACCTAGTATCGGGCTGGAGGATCTACTGCTGCCTGTCGCCCTTCTAAATCAAGAAGGCGACATTTATCTTTACTTATTTTAGTCATTTACTTTCTTTACTTATGCAATGTAACCAGACCCTTTTATGCTAATGGAATTAGGAGAGTTTTAATTATCTGCTGCTTTATGTTTGGTCCCTTTTTATTGGATGATTGTTTTGTTTAACATCCGAACTCTAGCTTGTACGCTTGGATCACGTTTCGACTAGCTATCAAATCGTGTTTTCCCATTGCAGCAGCCTCGAGAGAGGTGTTGTAGCTCTAGTGTTTTGTCCGATATGGGAGTACGAGAGTGCCCAGGATCGGAGTTGCTTTAGTAACCTTTCCACTCTAACTTAAGACCAACAACCTCGAGAGAGGTGTTGATGCTTAGTTAGAGGTACCCGCTTCAAGAGAAGGGGTACAAGATGTTTCTGCTGCCGCTTGTTTTACCAAAGCTTTCTCCTTCGTTCCTTACTAAAGTATTAGTAGTATCCTCTCTGTTTCCGTTGCACGAAAACCCTAAAAAATAATAAACCTTTAAAACCTTAATTTTCCTCATAGCTCCTGTTGGATATAGTTTTCTTTTATTTTATCGATCTTAGCCTGTTGTTCCCATGGGGAACTTTATCATCTCCTTACCCATACCGGAGTGTAACATGTCGATTCTGCGTTCCCAACACTACAACCCTTGTCCCTGTGTTTGACCCTGTATATCTACTTTGACCCCGTAATAAAGTTGCGGGGGACTAGAAGGTTTTGGGTTATAAATTTAAAAGTCTGACTACTTCAAATCTGCTCCCTTTTCGGACGCACGATTTAGGCCGGTCAGATACTGGTGGCGGTGATGATGATGATATATTAGTACATATGTTGCATAATTTGCCAGGAAATCATATTGGTTTGTTACTTATCTAAGAGTGTGGTTGGGCCTCCAGATATGTTCTCCCAAACTTGTTTTTCGCCTATGTCCTAGAAAATTCTTTCCATACATTTATCTAAAAACCTACCCCTAAAATTTGATGAGGTGTGTGTAAGAAAGAGATGAACAAGGTCACGCTAGGGACTGCAATTCTAGGACAATTGATTTAAATCATGTGTTTGTAGTGGAGAATGACTTGAACGAAAAGGGATGGAGAAATGCTAAATTTGAGTAGAAAATATAAAGTAGGAAAGAGAGCAGAGGGAATGTAGGAAAATATTGGGGTAAGATCTATGTATATTTTAGCAACTTCTTTCACCCAACAAATTACAGTTGGTGTGTAAAAGGAAAAGAAGAAAGATTTGGTAAGAAATTGATTAGAAAAAATTGAGAGTATGGAATGTGGGAGGGAGAACTTGGGGGAAACTTGGAGGGGTGTATGTTAAATTCTACTAAAAAATAATAATAATAGTATTTAAAGCACAACTTTGAAGAAAACATAGAAATTCCATAAATAATTTTGTAAGAAACTTTAAACTTAAGGTAGTTAAAATTCAAGAATGAAAATAAAAGTTAGACAATTAAAAAGAAACATAGATGAGATGTATGTAGTTTGTGAAATTCTATTTTTACATTTTTTTATGATCATATTCGGTTCCTTTTCTTATGCTAACCGAATAGACAAATATAATTATCTCCTCCTTCAATTCCTCTCTCGCCCTTTCTCTTCCTTCCCTTCATTCACAACTTTCCAAAATAGCATAAAGATGACACATGGAATATATTCAAAAGGATTATAGAAATTTCAAATGATGGATTCTTCTTATTTTTTGTATAATTATGGAAAGAAAATTAAATTACAAAAATACCTTACCAGAAAAGTAGATGGGTCTAGAAATATTTCTAGAATTTCTTCTTTGGTTAGGAACCAAACCTAAAGAAAAGTATTTGTTTAAGAGAGAGAGTAAAAATATTAAGAACAATATTAAAATTGAATTTAGACAAAATTTCAAGCTGTTCTTGTACTATGAAATAATTGTTTAACTTCCCTGACCGTCCTCCACTTTTCATGTGGATAAAAAGCACATAATATTCTGAATTATTTTTCCCTCAATTAACTTTTGATTCCATGGATGCATATCTATAATTTCCTTCAAATTCGGTTCCCCTATTAGAGGAACTTCTCGTAACTAAATTGAAGGAACATTTAGTTACCCTAGTTTCTAGTTGGTTGAAATATTTTTTTATGGAGGAGTATTTAAGTTTAATTAGTTACCATAATTTATGAGCTCTACCTCCTGAGGGGGCAGAGTAAATACAAACTTCACTTACAAAGAAAAATTACAAAGGTTTGTATATGTTTTTTCTAATCTTTGCTTCCGTAAAATCTTAAGCAAATAACTACATTTTCAAAATAAATCCATGTGGTTGGATACTTTCACCTATATTGACGTAATGTGGGTTTGATTGCTGAAGTATGTGTAAAACAATTGAAGTGAAAATACAATTTGTTTGTTCATGTGTGAAAAAGTGATTAATTTGCAAGTTTTAAAAAGTACAACTTTAGTCCACTGAACTACAAAAGTATACATATGAAAACTTTTGAGTATCTAAATTATAACTAGAAAAATATTATTTACATTATGCAAACATATAATATTTAGTTATTTCCTTTTTGTCACAACTATGGACTCATGAGGCATGTGTGTTCAATTCTTTATAATGATTTCTATCTT